>CM059313.1:3275000-3497500 GCA_030340665.1 Neosalanx taihuensis | reverse complement strand
TCAAAACAAGTACGAGTGGGTAACCGCTCTTGAAAGCCGTCAGGGAGGGATGGGATGAAGATAGCATCCTAAGGGTTACAGTCGACATTTTAATCAAATTAGAATGGTTTACTACAAACAGAGCTTTTGGTAGGTGTTTGCAGGAAGCCTAGCTGGGCAGGTTGAGACCTTCCCTACTCTCTGCTCTGCCTCTCAGTCTAACTAGCCTGCTCAGCATGAGGTGTTACTCCATCTGTCTCTGCATGGACCAACTGCTTGCCTTTTATCAATCACTTTAGTGGGCCGTTAGCGGCCACACAACTGCAGTAATAGCCGGCTGAATCACCTCATCTGCTCTGGGGTAGTGCATGCTCGTGGGTGTGAACATTGGAGTGTGTTAAAAGTGTGTGTGTGTTGTGTATTTCATTCCGTGTGTCTGGGAAGGGGGGGGGGGGGGGGGGGGGGGGAGGCTTCTGTGTGTGTTTGTGTGTCGTTCTGACTGCTTACCCCCCCCCCCCCCCCCCCCCCAACCCCCACCTACCCACCCTACTTATCCTGTAATATCCAACGGAATAAAGAAAGTGGCATAAATTAACCAGCAGGTTCTCAGGTTGAGGTGACATAAGACGCGCTGTCGGCAATCAAAAGGGGGCAGACAGCTAAAGAGGCTGGCAGCTGGGTTTCCACTGGGCAGAAAAGATCCGGAAAATCACCACAGCTCTCGACGTCCCTCCCTCTCTCACTCTCAAACACACACACACACCACTGACGGACCCGACAGGTTTGCGTCCAAGTCTGTGGCACGTAATTTGTCAGCGCGGAAGAAGGAGCGAAAGAAAAAGAGAAAAAGAGAGAGAGAGAGAGAAAAGATAGTTCTGCATCTGCATTTGCGTGTCGTCTCCGCTCGGCTGAGAGGGAGGGGGCGGGGCGGCGGCTGCTGCTGGCGTCCAGGCTGCTGAGCGGGGGCTGATGGGTAATTGATATGCTGTTGGGGCCCATGTTCTCCGGGGCCATCCATTAGGGCTTGGCTCGTCTCCCGCTCGGGCGGTGATAGACTGTGCGATGGCGTGCACGCTGCTCTGCCAGCAAAGGTGAGATGAAGGGAGAAGTCGGCACACAATGTGGACTGATTGAGGCGTGACGTGGAGGAAATGGTGTTTTCACAGACCCGGGCCTTATTTTCTGTGATCACACCCAAGTATTTCATGGGACAATCTGTACACAATCTGTACAACTACAACATCCAAACAGGTAATCTGTTACAGAGCTCAGGTAATTATATATATTCCATAGGAAAGAGATACATTTCAAAAGGGAGAGGGGGGGGGAGAGAGCGAGAGAGAGAGAGAGAGAGAGAGAGAGAGAGAGAGAGAGAGAAAGAAGAGAGAAATAGAGAGAAAGAGAGAGAGAGAAGAAGAGAGAGAGAAAGAGAGAAAGAGAGAGAGAGAGAAATAGAGAGAGAGAGAGAGAGAGAGAGAGAGAGAGAGAGAGAGAGAAATAGAGAGAGAGAGAGATACCGTTCTCTCCGTTGTGCTGCTATGGCGGCTGTTTCCTTTCTAAAGTTAGATTTGAGTGCTGTGATCCAGGAGAATCATTCACCAGAGGCCATACTCATGACCTGACAACAGTATAGTGCTCTTCTGGGGTTTTTTTCAGGAGAGTAATGGCTCATAAATAAAGATATCCACATAGACTGCATCCCCCTGCATGACATAAACTGGAGAGTTCATAAACACTGCAATCCTGCTTCCTTGTGAATAGGTAAATAATATAGCAGATCAAAGATAAATATGCGAAATCACCAAAAAGACTAGATTATCTGCGTTGCCGTATGGACATGTGACACACTACAGCACATCAAATATTACTGAAATACATATGACAATGATTACATGTCTGATTAAATAGCATCTTCAAAGCTTCCCAACAAGCAATCCAACCAGTACATGGAAATTGCTTTGGGGGTCAACATCAAAAAACAGGGGCTTTGCCGTACAAACTAATGCAATAATCCAACTCGTTTGCTATCTTTTCTTCTTCTGTGCTAGCATACTACACACAGTAGCAGCCTTATTCTACCTGAATGAATACAGAGGCTAGCCACGGCTAATCCGCTCCTAAGCTGTCAGACACAAACAAATGAGAAGTGTAAAGCCAGAAGCAGGATGGAAAAAAAAAAAGGTTTGGTGACGTTGAACCTCGGCGTTTTTTCGCTCTCTCATGGGGTCGTTATATAACCTTGTCTGTATTCACTAAGTTAATGAAAAGGAAGCCAAGCTACAGAGCTTTTCAAGCCACCACCCCCCCCATCCCTCCCTCCGCCCCACCCCACCCACCCCTCTCTCTTTTTTTTCAATTTAACGTGGGTAGACGGCATATTAATAATTTGGTGACTGAAAGCCTCTGCTCTGTTCTTGCTGGAGGGGGGCACTTACTGGGGGCTCGGGGTCGACGGTTTCATGGCTGCCAGTGGAGTTTTATGGAGGACCTTGAGGGCTACGTAGGCGTTTTTCACAAAGCCGCTGGCCTGGGACAGGATCTCTCTCCAGATCCTGCCACCTCTTTACATGCTAGTTCCTCTGGGCACGTCCCATCCACAACAAGCTCTGTGTGATGCATGAGATTCTACTGAATTTTACTCAAGTGCTTCGTTTCATGAGCCCCCCCCCCCCCCCGCCAGCCATCCTCTGTACGGTGTATGCAAAGCAGACGTCTGATCCATCAAGGAGGTTATGGTAGGATGAAAAGTGGAGACCAGGCTCTGATGTGGGGCGTTATGGGAGATTAACCGTAAAATGCGGCCGCCTCGCTCTAAACAGCTGCTGTTTGGGGCCTGTTAGGAAGCTGAGAAATCACAGGTTGGTTTTCTTGAAGATCGTTAGCTCCAAGGGGCGCTAGCCTAAGAATGAGTCGTCTCTTGCTAGGAATGTTATTGCATGAGTTTCTTAATTCGATTTGTTTTTTTTGTGGATCTACTAGCAACCTGGTGTTAAATAAGATACAGTCCTAGACCTCTAGTTAGTGCATTTATATATCTTTTTTTGTTTAGGTAGGTTTAGGGGGTTGTGTAAATGACATTTTTAAATGTCAACATATTAAGGGAAGGACAAATGTAATGCAAAGTATACAAATGTATGATTATTATATTGTGACATAAGTAGCGTTTTTATTGCCAAGCTATTAAAGTTTTTGAATCAATGGGTAGGGGGGTCAGTTTCCGCTGGATTCTCCAACCAGGCAGACATCCAGTTCCGAACTATTCAGTTTTCACAATTATACTGAGTGACATATTCAATTTCATTTGCATGAAAAGACCCATTTCTCTGACTGAAACTTTCTCTAGTGAGGTGGGGCGTAGGGGTGTCAGTTGAGCAGGGTTATAATTAATCCTAACACATTTTGGTGGCAGTCTGACAAATACCTGGCCCTTTTGGACAGTTTAGGGGAAGAAAGGAACATTTAAAGATGAACCATTAACCTCACCTAACGACTTCAAGTCAGACGGTATCAGTTACGAAATATTGATGAATTATCACAGCCCTGCCTGAGCGGGCAAAGTCAGGGCGGCCATTTTGATTAGATGTGGGGAAGAGAGTGCTGGTGTGTCTGACACTAGTAAGTTAGCTTAAGACTCAACAGTTAAGATGGGAATACAGTCCAACACATGACATTTTTGATACACGGCTGCCAATCGACATGAAAATGATCAAATCGAGTAGAAATACGGTGAATAGACGGGAGATGACAGCATTATATCTGAACATGAAATGAGCTATGAGTCACTACTGATAGATCAGTCAAGATCGCAGTATGAATCCAACACTTTTCTTTTCTTTCTCTTAAATGAATCAATAGGTGGTATTGGCCATATACACAAACAAGAGCCATGGCTTTGACAACACACAAAGCCTACCACCTTCCAAACACCACCCCCCCCCCCCCTCCACCCCCACCCACCCACCCACCCCCCCAAACATTATGCAGGAGGGAACGCGCATGGTGTTCCTGTCTAGCAATTTCGAGCAGCACAAAACCGCTTTCTATCTGCACAGCAGTGATAATAACAGCCTTTATGTGCTCGCGAGAAAACAAACCGGTCGTTGTGTGTTCACAAAAGGCCAAGCAGAAAGAAAGACAGAGAGTGAGGGAGGACGAAGAAAGACAAGAGGGGGAGAGAGAGAGAGAGAGAGAGAGACAGAGGGAGCTTAATTAGAATCGTTCGTTGATTTGCATTGCATGCTCATTGGTAATCTCGCCTTAAATGGAACTGAAATTCTTATTGCAATTAGTGATTACTTGAAAAGGGATATGGCCCCCGAATGATTGTTAATTACTGGATCAGGAATAGTACATTAATTCACTGTGGAGGTTTTAATACAGTTCGGTGATGGGCCTCGCTCCCCTGTATCCATCACACGGCTTGTCACACATAATGAGAATCACAAGACCCCCCCCCTCTCTCCCCCCTTCCTGGAACACTTCAAATTTAGGCAGGTGATCAGTACACTAGGTCTGAATCTCAACATCGATCCGGTTTCGTTGTCGGAGTGAACGCAACGCAAATTTGGGACGGGGTTAGGAAAGCGTTTCCGATATTCTCGTCCACATCTCTAGGTGAACTGAGGCTATGGTTGGGGGGGGACGCATGTTGTTGCTGAGGTATTTCGTAAGGTCTGTGTTTTTCTGGGGGGCCACAGTGAATTAGCCATTGCATTGGTGACTGAACAACATGTTTTTGAATGTGATTGTGCTTTTAATGTCTAAAGTACCGGTGGGGGGGGGGGGGGGGGGGGGGGGGGGGGGCATATGGCAAGATAACCCTGCCACAGTCTCTCTCCTCTCCACGTCTTTCAGTCCATACAAATTCACCGGCTCTTTCTCCTTCCTAAGTCAGGATGAATTAGTTCTGCTCTGTGGCACTGTAATGAGGGGTCTGTGGTTCAGGACCAAGGGCCCCAGGAGCAGGGCCAATCAACACAAAAGACAAGAAAAGAAGGGACGATGTTGGCAAAGGAGGGATGATGTTCTGGATTCTCCGTCCGACTCGCGAGCTCCTCCTGCTTTGTGGAACTCAAGACGCACAAACACACAATCCTACATCCTGAGGAAACAGGAAGCGTCGTTGCTTTCATAGCAGCAGGACGGAAGACGTCTAGATGACCTGATGAAACACCTTTTACAGCGGCTGCAAACGTGACTGAGGACTTGTGAACCATCCTAACCTGATATCAAATTCTTAGCCTGAGCTCTATCCTCACGCATTCTGCTGTGGAGGGGTTTTCATTCAGTCTTCAGATGTTTGTTTCTGCAGGTTAAACATTCCAGGTGGGCTTTTTGTATCCTCTGGTGTAAACTATGGAACTACGGACACCTAATCAGAGAATAGCCCTGCCTCTCTCTCTCACTCTGCCTCTCTCTCTCTCTGTCTCTGTCTCTCTCTCTGTCTCTCTCTGTCTCTCTCTCTCTCTCTCCCTCTCTCTCTCTACCTCCCTCAGTATGCAACACGTACACACCACCTCCCCAGAGACAGATTAGCGAGGTAGAGCGATCCCGTTTGTCACTTAATAAAACGTCCCGCTTCAGCAGATGGCTTAGTTCCTACGGCCCGGGTCGTTTAAAGAGAGGAACACACATCGCTACCGTGGCAACACGCACATGGAAGCACTTGGGTCTGCGGAGGACAACAAGCAGAAGGGAGGGCATAAATACTGAATGGGCGCTGAAGGTGACGTAAAGATTCTCAGCTGGGGAAGGATTGAAGGGAAACCAGATGATTGGAAGTCCCAGTGTCTGGTCTAAGTTTGGTCCAATAGAGAGACAAAGATAAATACAGAGAAATTATTTTTGTTTATTTGTGCCTACTTATTCATTTTCGTCCAAACACTGTTTTGTCTGTATATCTTCAATGATTCACTACTTATTAATTTGTGTATGAATATTGGAATATTGTCCAGCTGATGGATAAGGCTTCTGAAAAATACCGGTTAGTGGGGAAATTGTGATTTGTTTGTCTGTTTGTGTTGCGTCTGTGATGGGTGAAAATAGGAGTCTGAATAGATAAGTAATTCTAATTGTGTAGCTCCCTCTGTTTGGTAGTCTGTGGCGAGCATTTGCAAAAGTTAATTATCTGATAGGATAGGCGGTGGCAGCCACTTACACAAAATGCATTAGTTCATTTTGTTATCCACCAAGCAATGGAACGATTCATTAAATGGCAGCACATGTCCAAAATGGCCAATCCTTATAATGCAAAGGCTGTGTAGACTTGAAAAGCTATTACAAATCCCGCCAAATAATAACCAATGTTTTTTTTTGTGTGTGTTGTCAAAATGGTCACGCATAGAACACAGAGAGATTCTGATTTAACATGATGCGTTATGATTAGCGGTATTTACCAAGCTTGTAGTCGATTGTTATCAAATTAAACTATTCCCCCAATTGTTATTATCTCTTTGATCTCAATCAATGTTATGAAATGATTCATTATACTCATTCAACTCAACTTTGGCATCACATTATAGATGCACTGTAGGATGCACTGTAGGCCGGTTTGAAACCAGGAGGATGAAATGTTATGTATGAAACAAGAATCACTGAACTGTATGATTCTGTGCTGATTCAACCTGAATTGCACTAAACCCATACCATATTACTGGGGAGAAAAATGGAAATAAAGAAATAAAATACATGAATTACTCTCATAATGGTCTTTGCACTCAACCACTGTGTGGAAACTGGGAGATGCTCACCCTGTACTTGTTTCAAAGGAGCACAGATGGATTATGTTTAAAAAAAAAATAAAGAAATAATAAAATCGATTCCAGGGTTTTGACATTGTGTGTATAAACTGACACCAATTTTATGGCCAACCGGTGCCAAGCCATTTGGGTGCCAGTTGTCAGGCCGTGAAAAATGACATTCCACACACACATTCCTTTCCCTGGCTTCTACAATGGACCAGCTCACTCCACACGTACGCCAGTGACCTCAACACTTTACAACGGTGCGAATATCCATAAAAGTCCACGAAAGCAATGGAATAGAACAATGGGTGACAACAACAGCGCTGAATGACACTTCACGCCCTTTTCTACTTAAAACCCCTTCATCTCAAGAAGCCTGTAGGATATCACCACGAGACAAGGATGAGGAAGGACCCAAAACAGCGGCTACAACTTCAGCTTAAACCCAACCCTGGCCTCAGCCTCCAACCTGTCCCATCAGCCTTTTGTTCTGCCAACATCCAGGTACTGTATAACTGGAGTAGGAATGATCTCCATGTGTTTGGGGGGGGAGCATTACCCGACAAACATCTCCCTCCACCGGGAGAAAACATCCTGGCAAACCCCCCCATCCCCCCCCCCCCCCCCCCCCCCCCATTAATGGTCCTCAACGGGATGGCATGTGGGGGGGGGTGGGGGGGGCAAGGATCCCAGCCGCAAGCGGGCGCTGTGAGACCAATGTGACCTTTCACAGGCCATTAACTTTACGGCGTCGAGAGGGAAAGGAAAGACGGCAGGGGAGGGCGTGCGGGGGCGGAGAGGGGAGGGAGGGGAGAGAGGGGAGAGAGGGGAGAAAAACACAATGCCCACTCCATTTAGTTGTTGGGAGACGTGTTTTCCTGGGCAGAGCACCTTTTCATGAGGAGAACGTACCCCTGGGCTAACAGCTGCCTGGGGACCCCATGCGTATTCCATTAGGGGAACACAAACCACCCCCCCTGCATGCTCCCCTCTTCCCCTCACCGTCCCCTAAATACACACACACACACACATCCAGAGACAGACACCTACGCAGACACCACCCCATCCGAAAAGGGCACCTTTCTTGCAGGAGGGCAGGCCCCGAACACTGCCTCCCGAACAATCAGCGGCGGGGAGATCTCAGCCTCTCTCCGCCACGCCCCCGTCGCTCTGGACGAGGCGCGAGGGCCGCACCGCCGAATGCATCTGGCTGCCATTAGAGGCTTTGTTGTGACATCGCCGCACACGCTCTCCTGAGCGAGTGGAAATGATGCGCATTAGCTCGCGCCGCAGGGACTAGCGAGAAGGGGACACGCGGCACGCCGCCGAGAACGACGGAAAGGTGTGTGGGGGGACGGGGAGGGAGGAGGGAGGGAGGGAGGGAGGGAGGGAGGGGATGAAAAACGAGCTCTCCCCGCCCCCAGCTAAGTACCCCGCGCTTCAGACAAAGCTCGGCGTTGCCTCCTGCGGACGAAGTGGCGTGACGAGGGCGTCGACGCCCGCAGATTATCTCTCTTAATCACGGGAGATGGTGACCTTTGATAACCTTAATACAACGGCGTACAATGGATTCGTGTTCAATTTACGCACTCGCAGCCCCTGTCACTTCGATTCACAGCCACGACTCTACAGCCTTGGATCATTATGCTAATGCTAACTTTGATTCCGTCAAACCGGTGACCGGAACA
This sequence comes from Neosalanx taihuensis, assembly GCA_030340665.1. Taxonomy (NCBI): domain Eukaryota; kingdom Metazoa; phylum Chordata; class Actinopteri; order Osmeriformes; family Salangidae; genus Neosalanx; species Neosalanx taihuensis. Next base: position 3,489,090 of record CM059313.1, on the reverse strand, counting down.
CGGAGGTCGGTGGATTGAAGATTCGCATCTTGATGACTTGGATATCAGCGCCATTTTAGGTGGCCACGGTTGAAGTCCAAGATGCCGCCGTCAATACAATTCAACCTTAAGTCCTATTAATAATGTGGATCTCGATAACTTGTGCCGGTCACGTATACAAGCATCGTGCGCTGTCGAGTCAAAATACAATGTTCACTTTGAGGGACGGAGATGAAAAATTTGCACGATTGATGTAAACTGATGTAGGCTGAAAAGTTCAAGAGCATTTCGTGTTCTTTGATGCTAGATTGCGCCTCAGCCAGTGCACAGTTACATGTGTGTGTGTGCGTGTGTGTTTTTCACAGGATGGTTGTGTATTTCAAGGTCCACATGAACTCTAGATGGTTGAAATTAGATATGGGGAGGTGTGGAGGGGGGAGATTTTAGATTGTGGGTTCTACAATTGAGCCCAAACAAAGAGGACTTTTAAGAGGACCTAATTCAAATAAACCGACCATCTGAGTTCACTGCCTGTGGCAGAGCCGAACAGAGACCGCAAATGATGGAGTGTGTTGACATCATTGGGTTGTTACACCCCTTTTGTTTGTACGTTTGTACATGCGTGTGTTCGTTTGGAAGTCTCTGACGACTTCCAAACATCTCTCCCCAAACAGCAAAACCACCTCGGGTTTCAAACCTGCCTGTCCCTGCTGTAATGTCAACTAAAGTACTTACCTAAGACGTTTTATGATGCCGATCATTAAAAGATCATCACTATGTTGGCAGAACAGTTGTTTCCTCATTCATCGAGGTTGTTAAGCTGTCGGATCGAACGAGGGAGCGTTCAGGACAACTCCTGCCTCCAGCGTTCGACTGCTGTTAGGCAGCACGACATGACCTGGAGGCAGTATGATGGGACATTACCAGCTCCAGATATACATAGTGTACGGTATGAGAAGGACACTCTATAGTGGGAAGTGAGGTACTGTGAGGTGACTGAAGAAAAGAAGAAAATTGTCCCTTATTAGTCCCACATATTCACCACATATTCAACTTATTAGTCCCACATATTCACCACATATTCAACTTATTAGTCCCACATATCACCACATATTCAACTTACTAGTCCCACATAGTCACATATTCAATGCATTGGCCGGGATTCGAACCCACACCGGAATCGAACCCAGGCCTTCTGCACACGATAGGCAAGAATCCTACCACTGAACCACCGGTGCTGCCCTGCTGACAGTGCACAGCCACTGAGAGCTCTCAAGCGATAACTCAATCATTAGTAGTTTCTAGTGTGTCGTGTTTTTAATGCCACCTCCGTGTTGGGAACTGGGAGATGTGGCCTTTGGACTGTTCCGGAAGGTCACACCAGTGACTCTGCAGGGCCAGACTCCCTTCATTGATCAAATGCTGTTGAAAGAGCAGCCGTGATTCGGCAGGAAGTCAACTCACACGGCCAACATTTGCATGGGTTGATGGGTGCAGGAGAAACTATGTGTGTGTGTGTGTGTGTGTGTGTGTGTGTGTGTGTGTGTGTGTGTTTGTGTGTGTGTGTGTGTAAGCGTGCATGAATGTACCATGCCATTGACCAACCCCACCCTACCATGAAGAAAAGTATTACACACATCATTTAAGTTGCTTAATGACTGTGTATTTTTGGTACAACTAGCTGAATTCAATTCTTGGTTAGAATAGAAAAAAATATAAAATATAAAGACCCTTAAGGTTCTTGCACTTTTGCATAATTTCTCTTTCAAATTGTTACGTTTCCCACGAAAGTCTAAAACAGCCCCGAGTCACTGTGTCCTGGCAGAGGGACACTAAGATCCATATTAGTTAGAAAGCGTTCAGTGAAAATCCATTGTGATGAATGTCTTCCTCGTCATGCCTGCGCTGGAAACACCGGTGGACCAACCAGGCACGGCTAAATGGTTGGAAGGAAGAGGCGTTCTCCTGGCAGTCTATCTCACAGAGCAAACCTGAGACATGGCTGACACTACGAAAGCACGATCCATGGTTCCTGCATAATTGGGCATGGGGGATTTTTCCTATTGCTAAAACTTCTGGCGACCGAGACGAAAATTGCAGCCTGCTTTGTGAGTGTGTGTGTGTGTGTGTGTGGTGTGTGAGGCGGGTCAGCGAGCTGTCACCATTTTACAAAACTGACACGTGGAATTGGGCACCATGCCAAGCAGCCTGGGATCTCATTCATTTGCAAACAGGCATGGTGTGCGTGACTGGTCTGATATGACACCTGTCACAGAAACCAAGTCAGAAGTTCTCAGCCACATCCAATTGCTACTCGGATAGACAGGAAGTGCCCATATATGGTGTGTTTACTTGCCAAATAGCATTCTCTGTGCAGAGCACAGGGACAATGCCGTTACATCAAAAACGAATGATTTCGTGATTTCTTTTAGGGGTTTGTCTGAAATACGTTTCAGAGATTTATTAGTTCGGCAAGCGGTTGTTTCCTCTGTTGCATGTAGGCCGAGGTCACACTCATGAATCACTGTACCTGTGCCATGATACAGTCAGAACCTTTCCCAGGCCTCTCAAGCTGGGGAGAATGGAAAGGGAGGGGTGGGGGTGGGGGGGGGGGGGGGTACGTTTCCCTAAAAAAAACGATTTCCCTCTCCGACCCGGCAGACTGAATTTATCAAACTAGGGGTGCTGGAGGTTTCGAGTCCAAAGGAATTGGCTTCCATTTAATGCCCATCTTAGTTCCCAACTCCCCCCCCACCCACCCTCTCTTCCCCTGGTTCTTTCTTTGTCTGTGTCTAGCCTACAGTCTTTACAGCTAGGCTGGGCCCATTTATCAACGTTGCCATCTCAACAGAGCCAGGCCCCCCTTTCTTGCTGGAAGCCATTAGAGCATCTCTGCATCGCCGCGACCAGATTGCATTCTGGCCCCCGCTCGACGACATTTATCATCTTTTGTCCCCCCCAACTTTTTTATCTTGCCGGGGCCCTTGTGTGAAGCCCCTATCTGCCCGGGCCCCCGGAATGAGACAGCGGGAGGCAGGGATCAAGTAAATAAGCTAATTAAACTTTAGCAAGCGCGAGGACAAAGGAGGAAGTGCACAAAGGGCTGGTGCCAGTTGCGCCAGGGAGGAACGCTCGCAGATGGCGTGGAGGAGGCGGGTCGTGGGCGCCCTGCCTGCTCACGTCTCTCCCTTTTCTATTTACAGTGTGACAGTTGGTAGCGGTTTACCGTCTGTGTACAATATCCTCTCCGAGTCGAGAAGGCGTTCGGGGGGGGGGGGGGGGGGGGGGTTGGTGATGTTCTGGATGGTGGGGTTGACGTCGGCCAGGGATCGGTGCTCAGAGGACGGTGCTCATCTCTGATAGGTCGGGAACGAGCAGCAACGGATGGCTCCTGAGGAGGAGCCTCATCCCTCCTGCCTACTCTATCGTCCCCCTCGTCCGCACCTCCCCCGTCCTCAGGCGAAGACCAAGCCAACTCCCATAATGCTCATTAGGTCCAAAATGAAGAATGCTCGGCGCCATAATTATCGGCGTACCGCGCTGAACAGTATTGAGTCGATACTGCAAAATGTCACAAGGGCATTAGTGGCCGATTATTAATCCATATCCCCCCACCCCCCCCCCCCCCCCCGATTTGTCGTTCGCACACTTCTCGAGCCACTCGGCTTCAAAGAGACCCTGTCGAGCGCACTCGCAGGTCTGTGCATGGCGCGCCCCTGCCATGAATCGCCCCTGATTACAGAGCGACAGTGAAGGAAGAGCGCGGAGGGGAAGAGCATTGAAAGAGGAGAAAGACTGTCTCACCCCCCCCCCCCCCCCGTTCTGGGGGCTCAGAAAAAGAAAGAGGGGCTGAGAGAGAGGGCGGTCGGATGCGTGCGCCATCTTGTCGGAGGCAGGTGGGCTGGGCTGAATCCACGCCGCCCCTCAGCCGTCAAGGGCGGTAATAAGCGGCGCTTATGACGGATATAATGCGCCGCCATGTCTCACCGTGCGAAATGTCAAAGCGTTCTTTTTCTCTTCCCCCCACCCTGCCCCCCCCCCCCTCCTGCAATCCATACACAGACGAGTTTGTCAGCAACCTCCACACACACCCCCTCCGTGCACACTTTCCAGAATGAAGGGAAGGGGGCAGGAAGAGAACAGCAAGAAGCTTTCACCGTCTCATCATTAACGTCAGCGAGCTGGGAGGAGGAGGAAGAGAGACCAGGACTGTCAGATGGGAAAGGGGGGGTGGGGGGGTGTGTGGAGGGGGGGACAGAGAGAGAGAGGGAGCAAAGAGAATGTGGCAGAAACAGGAGATCGAGATGGGGGTAAAATGGAGACTAGAAATAGCAGGCTTGACAGAGAGAGAGAGAAAGAGAGAGAGAGGTTAGATAGGGGAGACAGGGGAGATAAAGAGGGAGAGAGTGGTGAGATAGGAGAGAGAGAGGGAGGGAGAGGGAGAGTGAGAGAGTGGTGAGAGAGAGGGAGAGAGAGAGAGAGGTTAGATAGGAGAGAGGTGAGATAGGGGAGATGGAGAGGGAGAGAGTGGTGAGATAGGGGAGAGAGAGAGAGAGAGAGCGGTGAGATAGGAGAGGGAGAGAGAGAGAGGTTAGATAGGGGAGACAGGTGAGATAGGAGAGAGAGAGAGAGAGAGAGAGAGAGAGAGAGAGAGAGAGAGAGAGAGAGAGAGAGAGAGAGAGAGAGAGAGAGAGGCTCTTGTCATGACCAGGTCTTGCCACCCACTGTAATAATAGATGTGCAACATCCAAATGGAAAATCTCAACAATGCGAGCAGGCTGACTTGGCGTCCTCTATGTAAATAGAAGGAACATCATCAAATATTAGCCAGCGTCAGGGCTTTTTTTTCGAGTATGCATTGAAAACCACTTGACCCTGCGGCGCATTCGTCAGTGCATATCGTGCGTGTGTTTGTCTGCGTGTGTGTGTCTGTGTGTGTGTCTGTGTGTGTGTGTAGGTCAGTGTGAAGATGCATAAAACTGCATGTAGACATCGGTACGTAGGACATCATCGTACGATACACAGTAATGACAGCTCGCGTCACTAGCGTCATCGCCACATAGCTCCCGGACACAGAACCTCATGCCCTGAGTTATGATTGAGACAGTCAGCCTGTGATTGGCTGGGAGGATGTGACCAAGCCCTTAGAGAGAATGCTCTCTGATTTAATGCTGACACCCTGCCCAGGACAAGCTGATTGATCCGATTTACGGTTACGACCGGCACACTCCATAGGTACTTACATGTGCCGCTAATTACCTGATGAGTACGCAGTTTTTTTTTCCCTCACAGAGGGATTTTCAGGATAGGAGACAGTTACAGTAACACAAGTTATTGGCAAACAGTACCATTTGTTTTTAAGACATGCCAAATGCATGGCTATACATACATTTACATTTATGTTTATTCATTTGGCAGATGCTTTTATCCACAACGACTTACAAGAGAGGGCTTTACAAAAGAGCATTGGTTACTGAGCATAGCAACGTGACCCCAACCGTAGCGGGTTTATAGATTATGAAACATACATTGTGAGAAACCAATAAGTGCCAAGGGAAGAGCTATAAGAGCATTCAGCTGAACATTTTACAAATTTCAGGTGAGTCTCCGACAGACAGTAGTCTACCTGTGGGACGCGAACAATAAAGCAACAACACTAGCGAGTTTCCGCACGAGGATAAACAAGTAACTCTGAACAACAGATGAGATTTCTAAGTGCCATTAAATTCTGTCTATTTATATAAGTGCCATTAAATTATCTCTATTTATATATAGAGAGAATTTAATGGCACTTAGAAATCTCATCTGTTCAGAATTTTTCTGTTCCGTACTTTGATCTGTGTCTGTTGGTCTTGTGCAGGCTGATAGGTTGCCCTGCGTGGGATATGTATCCCAGCGTCTGGAGATCCTCAATTTGGCCATAATCTAAGAAAAGACAAGGATCATTAGTTCCCTGGGCTCACTGTTGACTCTGTTAACACACACCAAGAAATACAATCAATCACAGCCTGCATTTACGTTTACGTTGCACTTGCTGCAAAGCGACGCGTTTTGTAATCGCAACATCGGGTCCGTGTGGGGGGGAGGGGGGTGGGCGGGGGGAGGGGGGGGGGGTAACCGGACCCACCAAATGGTTTGTTGCACGTCAACATCTGGGAAGTCGCCCCCTTGGAAACTGTTCGGAAAAAGGGCAGGCGCTTCACGAACGACGTAGCCGGCCAGCGATGGGATAAAGGCTCTGGTTTTTCATGGTAACTCCGCAGGCTAACTTGGACTAGCAGCGTCCAGGATGTTCCTCTCGTAGTTCAGGGGCGAAATCACTTTGGCGCGCTTGGCAGGATGCAGCTGGGACTCTGTCTCTCTCAAGGTTGGGGGATCGAGGCGTAGGGAGGGTGGGGAGGGGGGTGGGGGGTGGATGTGTTGGGGTGGGAGGAGGTCACAGTATGAATAGGACATTACTCATCCCCGATGGAACACGTTGCAGGGGAATCCAGTCAATGCCCATCATATCAGAAGACCTCTGTCCCAGTTGGGATCCATCCTCCTTCATCTGGGAGGGGGACAGCGTTCTGTCACGGGGTGAAACTGATATACGACAAGCCCCATGTTTCCCCTGGCAACCGACAGTCCATTGTATTGTCCTTGGACTGTGGGACCAATCAGGCGGCAGGAGAGTCGAACATAAATTCCACGCGCATGTTTTGACGGACGCAAAAGTGAAAGTTCTTTCTGTGTTTGCTGAACCCCGCGCACTTTCCCCTTCAAACGCAAACATGCTCTCTGTCTCTCTCTCTCTCTTTCTTTCTCTCTCTCTCTCTCTCTCTCCCCTGCCTCTCTCTCTGTCTCTCTCTCTCCCTCTCTCTCCCCCTCTCTCTTCCTCTCTCTCCCTCTCTCTCTCTCTCCCCCCTCTCCCTCTCCCTCTCTCTCTCCCCCTCTCCCTCTCCCTCTCCCCCCCCCCTCCCTTTCTCTCTCTCTCTCTCTCTCTCTCTCCCCCTCTCTCCCTCTCCCTCTCTCCCCCTCTCTCTCTCTCTCTCTCTCTCTCCCCCTCTCTCTCTCTCTCTCTCTCTCTCTCCCTCTCTCTCTCTCTCTCTTCAGCTTTTCCATGCGCGGGCTGTGAAACAGAGTGGCGTCCTGGAGTCCCTGAAAAGCCGGTGACTGCAGGCCTCTCTCTCCGACTCCAGCGTTATTAAAATGCTAATCGCACACAGACCATCAAGCCCCATCCGCGTCGTGCCGCACCCAAAACGGCGGCGGTCGAGAGACACAATGGATGTTTTCATCCGAACGCTGTTCCTGCGGTTGTTTACATGGCATGTTGCGATGCTCGGCAGGTACATCGGAATTTGCTTTTTGAATTTTTGAAGAGAATAGACGGCGTGTGATTGTACTGCCGACGCTCGTACCATGTTAAACCTTAGTTGTACGAAGACGGACGATAATTAAAGGAGGAGCGTGACTAGGACATTTGAATATTTCTTGAATTGCCGACAGAGATGGACGATGGAAGTGCAGTTCGTGTTTGACAAAGGACGTGTTGAGAGGCTCAGCTGAGCTTGGATGAATTTGTGGTTCTCTGTCAGATACCAGAATCAGATTTGGGTTTATTCGTTATGCAAGATTAACAAACGTAGAATTTACGGTGGCAGAAATGAGCAAGCATAGAACATATATGTGACATACTAATACAAAATGAATACAATGTAAAATACACTACAAATATGATTCAAATGACAAATAATACAAATGATACACATAATACAAATGATACAAATAACATGGCAGTACAAATAACATGGGTACAAAGTGGAATGGGTATATATATAGTACGGGGGGGGGGTGTATATACACAGTAGTGTAAACAGTGGTGCAAATATCACAGTGGTAAGTTTTTAAAGTGTTGTGTGCTAAAGTGGCAGAGTGCAGTGGGATTCTGGTGTTCGACATGCCTTGTCTCCATCCACACGTACCCTCGCCCCCTTGAAGGCCTAGTCCACACCAGCACACCAAACGGACCCTACAGTAGCACTAACCACTGACATGCACCACTAGACTTGTCCTAGCTGAAAGACAGTATTCCAGACATGTCTTAATGGCTACCACCTGGCATGGACATGCACTTCTTTCATTTAGGCGTGTTCTCGTTTGCATCAACACTCGTGTCATTCCCAGTTTTATGTCTTAAGCTAATTTCACGGTCTAAAGGGTTGAATGGATGGCTGAAGTGGGCATTGTAGTGAGGGGTCGAGAGAGAGAGAGCGAGCGAGAGTGGAAGAGGGAGAGCGATAGAGAGATAGAGAGAGCCAGCTAGGTGAGGAGAGAAAAGGTAGAAACGTAGCCCGACACTGCAGATGACATGTTTACAAATGAGACCTTCATACACTGATAGCCTTGAGAGTTCTGTATGCTGCCTCGTATTAACCCTCTGACCTTGATCTCCACCGCCCATTAAGCAAGCGTGTGGACAGAGCTATTTATGTAGCTACAGGGAGACTGTCACTGAGCTAATGCTACAGGAATTTATTTAAATATAATCAAACAGCTAGATATTGAACAATATATATTGCTTGTGTTGCTAGCTTTCAGAATTTGGCCTATAGATGTTGCCAGGGACAGGGTTTTTTTTCTACAAGGTCAAATGTCTTGGCAGAAAATTGGAATACTAAGTGTTATCAGAACCATTTGACATTTCTGGGTGACTTGATATAATTGTTATTGATATTCCTTTGAAATCCTTGGAAAGCCCTGGTGTAATATTGCACCCAGAGAACTTTGCCATGTCAATTTAATTGCTCTGCCAGCTTCGAAGCTTGAGCACCAACAATGCCGTTTTAGCCAGACACAGTTTCCACTGGTCTAACGGCTTATTTAGCAAACGGGGAAAATGGACCAATTACTTTGGATGGAAATCAATTTTGGGTTCGACGACAACAGCATCAATTGTAACAGAAAAAGACACAAAGTATATGTTTCGCTTCACAACCAGCGAAAACAAAATCATAATATATCTATAACATGAAGGGATTTCGTTTTCCGTTCAATAGATCCATACGCATGGAAGACATTTCTGGACTCGCAATTAAAGGCCAAGGAAAAAAAAAACAAAGATTCAAGATGTGAGAGTGTCTTCAACAATTTCCTCTGAGACAAATTAGCTGCTGATGAGGTTTTTCATGTCCATAATGTGTTTTGTCCTAAAACATCAAACCCAGAATCCATTCACACTCCCGACGGTGAACTGGGTTAGAAAGGAATTCATTCTGCCTTAGTCCATTGGCTGGCAGTGTGTCCGCATCAAAACCACAGCTCGCTAAAACGGCGTCCGTATTGTTTTTTTTTCTCCGGATTAAATAACAATTATTTAAGCTGACCTGCCTTGTCTGCCAGGTTAATTAAGCGGCTTTACAAAGAAAACAACTCTGCAGGTGTAAACAGAACCATATGGAGAGGATGGGAGAGGACTCACTCTTCAGAAGGCCTACTTGTATTGTGTGTGCATTGAACAACTTCTACTGCCCTTGAAAACAAGGTCAACTTTTGCATTTATTTGTGTATTTGTGTTTAGGAATTGGTAAATTCGTCTTTGGGCCTCATATCGATAAAGGAAGCATTCGTTTAGATATGATAGCATGAAATACGCAACATCTTGTGATGGCTAATGAGCATGAGCAATGAACATCAAATCCCATGACGTTACCTTCGAAGAATACCTAGTTAAGTCGTTTATCCTCCTGATCAACGATGGACTGGAAGTAGGAACCGGCGTTAACCGCTACCCAGCTGAGCTTTCCAGAAGAAACCGTTCCCCTGTGTCAATTGGCCCGCGTGGCCACCGCACTATAAGCTGTCTGTCTTCATTCACACTAGACCCCCATCTGGCCCAGATAGAGCGCTCAATGTGTCAGAACCACAGAGCCCATTTCCTGCCAGTCCGATGCGACTGTCAAGCTTGGCCAACCATGAAAGGCCCCCGGTACGTGACGCCCCCCGAAATTACCTCATCGCCACGACAGCCAGACTCCAGCGGCAGGGTCCAAAGCACGCCTTTAAAGCTGTCTTGAGACTAGGTTGATGCAATGTATGGACCCAAATTGCCTAGTATTGCCCAGCCTCCCCAACCCCCCAATACACACTCACACTCAATACCAAGGCACTCCTTTCTGAGCTACAAAAGCAGTGACCCACTCCAGAAAAGCATTAGAAGTGCCTAGCTGTTTGGTGCTAGTGCAGTCTAGTGTTGAAAGTCGCTTTGAGACATTGACAGTGAGTGCGGGCACTATAGCTGGAACATTACCTTGATCCGTGCCCCAGATCTGGAGCCTCGATTCCAGAATGGTCTGGTCAAACCGCACCATCCCCCTAATTTAGTTTGCAGAATACAGGGGGTTTGCTTGTGGATTTAATTTTTGATGTAGGTTTTATCCTGAAACAGGTCTGTTGGGGTCAGTGTTCACCCCCACATTTTCCAGGGAAACGAAAATGTGCTTTTGAAGACCTTACGAGGGGGCCTCGGGAGACAAGAGGCGAAAAAAAACGAACCCTGACTTGGTCTTGCCCAATTACCAGACAGTGCAGCCAGTCACTTAGCCAGTTAACGCACGGTATGCTATTAATTACTGTTTGTAAACAATGCACTTTGCTGAGATTACTGCATGCACTCTGTGTCCTCTATCTGCGCTCGGTAATTCTCACAAGTGATTAAGTGGTGCAGCTAGGACAGCTGTTCGGAATGAGTTCATTGGCATGTTTAATTAATTGGACTTGAGATAATTATTCAATCATTGGCTTTGATTAATTTTCATGCATCCCGGATTATGCATCAACTGTCTCGTTGATGTCAATAGTTTGCAAAGTATTGAAGGATCTTGCAAGCTGTTACAAGACTGCCCAGGCTCCTCCCCTGAAAACACTCAAACAACTTTTCTTATGATTTGGAGCACGAGGGGAGCAAACTGGAGTAATCCATTAGAACATTTTGGCGCGCCATTTTCGGATAAAAGCTTAACAAACCCAATATCCGGCAAAGTCAGGTGGCTCAGCAGGTTCAGGCGTTGGGCTCATGATCAGAAGGTTGTGAGTTTGATTCCCGGCTGTGGCTATGTGATGTTGTGTCCTTGGGCAAGGCACTTCACCCTACTTGGCTCAGGGGGATTGTCTCTGTACTTGCTGTAAATCGCTCTGGATAAAGGCGTCTGCTAAATGAGTATTTATTAATTTTATTTGAAAGTAGAGTCACACTTTGCTAACCGTTCGTCACATCATGTAAACACGCTGCAGATCTTGTATGCTGGGTATTAACAGAGCTTCAGCCTCCCTCCCCCTCGCTGTCTGTGTTAAGACTTCATTCAGCCTCCAACATGGCAGAAACATGCTTAGCCTTCACGTGGCGTTGAAACGCTGGCTTTTGGAAACCAAGCCAAAGAAGAGCAAGCAAATCGTTTGGGCGAGATCTTGTCAAACATCTTTCTCTGTCGTACTGCTTTGTGAAGCTCCCTCTTGATAATACCCCAAAGATAAAACTAATTGTGAAGGGGGTTGGGGGTATCTACAAGGACCTTGGAGCAACACACGAAGCTCTCTCTCTCTCTCCCTTGTGGAGATGCAGGGTCCATCATGCAGTCTGAACCATATCCAGCTCTGGTGTAAAGCTGTCCAGATGCAGTCTGTTCTAAACTGGTTTAGGAGAAATGTGCACAGACAGACTGAACCCAGATGACATTTCTGCACCAGAGAATGTTGGCAGGGGAATTACCATCATGGTCAGAGTAGTACTGTTACTAACGAGATATTACTTCAAGCAACAACAAAAAACTGCTTCTGATTTCTCTAACGCAGCATAGACTTAATGCTTAAGGCATCTTTTATACTATCGTAAGTAATAACTAATACTACTAGAAGTTGTTTTACTGCTTCTACGTTAACAAGATACGTAAACAAGTAGCTTGATTGAACACCACCATTCTCTGCTAGCGAGATTGAGACATGAGATAGCGTCAACGTAGCGGTCGTTTAGTGTCTGCCTGTCTCTGGATAAACGTCTAATCCCAGTAAGACAGCAGCCTGCTGTCGTACACTCAGGCCATATTGCCTGTCACAATACTAGTCGAGTCAATTGGGATGGCCAGTGGGGATGTCCACAGAGCCTTCAGTCCACAGAGCCTTCAGTCCACAGAGCCTTCAGTCCACAGAGCCTTCTGCTCCTGTCTAACAGGACAGGCTCTGCTCAGCCTGTCTGCCCCCACCGGCCATGCCTCGACCGCGGGCCTGGCTCGGCGGTAACGCTGTAGGGGAGGGAAGAGTAGGCTAAGGTGTGGGGCGAAGGGGTAGTAGTAGGGTCAGGGGGAGGGAGGAGTAGGGTACGGAGGGGGGGTAGTAGGTTAAGAGGGAGTGAGGGAGGGAGAAGTAGGTTAAGGGGGGGGAGGGAAGGAGGAGTAGGCTAAGGGTGGGAGGGTAGGGGATAAAGGGAGAAGTAGGGTAAGGAGGGGGGTGGTGATCCTATCGGTGTCCACGACAGACTCCATCGCACCAGGCCACGCCGCTCACGCCGTGCTCCGCGTTGTCCTGGAGACAGACTCAGCCGATTCGCCGGCGGCCAGGAACAGTCAAAACATGTCGGCCCGACCGCTAGGAAGTGGAGCGCGTTCACCTGCCGCGACGATCTTTAGCTCTTCAGTTCGGTCCTTTCCTCCCTGGCGCCCGCAAAGAGTCAGGTCTGTTTTCCGTCTGGTCATGGAAAGAGCTCAGCGTGCTGCGTCCTGCATGGTTAATGGCAGAGTTTATATGGTAATGATTGCGAGCGTACACATCAGATGCCCTTTGGCAGCACGCTCCAAACAGGCTAAGTATCCGCCAGAGTCTGTGTTGCACCTTCTGACATCCCCCCCAGGACCTGAGCTCGGATCGCCTGTTAAAAGGTCTCCATCACACCTTTCATCCACAGCCAGCTGACAAAACACACACACCCACCGACACCTACCTACCCATGCAGAAGCACACACACCCACCCACCCACAATGGATCTTTCACCGGCCCACCAACCACTGCTTTCTTCCCAGGGCCGATGTGGTGGTGGCTGTCAGGGAGTGACATCATCGCTGGGAAGCGCGGGGTCCCTGGGGTGTACTTGCTAGGCCCCGCGACAAGGCGGCTTCCTAGCCAGGGGCCGCCTTGTGGCTCTGCTCTGTCACTCAGCACCCCCTCTGACAGCCCTGGGGTTGGGGGGGGGTGGGGGGGAAGAGAGGCAGGGAGGGCGACTGACAACGCTGCTTTGGATGTTAAACCATCCAATGATACGAGGCCCTGCCTATAGGCAGACCTTTGAGGCCCTCAGCCCAGCTCGTCCAGTCTGTTAGCCAGGAACTTCCTGGCATGAGCCCTTTGGATTATTACCCCACTTAAGAACCATTGAGATGGGCGTTGGGCCTCATTATTAAACCAAGGTCCTAATCGAGGTTCACTGTACAGTGTTCCTACATTACATCGAATCTCCTGAAATTCAAACTCCAGCCAAGGTAATCAACCTTAACAGTTCTTACGCTAACTTGACCCGTATGGTCTTGTACATCCACCCGTCTGCATTAATGCATGTCGAGCTTTGAGTTGCCGATGAAGTGTTATTCATATTTGGGGTGATGGTGGCGGGGGGGGTGTTGGAGATAATGATAGGCTGATAATGGCTTTGCAGAGGACTGCCTTTGGTTTGTATCAGGTTGCCCTGTGACAGACGTTTTCAATTAACGACGGGAAATGACTGTGGGTTAAATTCTGCCATCACCCTTTAAAACGACTCCCCTCTCAGATAACCTGAACAAAACGCACGTTCGCAGCTATGGTCATTTTAAAGTCAGGATACTTATGACACTTCTGGCAAGGTTGTAATATATTCATTGGAAATCATTATATTTGACGCATGCCATTACAAGGCATGAAAGCACAGCTCTGGGCTCCAAACTCTTTACTGTACTTTCATTCATTCATAGATTTGCCTTGTATTTATACAATCATGTATTATAATGATCTTTTATTGTCATTACAGGATGACCCCAACAAATAATCGTAGAGCTCTGTGATTTTCTTGTTTGCTCATTATGGCATGTTGTTGTAGTTTAAGCCACTCCCCATCCCACATTACACACACACACACACACACATACACACACACACACACACACTTACACTCTTACACACACTCCTCTCCCCTGTGACACTTCCTGGGGCTTGTTCCAGGTGGAAGCAGAGTATTTACATGTGCACCTTGAGTGCTGAGGCAAGCAAGTCCACCAGGCAAATGTTCCCTTTTCCCTTTCACAGTTCAAACCAAACCAAATCATTTCCTTCTCACCCTATTTAGATGCTCTAGCACAAGAGAGGGGGAGAGAGGGAGGGCAGGGAGACAGGGAGAGAGAGAGGGAGGGCAGGGAGACAGGGAGAGAGAGGGAGGGAGGGCAGGGAGACAGGGAGAGAGAGGGAGGGCAGGGAGAGAGAGAGGGAGGGCAGGGAGACAGGGAGAGAGAGAGGGAGGGCAGGGAGAGAGAGGGAGGGCAGGGAGACAGGGAGAGAGAGGGAGGGCAGGGAGACAGGGAGAGAGAGAGGGAGGGCAGGGAGACAGGGAGAGAGAGGGAGGGCAGGGAGACAGGGAGAGAGGGAGGGAGGGCAGGGAGACAGGGAGAGAGAGGGAGGGCAGGGAGACAGGGAGAGAGAGAGGGAGGGCAGGGAGGGAGAGAGAGGGAGGGCAGGGAGACAGGGAGAGAGAGAGGGAGAGTGAGGGCAGGGATAGAGGGAGAGAGAGGGAGTGCAGGGAGACATGGAGAGAGAGGGAGTGCAGGGAGAGAGAGGGAGGGCAGGGAGACAGGGAGAGAGAGGGAGGGCAGGGAGAGAGAGGGAGGGCAGGGAGACAGGGAGAGAGAGGGAGGGCAGGGAAAGAGATGGAGGGCAGTGAGAGAGGGGGAGGGCAGGGAGAGAGAGGGAGGGCAGGGAGAGAGAGGGAGGGCAGGGAGACAGGGAGAGAGGGAGTGCAGGGAGAGAGAGGGAGGGCAGGGAGACAGGGAGAAAGAGGGAGGGCAGGGAAAGAGATGGAGGGCAGTGAGAGAGAGAGAGAGGGCAGGGAGAGAGAGACTGAGAG
This sequence comes from Neosalanx taihuensis, assembly GCA_030340665.1. Taxonomy (NCBI): domain Eukaryota; kingdom Metazoa; phylum Chordata; class Actinopteri; order Osmeriformes; family Salangidae; genus Neosalanx; species Neosalanx taihuensis. Next base: position 3,473,993 of record CM059313.1, on the reverse strand, counting down.
AGGGACGGCAGGGAGAGAGAGAGGGCAGGGAGAGAGACTCTGAGATGCACGAAGTGGTAGAATGAGGGAGGGGGTGGAGACATCACTTGTAGAAGCTGAATAGCGCTGCTTTGTAAGCCTGCAGTGAACTGAATACAACCAAACTAGCTTTTAGCTTTTAAGTCTATCGTTTCTTTGTTGACCATGAAGGCGCCTTATTAAGTGCAATCAAAGTTTCTAATAGCGAGTATCAATAAGAAAGGCAGGCAATTTGTCACTGTCAGCAGCCAACTCAGAAATATATACGTGCCGGGAAAGACGAGCCCCACTTTTCATGTTATTCATTGCTGTTTGCAAAGGACTGCATGTTCTTACACAATGGATACCCATTGGAAAACACAATATTATTATGTTTGATTTTTTTGCTTAATTTTTTTCGTAAAAGTCAGAATTTGTCATACACACTATCACACTGGTCATTCTGGGTAATTACAGCCTTGTGACAAAACAAGGAAACAAACACATAACAGAAGAGCCAAAAAAAAGAAAAGTTAATTAGAAATACAGCCAAAACAAGCAATAAACGTACCGTAGCACCAGCGATATATTTATTCATTTCTGTCGTAAACACAGTTATGTACATTGTTTATCATCGTAACATTTTACAGCGAGCCGTCTTGTGATTTAATCATCTACATATTGAAATATCCAGCTATTCCATCATCACAGCCATTATCGTCATCAGCATTATCATGATCATCCTTCCCAGTCTTATCATAGGATACATTATTACCAGTAAATAAATCAAGAACGACTTTTTAAGCTCTTGATTCGACACAGGATCGAAGCAGGGATGCTGTATAGAGTCCCTGTAGACGTACTGAATAATGATGGCTTTGGTGTTACAACAACGAGTGATGATTGAGTTAGTACAGTGCACTGGCTCTGAAATCCAAGTTCCCTCGGCAACATAAAGCAATTATCCAATACAGCTGTTTCTTTCACTAGATTGAGTGCAGTTTTTTTTTTTTTTTTTTGCTAGAGCACTTTAACATGTGATGCATGGCACCTTGGGATGTAATAGTATCAGGAATATCTCCGTACACAAATAACCACAGTACGCGTCTGCTTCGAAACACAATTCAACACGTCCATGCAATTTCACGTGGGAAAGGGTAGTCACCGTGTGCACAAGCAACATATTAGTGCTTTACACACACGCACACACACGCTACACGTATCACATGCGATGCGTGGGATCTGGTATCCTCCACTGCCTCGTACCTTCCACCATGTTTGTCGGCAGACGCCCCTGATTTCCTGCACATGCACAGTGAATAGACAGATGGTGCAACAACGATCAGGCTGCTGCACCGCTGAAACATTCTGACTGGCTCCACAGGAACACTCCCATTGTTCAGTTAGGGTGCTTTTATTTTTATGACGCAATCATGGAGATTGGAGAGAAAGACAAAGAGAGAGAGAGATTTCACCAAAAACACCTTGGATATAAAAAAGAAAACCTGTAAAGACGCACTAGAGGCACTAGCAATGTCTCTCTGAGGTACGAAGGTCATAGGGCAGGGTTTACAATAGGTGACATACAGGAAACAGGCGTGCTATTTAATCAGGTGGATACTAACCTCATAGACCCTGACTGTCATCAGAACACATTGGCCTACAACAGGAGAACGTATGAATAATGAGACAGAATATATAAACAGTTTATAAGGTAGCGGTTGATGTATTGGTGGGATTAACAAAAACATAGAGAATCCAATTTCATCCACGGGATGTTACTGGGCAAGTAAGCAGTTGCACCGCAAGATGGGACTGGTAAAGATAAACTTAGCATCTACATGACTCATTGTTCGTTCAGCGTAAATGAACCTTTTCAGGTTCTAATTGGAGACCGTCTTATGCATGTTGAGCCGATGTTGACCAATCAGCATGCGTTAGCACCTGATCGCTGTGCTTGTTGAAGGCCCATGTTAATTCGACTATATTCAAACTCACTTTTTAACATTTTTACTTTTATTTTTAACGATAAGAACCGGCTTTACATTTATGAAAAAGTAAAGGGTTGACAAAAGAATATTAAATCAAAATCCCAACATAAATAAATGAATCCTCCTCTTCCTCTCTGGAGCATCTCCCTTCACAGTGTGAGCTCCAAGAGACATCTGGCAGGTGTGAATATGTTGTGCCGTGGCCCCCACGATGGCTGACTCCCCCACCTCCATTACCTCAGGCCTCGTAATCTTCACACAGGGCTGGGGAGAGAGAGATAGCGGTTGGAGGGCAGAGCAGTTAACTGTAGCGGGACAGTGTCTATTCTGTCAGCAGCTGGGCCCCCCTATCCTGGGATCTCTGCCTTGGAAATACCGGAGGCTGTGGATGCTTTATAGGTCTCATGTCACACATTTTGGGAAATGTTCAAATATTATCTGATGGCTTAATGAGCAAATGGGGAAACTTGATGATGAAATCCGTAGTCAGACAAAATGTCTAGATATGTAGTCAATGTTTTACAACGTTTTTACTTTATTTCACTACCACCAAACTCTAAAGACGTTGGTAAAATGATCTTTTTGTCAACATCACACCGCGCAAAAGGGATGACTTCGGTCCAAATCTGTTATTTTAACAAAAACTTCAACCAATCCAGGCTCCCTCTCATCACTAGGCTCAGTGTTCTACTACTGTGACACACACTAAATCAATTCTCCTAGATCTCATAGCCCCTGCTTACTCCTCCAAAGCCCAATCACACGGCTCCGTCACTGACAGGACCGCTGCTCTGTAATTGTGCCTCTGCCTAATCACGACTGACGTGTCATTCCTCTTCACTGTCACAGGTCCCAGGAGAGAGGATGTTCCATGACTTTCACACCTTCAACCTCAAGGTAGGCCCTGCTCCGTTAACTAAGGCTCTGGGTGTTTGTCGAGTGTGTGTGTGTGTGTGTCCGTGTGTGGGTTCGTTTGTGTGTTTAGGAGGGTGGTGAGGGGCGGGGCAGGTTAATACAAACCCGGTTCCTTGAAAAAATGGCCGCGTTCATTGGTTGGCATGCGACACGAGAGGGGGGTGGGGTGAGTTGTGAGGATTGATAAGCCTGACTGCCGAACAGCCACAGGGGATGTTGGGATACCGGGCGATATCATTGCGATCCACGTTGACAGCCGTCCGCGCTTCGAAGCGAATGACAAACCGATATAAAAAGTGCCAGCAGAATGGCTGCTCAACTCCGAGTCTGGAGCTCATTTCTCCAGGACTGCACAGCAGGATCAAGACAACAGATTGTCATGGGATCATTATTCAGATTCCCCCCTCTTTAAAGCTTCATAATCTGCAGTCATTTGGACTGTAAACATGAGAATAATCGTGCATTGTTATATATACATTGTGCTGTGAGGGAAGAGTGTTTGCTGTAGTTGAACTCCCATTTTGGTTCAAACCTGACCGTGCATTTCAGTCAGTATTAGTTCCACACACACACACACACACACACACACACACACACACACACACACGCAATCATGTAGTTTCCCAAAAGTTTGGCGATTTTTCAGTGCGTCGTTGACAACGCTGAATGAAGTGGAATATTCACTCCTTGTCTACATACCTCCAAATCAAAGCCAATTTATTGCCAGCCCGTTTATTCCAAAGCATAGATCTGCAGGTTGACATTCATGCCTTTTTCAATAAGATGCATCTCTCAGCTGTCCGGCGCTCATCTTTACGACTGTAATCTAAAGTAAGTATTTCTGTTCCAGCTCATTTCACGGCAGCATGCTCTCTGGGCGTCTAATGGAGGCCTTTTGACAGGGGCGCCTTTTTCGGCCTCTTCTATTTACTCAGCATTACAGGCAGAGCACAACGTAATCAGCCCCCTGAATTTGGATTTCATGAAAGGCATCAACATTAGGGTGCTTGTTGATTCTGTCAACCCCCCCCCCCCTCCTCCCCCTTATTCCCACAGATACACACACAGACAAACACCCATGTATACGCACAAACGCACGCACAAACATAACGCGAGAACTGCGCAGCCTTGTCTGGATCAATTTCACTCTAGAATCTGTCCGCATCTGAATGTTAACCGACTTGCACCGCAGTCGGCTTTTGATAGATGACCCCTCTGAAACTAATCCATTTCACGGGTGGTGGGCGGGGGGGGGTGGGGGTGGGGGGGGGGGGGGGGGGGGACAAAAAACTGCCACGAATCTCAAACACTGTTATTGACACATTGCAACAAATGGGATCATTTCTTGCTCCAAGCGAAAGGAGCATTATGATAAAATGCCCCCCCCCCCCCACACACTCCTACCCCTCAAAGCTCAGACATGCTGACACCAAGACAGACACTGGATTACACATTTGTCATGCATGGTTAAACCCCACTATTCAATCTGAAATTGAAACGCGCCCCCCCCCCCCCCCCCCCCCCCCCCCCCCCCCCCCCCCAAAAGAGAAGTCTTTACGTCCTCCGCCAGACAGCGGGGGTCTCTGGTGGCCATGACACGAGTTGACGGTCGTTTATGGGATTTTGCTGCGTGGTTTTTCAACAAAAAGCACGATCCTGTTTGTGTTCAGGCAGCCGTCCCCCTCCGAGTGCTTCTAACAATCGTTGAGCCTCTAACAGATTGTTGACAACGTGCCGTAGATCATTAAAGGCGTTTGTGCGGCTATTCACGGTTCTCTCAATCTGTCCTTTAAGTAGTGTTATCCATGGGAGACGTAACATTCCTACCTTTGTGTTCTCTTTACATTTACATGTATTCATTTAGCGGACGCTTTTATCCAAAGCGACTTACAAGAGAGAGCTTTTACAAAGAGCATCAGTCATTGAGCATAGCAACGTGATAGACCCCGAACACAGTGTTTTTTTTTTAGATTGTGAATCATACATCATGAGAACCAATAAGTGCCAAAGGAAGAACTATAAATGTAAAGTAAATTAATGGCTTGGGAATGTGTAGAATAATGTTCCTCAGCTTCTTGTAAGGTGGTAGGTCGTCTCTGCTGTTGACTGTCTCTTCACATGGGTCTCTCCAGTGTCTCTCTTGCCATGGGTCTCTCCAGTGTCTCTCTTGACACGGGTCTCTCCAGTGACTCTTAACATGGGTGTCTCCTGTGTCTCTCTCAATGGCGTATGTTACTGTGAAAACCGTAATCCCAATTTTCCAAGCAATATGATGAATGTAATACAGAGGGTGAAATACACCTAGAAATGGGCTCTTTTTAAGAAGAAGATCTGTGGATAGGCCCAGTGCTTAGCGAGAGCTAACGCTCTGTTGTTGCTAGGGTGTCAGAGATCTATCCAGGCAACAGGCGGGATGGAACCTCGACTGGTGGAGATGTGTTTTGAGAGCGGGGGGTTGTCTCACACTAACGCTGACGTGTGGCCTTAAGGCAGGTCAGTTGGAAGCTTCTGGAAGTCTACTCAAAAGGAACAAGCATTCTGTACTGGTCGACTGTACTGGAACTCGGACTGTTTGCAATGGCTTTTGCCATTGAGGATTCTGCTCACTTGTATAAGGAGAAGGTCAACTGAACGCCCCATTCCCCCCCTCTCACAGCTGATGATTGTCTCATTAAACGTTGACAGGCCATTCAGAGCAAGAGAAAGAAAGTGAAAGAGATAAAGAGATAGAGAGAGATAGGGGAGAAAGAAAGAGAGAGAGAGGCCTGAATTGAACACAAACAGATGTGTAATCAGGAGGCAGACGCGCTTCTGTTGCGGAGGCGTTGATACTGAACATGATCACTGTCATATCTCCAAACTCTTGACAGCAGGAAGCACGGTACTGTAGACGTTAAGACACTTCCTGTCTGCTGTGGGAACTGTCAAGGTGGACCATGATGTTGGGTCTTAACGCTGAGATGATCCATGTTAGTGGCGCAGGAAAACACATTTCAGTTGCGACCATGTCGTACGCTTACCTCAGAAGAAAAAATTGGAGGTAAAAAAAAAAGGTTTTGTTGGAGGGTTGACCTCAGGGAAACCCGACTGACGCTGGGCCTTGTGTGTTATCAACCATTTTTCAATACCCGGGATGTCAACTTCACCTAAATCCCCCCAGAAAAGTTTGAAAGTTTGAGACGTCAAACGTAATCAGCGCAATCAGTCTAAGTAATCATGCTGGCTTCTCCTCAGTGGAGTGAGCATCCCTCCATGCAAGAATAAGGCTGTATGAACACCTTATCAAGACAGGATTACATTTAGACTTTGATTAGCATCTGCAGCGAGGGATTATAAAGAGCACATTTTAAGATACCTCTTTGGTGTGTGATGTTTTTTTTTTTTTTTTATTCTTAAAAAAATTAAATATGGATATATATGTAATATATATGGATCCAAAGTGATGTTTATTTGAGTGTAGCTCTCCAAAAAGTACCACATTTGACTTCTAATACAAAGAAAACCACGGTTGGCCATGACTGGAAATAAACTTTGAATTTGCACTTTACTTGTCACTTTGTTTTTCACAAGCCGATTCCTCTGGATAGCTCAACCAGGCTTCTGGAAATTAAATGTTTGCACTCGGAACGCCAAATGACTGATAAGCGATATCTGCAACTCCAGCGAACATTGGGATTAGGGCAGAGCTGAAGTGGGGCGGAAAGGGGTGAAGTGGCGGATCGAGACGTGTTGTGACTTCCTGTCTGAAGCCCGCCACGCAGCCCAACTGCTGATTGGTTGGATGGATTAGGAGCGCGGCTGTATTTTCAAATCTCAGCTTGACTTATCTTTGTTCAGCTAGCAGAATATGTTTTGTAGGTCAGTTGCTGCCATGTTCCCGCTTAGTCTAATACTAGAATTACCATACAAGTTGAATCATCTGTGATAATTACATCTTTCCAGACTGCTTTCGCAACTCCGATAATAGGAATCCCTTTTATCTGCTAGAGTCCCATCCTTCAGTGGCTAACATTGATTTTTCCATTACAGACACACACAAACACACAACATTGATAATTAGCCTTCACCAACAAACTTTTTTCAAAGCAGGATACACATTTTTTTTGCTTATCTCGTTGCAAGGATTGTGTATGAACATTAATTTATTTGCAGGGGTCATTTTACCATGAGCTATAAACTAGATAAGTGTTTTATACTATAATGACTCTTGTTCTGGGATGATCTACATTGTTTATCAATCTGGGAACTATTGGTAAAGACACTGTGACAAAAGGGAAACATTAATGAATACATAATGAATGTGTGATTGCAGTTCAGCATAGGGCGCATGTTCTTTTATGGAAGTAATGACAGTTACTACATTGACCTACCACTGGAAACATGAAACACAAAGATACCAAGCAGAAATTGGTGAATAAACTGTTTTATCCGTCTCTTCATAAACAAAGTGACAGTTCAGTTGAGTTCTGGATTAAGTAAGTATTTAGCAACCTGCAGATTGGGAGCGAAATGACCAGACCTCTCACTACAAAATGAAGACAGTACAAGGCCTAGGTCTCAATCATGTCTCTCTCCCTTCTGAAGGCGAGAGCATTCTTTTATAGGGCACAATAATGTAAACATAGGTAGTGACAGTCAGGCAGTAATGACGTTACAACAGTCACATGTGTTCAGTAGTGATTCATATAAGTACACAGGAAATCCAATTTCTTCCACAACGTCCTTTAGTCTCAAGGACCTTTAGTCCTTTAGTCTCATCTCAAGCTTGTATACTTCCCCCAAACACACTGAGCTGTGTTCTTGTGCTTGTTGTCTTTGTCTTGTCATTTGTATTATTTGTTCATATGTATCATATCTGTAGTGTATGTTACATTGTATTCATTTTTTATTCTATTAGTATGCCACATATATGTTCTATGCTTGCTCATTCCTGCCACAGTGAATTCTATGTTTGTTAATCTTGCATAGCGAATACACCCCCATTCTGATTCTGATGTAGATGACATGACACACCTGTGGCCAAGTCAATCATACTAATATCATTATAATTCATTATAATTACACTATCCCGCTATTTGAGAAAAAACACAGACATATAAAAACACTTGACATAGAGGACATTGTTAAATTCACTTACAATTAGCAGACCGAAGCAATGATGAAGCCACCAAACCTAAAGTATGCAGGGCTTATCAGCTTTAATAGTGTCCAGCGCAGGACTGTACCAAATGCAACGCAGCCAAACTCTCAACCTAGCTCCTGAACTCAGAATCACAATCTCAGAATCACAATCTTAGAATCAGAATCTCAGAATCAGAATCTCAGAATCAGAATCTCAGAATCAGAATCTATTTTATTCGCTATGCAGGATATACAAACACAGAATTTTCTTTGGCAGAAAAGAGCAAACATAGAACATATATGGAACACAATAATAAGGATAAAACTGAATACAAAAATCGAATGTAAAATACAAATTAGATACAAATAAAATCAAAGTAAAAAGTAGGCACACTCTACCAGCACAACTGGTATTAGTTTATTTAGGGTTCGTCTCCCTCGTGCTGCTTGTGTAACGATGTCGGCCTGGCCCCCGTTCAGACACTGACTCGTTAAGATTACGCCGCGGTCGTTGATTAATTAAACATTTGCACGTGTAATGACTTTGCTCGGGGAGGAAGTTCAACATCAGAATGATGCCGAGTGTACAGTGAGCGGAGCGGAAATCGAAGGGACGCGGGGAGATGACGGCGGAGGTGTTTTCTCACTTGTTTAGGTGGGGGGGGGGGGGGGGGGGCAGCATCGGCTTATCGACGCTCTCTGTGTGTGTTGGTTCAACAGCTATCGAACCGCAAGCTCATTGCTTTGTGTCGATGGGGCGGTGTACTACAAGTGTGCTTACTGGGGGCTTTTCAGCAGGTCTGGGGAACGAAAGGAGCTTTTTAAGTTTGTGCGCGTTGATGTGTTTGAGGAGAGTGTGTGTGTGTGTGTATCAGCTGTGGAAGGGTGATGGATATCCGCTCACCGATTAAGGACACAGCCAGTCTTTTCTCTGGACATATCCCTATAATACATCACTGCCTAACTCAATAGCAAACACAATTAGGTTAGCGTTTTCATCCCTCAGGAGTTAATACATGCCTGGCATAATTGGTTCAGTTTAATTGACATGCGTGTCTGAAATGAAGAAGATAGTCTGAGATTGTCAAGTGGCGCAGTCGGTTAAGGTGTTTGGTTTGTAAATAGAAGGTCCCTGGTTCTAACCCCAGCTGTGTCAACATGATGTTGTGTCCTTGGGCAAGGCACTTCACCCTACTTGCCTCAGGGGTAATGTCCCTGTACTTGCTGTAAGTCGCTCTGGATAAGAGTGTCTGCTGAATGTCCAAATCAATGTTTCCTGTGCTGCTTGCATCCTTACTGTTATGCTCTTAGTCCTCTTGAGGGATCAGTGAATTACATTTACATTGAGTCATTCAGCAGACGCTTTTATCCAAAGCGACTTACAGTAAGTACAGGGACATTCTCTCTGAGGAAAGTAGGGTGAAGTGCCTTGCCCAAGGACACAACGTCATGCAGCCACAGCCGGGAATCAAACTCACAACCTTCCGATCACTAGCCCAACGCCTTAACCGCTGAGCCACCTGACCCCCCGACTCCCAACACCTTCAACTACCGCAGCTCACATCGACCACCCAACGCTTTGCCAAACCCTCAACATTGAAATCTGGATAATGAAGTTGCCCTTCAGACACAGCCCCAGGACGTACAGCACAACCAGACTCAGTCACATGACTTCACACCCTCAGTCACATGACGTCACACCCTCCCCCTCCCTTCGCTTCCCTGTGTGATAAGACGCCCACTTTTCCGAGCACACCGCGGATAATAAAGGTCTTATCTGCTTTTGGTATTAGATATTAACACCTCATCAAAGTAAAGCCAGCTGTAGGCTCTCCTCCCTCTTCAAATTTACATTAGCCCCACAATGGCTCCCGAATAAATCGTATCACACTTAAATTAAGTTAAGAGTTGAATGGCACGAAGGCGACTGCTAACCGCCACTTGAGGCAAATTTGATTTGTTTAATTGCCGGAGTATAAAAAAAAAGAAAAGTAAGTTGTGTTTAGGAATTTTAGGAAGGGTTTTAAAGGCTCAATGGAGATATCAGACACTGTGTACTAATGGTGTATTGAGGAACTGTTCGGATACTGAAATGCGTCAGGGACATGGACTGCACACTGGTTACAGAGTAGACCCTATAACCTGATATTATATGGTTTACTGGCACCAGGATGTAAATAAGCAATGTAATATGAGCAGTTATTAGTATAACTCATTATGCATCATCGTTAAACAAATGTGTATGTGTATATGTTTATCATATATTCAAGTATAGTATGTCTATTTACAGTAATCTAACGTTAAGATGTTTCGACTTTAAAAGTTGTTTTCATTCAGCGTTTCATTTATTCTATGAAAAGTGAATTCCTTTTTCTTCTATAAAATATCTGGAGCCATAGGGCGTGTTGTGGTGTTGGAGTGCAAAGGTTTCAGAAATCCCATCATTCCTTGTGGCATCTTTTGTCAGGTTGCGAGGAGGAAAAAAAAAAAAGAAAAGAAGAAGTATTAACTGAAAAATATAGCTTGGAGATACAGAAAATAAATTACTTCAGCGTGGCAAGGAAGGGAAAGATTGTAAGATTTATCAAGTCAAGATGAAAATGTCTGCTAAGTCTGTGCCCTACAGTACCTTGAAAATTTAAGGGGAAATGAAATGGCCTTGGAGCGCTGTGTGATTGCGCGAGCAAAGTTGTGTTTCTCTCTCGACAATGTATCGACAAGCTGTAAATAACTTGACCGATATAAAGATTCGGACGTTCGTTGCAGTGCGATTGGTCACACGCTTATCAGTCGTTGAGGCGCTTCTTTTTTTAATGAAGTGTGCGCAACATCATACACTCCATCATAGAATCCCAAAGGTGGATACTCCACCAACGGTCTATAAAATACTCGAAAGTTAGTACTCACCACCTCCTTTGGACTTTTAACAAGGAATTTCCTGTAAAACAGCTTGACTGGCAAAATCCATAATTGTACAGATAAGTGAACGTGTTAGATAGATAAAGGTTAACCTATTAGGAATATCCGTCTAAAGCCAATTTTACACATTCAGCTAAAGAAAAAGGTAAGGGGGGTATGGGAAGGCGGGAGGGGGGAGGTAGTGAGTCAATATTGATTGATCTGGAGTCTTGGCAATTACCTCCCTGTGCAGAAGACCATGTTAAGGTCACTATTATCTTAGCTCATTTTATGGGTCAGTGGTCTGGCTTTAGCTGAAATAAATTAGCAGGGTAAACACTTTACCTCACCTTGATAAGATTTACAGCCACTGTAAAAAGCTTTGCATGTGTGGGACCAGAAACGACCCTCTTCTTCTCTGTTGTGAACTGCCATGACTTCAGGTAAAGGACGGAGCGTTAACTAGGCCTATTATGATAATGTCACCGTTTCAAGAGGCTCGTTGTGCAGTGTGGGAGTAACAACGTTGAGAACATTCTCGGGGCGATTCGAAATAGAATATGTCCCAGTGCGCGTTGCAGGATCAGGTTAAACATCATAGACTTTTAGCATCATTTAGTTTCAGAGCAGGCGTATGGAAATAGCTTTCTCGCGATAGTGTACACCAGACAAACCTCGCATTAAATAGTCTATCTGGATGAGTCTATCTCGATTAGTACACAAACCACTCACTTACCTACTTTGGATCCTGTAAATAAAGTCTTACATGTGAACAAGTTGTGGTTAGGCTCCAAGCATTTCCTAAGACACACAGCATCCTCTCAAACTGGAAGGCCAGTTGGTCGCAAGGCCCACGTCTTTGACACGTTCGTAAGATCCAAATAAATTCAGTTTCTAATGCAATGATCTCTCTAATGACAAATCAATGGCCCACTCTCTCTCTCTCTCAGCCAGCTCTCCCAGAGGGCCAATCAGGAGGATGAATTCATCAGTGGGCCAGAGACTGGACCTTGGGGGATACCTCCTTCTCCCCTCCCCCCCCCTCCCCCCCCCTCCCCCCCCCCCCATATGATCAAACAGAATGCTTTGTAGTGTGTCCAACCAGTCTCCCATTATTACCAAGCTTGTGCTCTTAATGTTGGCCCTTGGAGGGAAGGGGGGGGGGGGGGGGACTAGTAGGCAATATTGATCTAATGAAAGTGCTATTTATATTCTCGCAAATCCTCTCACCCATGATTAGAAAAGCACTTTACAGCCCCAGTCAGCTGGACTTTCTGGATGTGCCGCTGCAGAACGTCCGTTCTCCATCCAGGGTGATGCTATCCTGTTGGGGGGAACAGCACGTTTAATGTTCTTTTTTTAATGCGCTTGAGCAAGCCAAGCCCAAGTTGAATTTGCATTGTATTAGAGGGAGGGGGGATCGTTGCTCAGGAATATATGTCATGGTGATCTCCATGATTACGCTGACAGTCATTATCAGACAATTGATGTCTTTCATTACCAACCCCCGTTCGCATCTACAGAAACGTGTCCACGTTTGCCCGAGCCCCATGCGAGCCCCATGCGAGCCCCATGCGAGCCCCATGCGAGCCCCATGCGAGCCCCATGCGAGCCCCATGCGAGCCCCATGCGAGCCCCATGCGAGCCCCATGCGAGCCGTTCACACTGGTTATTAATAGCCAACCCACTTGTCACCGGCCGACCGCTTCGATAAGGGGCGCACGGCCTTGTTGTGTCAAAACATATGGTTAACAGGACCGTGGATATGCCTTAATCCCCCCCCCCCACCCCCCCTAGGCTTGATGTAATGCATAGTAAAAAAGGAGCAATACAACCAAGGCACATCCAGTATATGTGAACATCGCTCACACGATTAAGGGAACGTAGTACTGTGGAAATAGCAGGGGGTGGGGGCTACTTTAAGAACACGGCTGAGGGTCCAGTATCCACTGCATTCATGTATAACCCACCGTGTTTACATGTAGTCTAGCCATGGAGGAGAATTAATAAATGAAACCAGTTTAAATGGTCGCTTTAAAAAAAAGAAATAATAATCATATATATTCGTTTAGCAGACGATTTTATCCAAAGCGACTTACAGCAAGTACAGGGACATTCCCCCTGAGGCAAGTAGGGTGAAGTGCCTTGCCCAAGGACACAACATCATGTAGCCACAGCCGGGAATCAAACTCACAACCTTCCGATCATGAGCCCAACGCCTTAACCCGCTGAGCCACCTGACTTGTCGTCGTGCCAACGCGACGGACACGCTCAGTCCGCGACGAGAAAGAAAAACGGAACATTCCTGTTGCGCAACCGCATCTTAATGATGTCATCGTAAAACACGTTGATGCGTTGTCCCCCGGAGATACGAGCTTTTCATCAAATAAGGATCTTAATTGAACAAATTCCTTCCAGATAGCAGCTTCCCATGCTCCTCCCAGTCTTGTCTGAGCTGGCTTCTGGAACGCAGGTCCACGCTGCCCGGAAGCAGACAGTGAGTGATTAGCGCTCTTCTGCCAATGACATCATTTGCATTTTAATAGACCATAATTACAACTTCAGGAGGAAGGAAAAAAAATAAGAATTTGAAGTTGGAAGAATGTTTGAATTACTCCTCAACTCCCTGGCCCTCCTCAAGTGATAGCAGTCGAAGCGGAAGCACTAATTGTGTGGATAGTTGATTACAGCTCTGTTGTTTAGGGACGAATGTGGTTTAAAATGGTATGGGCAGTTTGGAACAATAACACACTAATGAGTTAACACTGATGTGGCAGAACAGGGACAACAACACAACATATAACAATAATAAACTTGATTGAACCATTTATTTTAGGAGGAACCAATACTCATTTACACATTAATACGTGTTATTCTACCAATAATTACCTTTCTTAGCGGCAATCAGTTAAGGGCAGCCTGCTAATAAACCATAGCTGGACTAGGTGTCTAATTGCCGGGATGAGACACTTTGTCTGGGATTGGGGGAATGATGTCTAACCTGGCAACCAAAGCCAGGATGAGACACTTTGTCTGGGATTGGGGGAATGATGTCTAACCTGGCAACCAAAGCCAGGATGAGACACTTTGTCTGGGATTGGGGGAATGATGTCTAACCTGGCAACCAAAGCCAGGATGAGACACTTTGTCTGGGATTGGGGGAATGATGTCTAACCTGGCAACCAAAGCCAGGATGAGACACTTTGTCTGGGATTGGGGGAATGATGTCTAACCTGGCAACCAAAGCCAAGCCCATGTGACTTTGTAAGGAAGACTGACAACACAATAATACTCCCCACACCTAATCTTTCATTGGAGGATTATCAGATTAAAGGCCCCGCTTGTTTAAAGGCTTGGTGACTATCGAAAAAGTTGATCTGTCAAGTTTATCTTACACTTGTCGTACTGAGGCAGTGTTGGGCTATACAGTTGGCTGTGCATCTGAGATAAGGAAAAAGGGTTGGGGGGGTAGTGTGTGTGTGTGTGTGTGGTTGGGGTGTGGGGGGGGGGGGGGTGCTGAATGGAATCTACCACCGAAAGGAGAAACGAGGTAGATGTAAAGTCTGACACAACAGCACTTTATCTCGTTTGAGAAACGGACCCCAGCAGGGCCTCAACCAGCCTGTCGGATTCAGCTGATTCCTCTGACCCCTTGTGTGTGACAGAGTCCCCCCCCCCCCCCCCCCCCCTAGAAAAGACCCCTTTGTTAATGCTCTGGCCAGAACTATAGAAGGGAACGACTTCTAAAGGAAGTGCTATCACGATGTCAGTCATAATCCAGCCCCAATCCAATTGCCCCAATAGCTTGGGATGATATGAGCTTGCTATCAATCATTCCCTTCGACAAAAGCGGCTGAATACAGGAGGTAAGGCTGCGGTTGACCTTCGGCGAACGGGTCACTAATTCAGACTCGCCCGATACGTTTCCATCCCAGATCTTTCCAACTGGGACCCTAACGGTCAACACCCAAAGGCGTAGCTGTAAGGTAATATATGACTGATCTTCAAAATGTGTAGCTTGGCAATAATATGTAATTTTTACATCAACTATTAACCAACATTAACATCTTTAATTAGTCTTTATCAATACTTTTTTCTCCACATCTCTGTTTCAAATTCCCATGGCAGCCGCATGGCATCAACTCACCTGTAGTTAGCATTGAATAATCCTACAAATGCTGTTTTTTTGTAATGCTGGAGCATTTTCCATGCCAGCGGCATCAGCTTGTATCATCCAAAGACTCGCCAGTTCTTTTGAAACAGGCCAAAAGAGCTCAATCTAAAAGACGATTATAGGCTTCTTTTCCCCCCTCCATCCTTTCATTCCCATTTTATTTATGTCAGACTGCAATGGTTTGTCACTCCCTGCCAATGTGATTAATTCACCTGGCTAGCATATTATTCTGGCAAATAGTAAAGCTATAAATATTTCTCATATTTCACGCCAGGGGATTGATGAGAATACGCTGAATCCCATTTCCCAAATATTGGATATTCTCTGAGACAAGAATATGGCTTCCCCCGGTTGCATTACCTCTCCTTGCTGTGTTTAGCAAAGCTGTGCGTGACTTGCAAGTTGAACGTACAATAGACTGCCTGCAGAAGTGTGTCACGTTTAAAAGAGTATCAGAAAGAAGGCGAACGGGGGAGAGAAAAAAAAAAGAGTTCATTTCCCATCGTTCTATTTACATGCAGACCAAAGCCTTCTCATTAAATTTGTCTGTGTGCTCAAGTGAAGCCTGGTGCCAGTCATGCCTTTCTGACCCACAAAATGACCGCTAACAACACTCTTTCAAGCAATTACCTTTGACTTGTACCATTTAGACTGGTGATTAATCTGGAGCCATGTCAAAAAAAATCCACTGTAGTTACATGGAGCCCATCGCCCAGTTACAAAGCCTCTAACAGATCCTAATCGTTACACTATAGATGAATATCCACAGTGTATAATTGTAACAATGAGACCTAACTGCATGCTAGGTGTTGGACATAATGTACGAGCAGGTAACATGTAGGTTTGACTGGCCCATTGGCTGAGCCTGATTGCAGCCTTTTGAAAAGCACCATGGTGGACGGAGTGGGCGTGCGACAGAGTTTCTAGCCCAGGAAATCCAATCGGTCCAAGGGTTGAATGAAGAAATGCCTGGGGTCACACAGAGTGTGGCTCCTTGGTCCTTTTTAATCCCAACAGTTTACCGAACTGTTTGATAATTAGCATGTCTGTAATCCCTCAATGACAACGGGAGTCATTGCGTAACACGGCAGTATATGATATAACGGCTACCTTTTCAGACTAATTTCACCTGGTACCACTTCATTAATTACATTTTAAAGAAGAAATTGAAAGTTCCTTAAGGCTCTGGTCTTAATTAACGACGGGCACTTTTTCTTCTGAATATGCGTACCGCTATCACTTAAAGAGTCAGATTAGATTAGATTAGATTCAACTTTAATGTCATTACACAGGTACAAGTACAGGGTAACGAAATACAGTTAGTATCCAACCAGAAGTGCTCAACCATAGATAGCTCAGCGGGTTAAGGCGTTGGCCTCGCGAGTGGAGGATTGTGAGTTTGAACCCCGGCTGTGGCTATGTGATGTTGTGTCCTTGGGCAAGGCACTTCACCCTACTTGCCAGGGATTGTCCCTGTACTTGCTGTAAGTCACTCTGGATAAGAGCGTCTGCTGAAGGAATAATTATAATCGTATTTGGATATGGACTGAACCCGTAGGTTCTGTAGTTCTGTTCTCTGTCGTGAACAGAGGCAGGTTCTGCCCCCCCCCCCCCCCCCCCCCCCCCCCCCCCCCCACAGTTTTGGCCACATGCAGTGGAGGAAGCACATTTGGCAGTTTGTGTTCGGTGTTTATCAATCCATCAGGTTTGGTAAAAGCTAACAGCTGGGGCTGTTGGCCAGATGCTTGCTTGGGCTTGTCTGAGGGGCTCAGCGTCAGACCTTCACACTGCCTCTGGCTCTGGTCCTGGTCCTAGTTCTGGCCCTATTCCTGGTCCTGCAGTCCTAGGCTCAGGTGCACACTCCCATTAAACACCTGGAGCAAGGCCCTCTATGTGTCTGCTGTGGAGCTGTAGAGATTCTGCTGATGTCACCAGCGAGTGCGTGGCTATACACCTCGTTCTGTTTTTGACATTTTTGGTCTAATTTATATGAAACTATTCTGGTCTCATTTGGATTTTCTTAGCATATTTAGATCCAAAATGCACATATAACCAACTGTTCCTACACGAAACCGAGTCACTGATTCTGTATGCAATTTAAAAAATGCAGATCTATCAACCAATCTTAAATGTACGAATTTTTCATCTCAAACGTTATGTAGTGAGTACATCAAGCTTATACATGGTTTGAGACTTCATGAGAATGATGTGAATGCAATGACAATTGTCAAAGCTTGTTTGGGAGCCCAATCTGGATGTAAGGGCACTTAATGACCATTTTCCAGCACTTGCTTGTCTCGCTGCAGTCTGTCCACCCCCCCAAAGTAAATTAATTCGATGGGCCCGGTGCCACGAGTGTGGAAAACTGTGGCGCAATGTGTGCGAAGCATTTGAGGCGTCAACCCAAGATAAAGGAGACAGCAGAGGTTCTAACTCACCAAAGCCCCAGGCCCCAAATACCACCTCCGGCCATCTGTATCCCTGATCCTGCAGAACCCCTACATTAACACAGCCGGAGCAGCCCCACGGAGCCCGATTAATGGGACTGGGTAGCATCGTTTTTCGGGGGGGATTCTTTTTATGGCACCCCCCCCCCCACACACACACACACACACACACTCTCTTTCTTTATATTTTTCCTTTCTCTCTCGCCCACTTAACACATATATTGGCGGTTATGTGTTTGGAGAGAGACATTTTCTCACAGCTCAGTGGGTGAATATTAGCCTGCAGGTCTAGAGGTTGCAGGTTCAAATCCTCTATCCTATCAATTAGAATAGAAGCATCTGCTGAATTAACGGACCGGTTTTATGACTTTAGAGTCTAAAATAGAGTCCTATGCTGATGTTATCTCAGGTTTATTTCTTCCGGAAATGTCCGCAACCTTTTCTCCTTTCTGTCTTTCCGCTTCTTTAAAGTTATACGGTCTTGTCTGGTTGTTGTTCTTGTCACGCTTGTGAAGTTCTTCTTTTCTAGCATCCTGCTGGGATTCCAACAGCTTGATGTGTTGAACAAGCCCAGGTTCTGATGATGACTCCCAGAGACCGACAATGAGGCTTTTGCAGTCGGGTTCGAGGGTGCGGTAGCGCGCACCCCTCATCATGAAGTGGAGACATTAGGGAGAGGGGGACGATGCTCTGTTCATCAGGAAGGCAAAAGCGGAAATGGGGAGTTAAGAGGGCATACGGCATCGTGAATCTGCATTAGTGTGCGTAATGTTTATAAATGAAGACATACTACATTTACATGTATTCATTTAGCTGACGCTTTTATCCAAAGCGACTTACAAGAGAGAGCCTTACAAAAAGAGCATCGGTCACCGATCATTGCAACGTGATAGACCCCAGACATAGTGGGTTTGTAGATTATGAAACAAACATCGTGAGAACCAATAAGTGCCAAGGGAAGAGCTATAAGAGCATTCATCCGAATAGTTAACAAATTTAAGGTGAGTCTTCGACGGACAGTAGTCCGTAGTACAATAAAGCAACAACACTAACGAGTTTCCGCTCAGGGATTAACAAAGCCATTAACGAATCATACAACAAGGCAACACAGAACAAAGATGGCCGTACAACCGCGTACGCGTCAAAAGGCAGCTCAGACAGGGGAGGAGATGTTCCGTTCAAGTCTTCCTGTCTTACCCACAAATCCTCTGGATAAGAGAGCGGTCGTCCTTGTTGGGGGGGCCTCCGGCTCCTAATTGCCCGTCTTGGGGTCCATCCAGAGCATGTTGACAAGCAGGAGTCTCAGAGGGGCCGGATGGGGCCCTTAGTACCCTGTGTGTGACAATGACAGGCTCGTCTCAGGGAGCGACGTAACGCGCCGACAACAAACTGTGCCAAACATCCAAGATGGATGTGTTGACGCTTAGTTCAGCGTATCTCTGTTTAATGATATTATATTTCATGTCCCCCCCACCCACCCCCCCCCTCCCCCACCCCCCGTACAAAGGAAACACCATTACCCAAAGCAGTGAGTCGGAACGAGCTATTCTGCGACAGATTCTCTGACTCCTTGGTGATGTAGTCGTTGAATTACCCTGTAAGTTTGTCACTGAGAACAAGTTTGAGAGGATTGTATTCACGTCATCTCTCAATGGTTTAAATATTAGTCTACCCTCTATGTATTGTTATTATTACGTATTTTTCCTGGTAAGAACGTAATCTTCACCCTACTTGCCTCTTGGAGAATGTCCCTGTACTTGCTGTCAGTTGCTTTGAACAAAAGCGTCTGCTAAATGAGTATTTATTTATTACTGTGGAACAATAATTGCTAGCCTCCTGTGTTGTAAAAATGTTGATAACATTTGATACAATGTCAATAGCCAGCCACATTGAAAGTGCATGTAGTGCAGATTAATAATATCTGGAGAAAGCCCAAACTAGGCCTGAGGTGAAATGTCATTGTTGGGATGACAGACAGTGTTATCTATCTAACTGTGCTGTTATTGAACAGAGAATCTGGGCCAGACAAACCCATTGGCCCTTTTCTCTATCCCCAGCCAATCAGAGGATGGAAACAAATGAATCGTTCAGCCAATCGAAGCCAGGAGGGGGGGGGGGGGGGGGGGGGTGGCAGCACTTAAGTTGATTCTTGACTGCAACCCCCCAACACCACACACCCACACACCCACACACACACGCCTACCAAGCCTTGGCTAACGGTAGCTCGGAGCAAGCCGGCTCGTCTCCTGGGTAACGCTGCTTAAGAGCAGAGCGCCCAGGTTGTGTGTGTGTGTTTTTTTTTTATCCCCACGCAGTTTGAAAAGTTGTTATCATTCGGAGCAGCGCAGCGCCCGCTGAAAGGGGGTGGAGAGTTCAGAGAGGCTGACTAAGTGCCTCCTCGGGCTCAAACAGCAGCAGGAGCCTTTCAGAAACCTCCCCCCCCCCACCCCCCACCCCCCCCACCCCCCCACCACATTGATTCGAACATTATTCTTGTTCAGAAGCACGGCAACGCGAGCCAGGGACCTAATAGAGGCCTTGTCCGGAGACATTAGAGGGTCGCGGTGACGACTTGATCCTGAGTGGCTCGCGAAGGATGTTTTTTCTCCGCGGTAACATTCTTTGGACGCTACAAAGCGAAGGCCAGTCCCATTGTTCTGTAGTTCTTTAACAAACTCGAGGACCTTACATGAGAACCCTCGTCTTTCTTTCTCGTAAGCTATTCATAAGGCTTTGAAAGGATCCCGTTGTGAAACAGCAAATTGAAGTTGTTCAGAATTAACCTGGGGTCACGCGAAAGGTCAGCAAGCATTTTGAACGCCAGGCGTTTCTTTCAACAAGGTAATCGTCCCGACTCGTTAGATCACAGCGTGTGTTAGACAGACCCACCCCACCACCCCTCCCCACCTACACACACGCACAAACACACACACACCAATCTACAGCTCCGAGCTTGACTGCCCTGTTTTTCTGGACCACGCTGGCAGCGCGCAGAGTGCCCGGGGGGTTGGTGACCCCCCGCCCCTCCCCCTCCCCCCCCCCCCCCCCCCCCACACTGCTCTCAGTCCGACCGTAAAGACATACGACTCTGCCGGTGTGCCGGCCAGCGGACAGAGAGGCACTCTGACAGCTATATTTCCCCCATTGATAGTGAAGAGCGCGGACGCATTTAATGGCTGACGACGAAAAAGAGATGGAAAAGGCCCCCCGGGTAGGAACCACATGTGAGAGCATGTGGAGGGAGGGAGGGGGGGTGGGGGGGCACGGCGCAATTCATACATCAGCTGTCAGATGGCTTTGATGATACCAGCTGAGTTGACAGCTTCTGAATGCCAATGCAGTTTATTGTCTTTGTCTGTTTGAGTGGTTGGGGGTGGGGGGGGGGGGGGTGCGGAAGCTACTGTTTTATCCCTGGAAGTGACATTAAGGGAAATGAGCATCTCGCCGCTAATCTGCATGCAGCTCGACAGGAGCACGCTCCTCCGCCAGCGAGGATTCCCCCTTCGGAAAAGGCTGTAAACCGTCATGCCAGCCACATGCTAGAGGGGCCAGGGGCTGGTGGGCTGCAGATTGCCTGGGAGGTGTAGTTTGATGGAGGGAGAGGGAGGTGGGGGGGAGTGCTGCAGGGACAGGACTGTACAGAGAAGTGGACAACAACAGTATGGAGGCATGTCCGTGTTGCCATAAAATGCTCCCCACCTCATCCCTCTCCACCTCATCCCTCTCCACCTCATCCCTCGCCACCTCCACCTCATCCCTCTCCACCTCATCCCTCATCCCTCTCCACCTCATCGCTCTCCACCTCATCCCTCATCCCTCTCCACCTCATCCCTCTCCACCTCATCGCTCTCCACCTCCACCTCATCCCTCTCCACCTCATCCCTCTCCACCTCATCCCTCATCCCTCTCCACCTCATCCCTCTCCACCTCATCCCTCTCCACCTTCACCTCATCCCTTTCCACCTCCACCTCATCCCTCTCCACATCATCCCTCTCCACCTCATCCCTTTCCACCTCCACCTCATCCCTCTCCACCTCTCCCTCCTTCCCTCCCTCTCTCTCCCCCCTCTCTCTCTCTCTCCCTCTCCGTCTCTCTCTCTCTCCCTCTCTCTCTCTCTCTCCTCTCTCTCTCCTCATATCCCTCCCTCCCTCCCTCTCTCCCTCCACCCTAGATACCGGGACCGGTTTCGCTGACTGATTGCAATTAGCGAGGCTCTTGTAAGCTGCCGTGTCGTCCACCTGTTCAGGGAGGCCAGACAAGAGCGAGCGTCGTCTCCGTCGCATTTACAACCCCAACAGGGGATGTCGGTTCAGGAAGCCGGGGGCGTGGGGGGGGGTGAAAGAAAAGGATGATTATCATCCGTCCGCCACAGATAGCATGCCGGAGTGAGATGGGGCAGGGTGGCGGGTGGATGGAGGTGGGGGGTCACGGTGTCCAGGTGAAAATAGCGAGCGTGTATTCCGAAGATTTGTCATCGCGTCTTCAAAGACGCCGGTTGGGAATTTCATGGGGGGAGGGGGGAGGGAGGAGGCTGTATCTAGGGAACGAGGCGAGTATTACTGTCAGGGGAGGAAAGAGGGGTGGGAACCTTCTAGAGCGGGCAGACCCTCCGCTCAACGATCCAGGACGAGAGGATCTGGGCCCTCACAAGGGGGCCGGCTCCATGGGCGAGATGTAATTTGAGCTAATTACGCGCTCGGAGGGACCAAATGAAACATCTTGCCGGCATTAAACTGCGGATGATTTATCGTCACCTATAAACTCCAGTCTAGGATGGCTGCCCACCGCTAATGCTTCATTGGTTTCATTATGACCATTTGTTAATGGACGTTTTAGGAGCTGTGTCGAGGTCAGCTGATCGCTCGCCCCAGGACAAACCCACGGTAGGCGAAGATGAATGAACACGCATGGAAGTCTAACATGCTTTTTTTGGGGGGGGGACTAGTTAGGTCCCCCCCCCCAGACCTCCATGTGGAACTTTCGACCGTCACAACATTTCTCCGACACGTCATGATCCCCCTGTAGGAGGGGAGGATGGCATCTTGGGAGGGGGGCAGGAAGTCTAGGTTGAGGACACGGGTGAGGGGTGGGTTAGCCACCGTCTCTGCATGCCTGTGGGCTTGGCTTTGGATCCCAATTAGGCTGAGAGACAAGCTCCCTTCGGAGTCGTCCCCCGCCCCCCCTCCCAAACCCCCGAGCGCGCTGCTCTTTCGACGAGCAGCCAGCCCTCCCCACCTCTAACCCTAATGTTCTGCGAGAACATACAGTATTTTCGCCTAAGTATAGAAAAGGGGTGGTATTTTGCACCACTTATATCTGAGTCATCAATGGCGGAAAATATAAGGCGCTTTCGCTGATCGTCGCCCGGCGAAGCCCCATTAGGAGCGCCGGCGTCACGGAGGCCTTTCGAAAGTTGAATGGCTGCGGTTGGGCCGCCCCCGCTTCGGTCAGAAATGAGAAGAAACGATTACGGCGCGCACGTTGCAATCACTATCGATGCCCGTTTGTCTTTGACGATATGGCGCTCCCCCCACCCCCCCCCCCCCCCCCCCCCCCGCCCCTCCTTGTTCAGAGCCCTAGTCTTTCCCTCCCTCGCTTCTCTCCAGGCACTGGGTGAAGCCTTTTTCACCCCTCCTTCTCTCCCTCCCTCCCTCCCCCGCCCTCCTCCTCCTCTCTGGCCCCGGTGCTTGCCTACACGCCTCCTCAGACGAGGAGATTGATCCGTCTACAGAACGCCTCTGACCTTTGGTATGATCCGATAAGGGACGCGTGGCCCCAACCGAATTAAGCAATCAAAGGGGAAGGCGCATTAGGAGCTTCACCCTTACCCTCGCCGCCCACCCCCGCCCCCCCCCCTCCCCTCCCCTCCCCTCCCCTCCCTTTACTCCTCCGCACCGCGGAATTCTTCCACAGTCTCCGCGACGCTTAGAAAAGGTGGTCCATCTCGCTTCCTTCCGACCTTCTAGAAGATTTTGCCCCAGCCCCCCCCAGCGGCCACCTCCCCCCCCCCCGCACACCAACCGGGGGAAATAAAAGATGTGTTTTCAAATTGCACTTTGCTTAAAGGCTCTTTGGGCCAAATTAAATTTTCACCTTACATCGATTTTCCAGCCCTTTTCTGCGAGATGGAGGGAGAGAGACAGAGAGAGAGAGGGGCGAGGGTGAGATCTGAATCCAGCTCCAACAACTGCAACTGAGGACGAAGCGAGGGAGCGCATGCCCAAGAACCATTACCTGGAGGCCCAAGGCCCGTCTCTGTCAGTTGTCTATTATATTTCAATATTTAGCAAATCTCCTTGAACCTCTCTCCGTTCCTGCTTTTTTTATGTGGCGTTCACTATTCGGCAAGTTTAAGCACATTTGCTGTGACCTTAACCAACAGCGAACAGGAATTGCTTTTACTCCCTCTCTCCCCTTGCCTCTCTGTCTCTCTCTCTCTATCTCTTGTTCTCTTTCCGCTTCCCTCCCCATCTCTCTTTCTTTCTTCTCCTGTCCCAGCCGGCAAGAGTCCAGATGCCACTGATTAAAACAGGAGGCCTTGGACCGCATTCATTCTGGAATTCAGAGAGAACGCATGCAGAGCACTTTGCAAATCTCTCTCTCTCTTTCCACTGCTAAGAATACACCTAGCAGCAAGGGATTGCCAGAACTCATCAGAGTCCCCCCCCCCCCCCCCCCGCACGGACCCCCCCCTGTTTGTACACGAGGGTCTGCCGGTTCTCTATCTACCGTCTGCAGGGGCGTTTACAAGATGGCCGTCGCCCTGCTGCCTTTTGCCTCACTTGTTGCTGATTGCCTACCACCCAAACTGCACTGGTCGCATGGAGAGGGCGGTGACGATTCAAGACACGAGTGTTTCGCAGGGGAACAACAAACCTCCACCTGGTCTGACGTTCTGTAGCCCAGATCAAGTCATTTTGACGGGGCAGACAGGCGGAGAGACGGGCTCTGACAGAACCACCCTCCGCCCGGCCCCTCCCTTCGCTTGGTAGACAGGAAGGGAGGGTGGGGTTGGCATAGCATGGGGTGGAGGGAGAGGGGGGAGAGGGTAGAGAGGGAGGGGAGGAGGGGGAGGCGGAGAGGCAGGCAGGGGGGAGACTTCAAAGCGTGCCAAAGAACACACGAGCAAAATGGCGCTTCGCACGCGCGCTTGCTTGCGGCTCGAGCCGACGAAAGGAGCGTGCGTACATCATGGAGGTGTGTGTGTGTGTGTGTGAACAGACGTAGCACCCCCCCCAACTCCTCAGCATCGCGTTTGTTTGCCGTCTTAAGCTGCCCTGAGTGCTCGGGAAGCTGTGAAATGTTGCCAAGTGCGGCCGCTGTACTGGGGGGGGGTCCACATCACCCCCCCCCCAAAACCCCTCATTGTTATTCTGTCATGATGCCGGCGGATCTACTGAGCACCCACAGTCGAGCTTGACGAACAGCGAGTGAGGGGGCGTCAGTGTGCGGTGGTGGTGGGGGTGGTTGTGTGGGGAGGGACTGTGCACGGATGTGCTCCGTGTTTGGTGGGTGGGTGGCTACTGAATTGAGCGTACGCAAGGGTCCCGGATCGGGCGAGGGGTTCCCGAGCTTGTTCGCGGCGAAGTTAAACAAACAATCTGCATCACGCCCGATCCATCTCCGTTAGCATTTTACCCGCTAGCGCTAACTAGCTCAGGCTGTTATCGTTGTGGACTACAACTAGGGAGGAATCATTCTTTCGTTTGATGGTTTCTTTATCTAGCATAATATTTGCCCACCCAAAGAGACGCACACACCACGATAGACGAACACAACTTGGAAAAAAAAAAAAGAAAAAATGAAGCGCTGTCTTGGTGTTCATTAAGGCTGGCAGCTCCACACCAAAGGAATAAGGTCTAGAAACATTTTGCATATCATAAGTCTTTTCCTTTCCACTCAGTATAAGCCCGGCCCTCTCTGTCAAACTGAATTTACCCTTCTGAACAGTGGCTCGAGCTGACAAATCAGCAACTGCCTGAACCCGTCATTAGTGCATAATGTTCCGCATAATCCTTTACCTTTCAGGGGCGACTGGTCTGTTCTGGTTTAGGTTTCCAGGTGAGTTAGGAAGGATCTAATGTCCTATACATGCCAGGGATCCAAAGGAGTTCGCTGGAGTCTCTTAAGCCAGCTGGAGCGTTTTTGGGGGGGGGGGGGGGGGGGGAGGGGGGGGTCGGAGGAGAACTGCAACGGGCCCCCCTGTCGGATGAAATATGCATCAGGCCTGATTAGCAATATCTCCCTTAAACATCTCGCTCGGTTATGGACGGTGATTGTTTTCGCTTGGCTTCTGCCGCGAATCCATCGCGCATCGATTTTTCAAAACTGCGAATTAGGACGCTGGGAATGGGAATGGAGCGGTACGCATCTCGTTCAATTGTTTATCTGACTCTTTTTTTATTATTATTATGATTTTTAGTATTGATATTTTCAGTTGAGAGGGGAGAATCGAAGACGACATACCTCTATTTCCCCAGAATGATTAACTACATGCAGGGGAATGACGTACAGTACCCAGTCATCTGCCAACGCCGCTATCTACCTGCCAAGTTTATCCATAAGTGTTGCCCCTTGTGGTATGAATATGTAATGCAAGGGTCTATTGCGTCAACAACTTGGCACATTAGTTGCCCGAAAAGCTGGTAGGGTGGCTGTGAGGTCTAATTAGAGCAGAGTGTTCAGAGAGCCTGCAGGAAGAGGCAGATACAACTGCAGGTAATAATGGCTTCAAGCCAACCTCCTTATTTAGCATCCTTCCTCCTTCCAGGGCTTCTAACTGACCGATCACGTGGAGAGCATCTGGATCAGAGGTGACAAGGGCCTCGTACTGTGGAACACGTGGGTTGAGCTGGTCCGAAAGGTTACCAGCGTTCGCTACACTTTCCCCGATGCCCGTTTTCCTCCACACAAGGTTTGAGAACCCCCCCCCCCCCCCCCCCCCCCCCCCCCATGCCTCCATGCTGAAATCCCCTCGGATAACGGCTCAGTGTCTAATTGATTTCTCTTGTTCGTGTCGGGTTAGGGCTGTGGCATGGAGACAGAGTACTCTGGCTCCGGCGTGCCTGAGATATTTTATTTTCCTTCCTGCTCTCCTTTCTCTGTCTCTTCCTCTGGTCTCTTCCTACTTCCTCCTTCGGCGGTTCTCTCTGGGTCAGAAGAGGCCACTCTGACACTCCGTCGCCCCGGTGGCAGCAGAACCGTGGCGCCGTCTATTCATTAACAAAGCGACGACAAAAAGACCCCGAGCAGCATTCACGGAAGAGCGCATGGAAAAGGTCAAAGTGCACGACGAGGCTCTTTGATGCTAGCGTCGGTTCATTACCCAAGCTTAGAACGTTGGGCAGCAGGTGATATACTGTCGCGGGCTGACGTACGGAGGTAATTAGCGTATCCCCCCGCCCCCCCCGGCGGCCATCTTTTTCCCTGTCGGGGGGGGGGGGGTCACTTTCCATCGCTTCCTGCCCGGCTTCTCTCTCTGTTTTCGTCACGTCGTGAGTTCCTGTCGAGCTGAGCTGAGTAAAGGAGAGCGGTGCCTGCTGACAGACTCCTGTAGTGCTCCTCCGGGGGGGGGGGGGGGGGGTCTTGGCTGAGTCTGGTTTCAGACGCTGCTGCTGCTGCTCTCCAAGGGAAGTGATGTAACACATACAGCAACCAGCCACGATTCAAAAGAAGCAGTCACTATATATATCACCCTCGCTCTGCCCATGGCCAAACTGCGCCGAACAACCAGCCACGACGTTCTGCTTCGGGTTCAACAGAAACCAAGATGGTTCCCTAATCATTTACACAAAGGGATGGTTCGAATGGACGTCGGTAATATTTGGGTTTTCCAACGTAATGCCTACTCAGACATTCCCTAATAATCCCCTTGGTATTTCTGCAAATGTAATGGGTCAAAATCAACCCCACACAACTCGCCCACCCCCCCAAATCTGTTAGCCCTCCAGCTCGAACTAGACCCTTGATGGTGAGATACGCTTGCAGTGCTTAACAACGTCCAGCTCTAGTCAACGAGCATTGGGGCTGGTGTTAAAAGTCTGAATGGTATGCAGGGGCAGGGAATTGATCTGAAGCGCCATAGATCTGCTGCAGTGCCTCCTCCCCCCCCCCCCCCAACTCCTCCTCCCCCCCCCTCTCCCCTGTGCTCCCGCAATCAATCCCAGCTCCTCTAAATTTCATCCGAGAACCTCCAGAGCGCGAGGGGAGAGGGGATGGGAGGGGGAGCGGGCACTGGAGGGGGGGGGGGGGGTTCAAATATGGGGTGCGAGGGGAAAGCACACAACAACAAAATGACGGGTTGAAAAAAAATATATATAATAATTATAGTGGG
Organism: Neosalanx taihuensis; assembly: GCA_030340665.1. Lineage (NCBI taxonomy): Eukaryota > Metazoa > Chordata > Actinopteri > Osmeriformes > Salangidae > Neosalanx > Neosalanx taihuensis. The sequence continues at coordinate 3,446,116 of CM059313.1, read as the reverse complement.
GGGGGGACATGCCACGAAGCATTAAGTACATTAATTGAATTATGTGAAAGGGGGGGGGGGCCCACAATCCATCACGCCTCCCCCACCCGTACCATATACATCAGCCTTAATAGCACTGATGTCACTTGCAGTCAGCAGAAGAAGTCGTTTAACAACTTAATAAACGTCTGATTTACGAGAGGCGCCAAGCGCCGGATAAATAAATGGCCGGGGAAGAAGAACAGGTGAACGGTTTCACTGCACACAGCTTTTCCAATCAGTTTGGGAAGAAAAAAAGGCTTTGTGTTTGGTAGGTGAGCCTGTGGTTGTTCATATGGCTTGGTGTAAGTGCGTGTGTCTTCCACGTGTGTGTGTGTTTGCCTGTACTGGTGTGTGTTTGTGAGAAAATGGTAATCACCAGTCAGACATGATATGGCTGATTAGCCACATGTACACCCGTTACAATACGAATATTCACACAGCTGATGTCCAGGTTGACGAGTCCAGTCCTTTCTGTACCATTCTTTAATAAAACAGTAAAACAGACGCCCACACGCACCCTCTGTTCGACCCACAATGCATCAGCACACCTCAAGTACTGTCCTTCCGAACCCTCCTCTCGTGACAAGGACGCCAAGCTACGTCTGAAATGAAAATGCATGACTTGTAAATCTGGAGAAGGCGTAGCTTAGCAACCATATCGGAGCGTCTACATGGCACCATTCTGCGTGCAGTCATGAAATGAAGGGGCCCCCACCCAAAAGATGACCCAGGGGCCCCCACCCACAGATGACCCAGGGGCCCCCCACCCACAGATGACCCAGGGCCCCCCACCCACAGATGACCCAGGGGCCCCCACCCACAGATGACCCAGGGCCCCCCACCCACAGATGACCCAGGGGCCCCCACCCACAGATGACCCAGGGCCCCCCACCCACAGATGACCCAGGGCCCCCCACCCACAGATGATCCAGGGGCCCCCACCCACAGATGACCCAGGGGCCCCCCCCACACGTTTGGCTCCCCTCGCCAATGAGCGTCTTACTTCTAAAGGTGATGAGCGCCCGCAGTAACTGGGTCGACATCAGCCGGTGCCGAAAACGAAACAAGCTACATCCGGGAGGCGTTGGAAAAGCGAAGGGATAAATAAAACATTGCCTTCGTATGAGGAGAGGGGATGTGACAGAGAGCTTCTTCTTTTTTTTTCAGCTTTCATGTTGGCAGGGAGAAAAAAAAAAATTCTTCTGGATGAATCAGAATTTCCTGAAAGCGCTTGCACCAGGTGTATCTAATTACCTGTCAGCACTGTCCTCGTTCTAAAACAGCCCTGGGGACTGGGCTTCGGTCTGTCCTAACCAGGCTTGAGCGTTAATCAAGGTGTGCTATATGGGAAATACATTGTGGGGGGGGGGCATTTCAGTAACCACACATCATTTACTCTAGGGGAATGCGTCGTTTTACAGTATCACCCAATTCCTGGGCTTTAAAAACCCAGGTGTTGGTTTCAACACAGTGGTAAACAAATTAACATACCGATACAGGGAAAGTAAAAGGATGCTGTTTATTGGCGGTTGTTGTTGCCACAATATGTCCTTGTCTCATTGCCGTGGCCCGATTATGTCACCCGGACAAATTTCATAAGCCATAATTATACTTTAGCTGCATCCTTCTCTCTCTCTCTCTCTCTCTCTCTCTCTCTCTCTCTCTCTCTATCTCTCTATCTCTCTCCTCCTTGGCAAGAGAAATCCAGGTAGAGGTAATGAGGGTTCGTTCCAGGCAAAGGCGCAGTCTGGCTATCGCTGTTCAAGGATAATGAACGAATGGGGAGGACTAACGGCAGAGTGGCCAGTTAACTCCTTCTACCGAGAGGGGCTTCTTAAGACACCCGCTCCACTTTCATGTCAACCTCTCTCTCTCTCTCTCTCTCTCTCTCTCTCTCTCTCTCTCTCCCTCCCTCTCTCCCTCTCTCCCTCCCTCCCTCCCTCCCTCCCTCCCTCCCTCCCTCCCTCCCTCCCTCTCTCTCTCTCTCTGTCTCTCTCTCAGCCTGAGCATGTGGCTAAAGCTGTCATTCTCTACACACCCTCTATCTTCTTAAAAGCCAAGGCACACAATGGCAAATGTGTTGCAAGCGAAATGAGACTTGGAGGAAGCACTCAAGGCAACGGAGGTGGAAAATTGGCAAAGGGGGTTGCAATTTAGGAAATGGGGCTATTGCCAGGGATAAGGAAGGGGAAAGATAAATACTTACCTAGGACTAATCCACGCAAATCCCTAACTTAATGCACTGACTGAGAGTGGACAGGGTACAGTAAATATCCCGATCCACTTCTAGGTCCTTTCCTACAGATTTGGCTCAGGGCCTTTTCTCTTACCAGCTACAGTTTTGTACCTATAGAGAATCACACTCCGAGGTAACAGGGATTACGGTAAATGCGATGATTCATTTTTCGTCTTCTTTGGTGTTTGATTTGGAAGAGACACAGGACAGCTCTCCTGTTCCCGTCAGTACACGTCTGCACGCGCTAGCCGGCTACTGACTGACGCATGTTGGGAGAACGGTGTCAAAGTCACCGGTGTGTCTCCTAATCTCTAGGAATACTTCAAACGCCACGGGAAGATGTGAGGCGACGTACGTTGGATCTTTGTGATCTTTGTCACAGGTGTCAATCGTATCTACGATCTTCACATGGGGGTTCATGGAAACGTTGGCTGTCCAATATCAAACAAGGTCAACGGGATAAGACTTGAAAATATTGAAGCCAAGGTAGCAAATAGTCTAGTAAGATGACCACAATGAACACAGAAGCTCCGTACTTCTAACATCTAATTAATTCATGCTCATCTAATGCCTGCAGTATAAATACTTCATGAACACAGTCCTAGAAGATGCATAGTTGGATGGGTGAATGATGGACGGACAGTTGGATAAGTGCAACGTTAACACAGATTGATACATTATCACCTGGAGAACTATTACGTGCCTATGAACTCTACAAGGTATAGCACTCACTGGCAATTAAAACGGAACTTTAAATCCGTAAAAAAAAAACATTTTGATTTCTATGTATATCAAATCTTTTATTGACCTCCATGAGATAAGGCAGACAAATTGATTACAGCATGGCCACGCTCAGCAAAAAAACCCAGCTCTTGTGAGTCATTCAATACAGTAGAAGTCAGTCTGCGTGCTGTCGGTCAGGTAGTCACTGTGATCATTGTTCTGGTCTGTTTCAATATGTAAGAGTTGTTTCGATGCTGTTATGGACGCAGTTAACGCATTTAAACTTCAGTTTAAATGGCTGGAATGCCATTCGGTGTCTGAGCTAAACCTGTGACACAAAATCACTGAACAGAACCACTGTCAACTCTGTCCACAAGAAGAACGTGTTGACAAAGTGAAATGAATGAATGATGACTTTGATGACATTATGTCTACCGGGTGGCACACAGGGTGGCACACAGGGTGGCACACAGGGTGGCACACAGGGTGGCACACAGGGTGGCACACAGGGTGGCACACAGGGTGGCACACAGTCACTGTGGTTCGTCGTCCACCGACGTGCAAAGCCAACTTTGAAGCTCTCGTCAACTGTGACACCCCAGCACAAAACACAGGCAACACCCTATCCATCTATTCATGGATGTGCTAAATCACACGTACAGTGTGCCCACAAACGGTGTGCAGACCTACACACAGGCACACACCCACACACACACACACACAGGCACAAACACACACACACACACAGGCACAAACACACACACGCACCTCCACACGCACACACACTGGCACAAACACACACAGGCACAAACACACACACACTTGTGTGACGTTAACACACCTTTCTCTCAGGCAAGCCCAACAGAACTTTTCAAATACATCCCAGAAACTCCCCCAAAAACCATCTTTCCCTTTGGGACAAAGACCCCACCGTGAGATCATTCCTACCAAACACTCATCCAAACAAACCAACATGCTCTTGGCTTCTCAGATGTCAATATAAGCACATAACACACGGTTCAGAAGCTCCAAACACATCCCAAACACAGGTCCCGGTTAGAAACACAGACGCCTGCAACGTGGTAACTTAATGCCAGGTTCATATTCTTTAAAGGACGGGTGCACCTTAAATCAGCGCACAGTCCATCACACGCAAAACATTCTGCGCCTTTTTGCAAACACATTGCTCATCGAGGACAACTCCAAAACCAAAGCAAACACAAGTCTCAATCAGTGGATCAGTGTCACATAAAACATAAAAACGACTAAATCCAACTTACTATACACCCCGGTTGTCGGTTTCTCGGTGACTGCAATAAAAAAAAGAAAAAGAAAAAAACCCGATAAGTAATACTCATCAACACTCGTTTAAATGAACAGCTAAGTCACCATCTCATTTTAATACGCGATAGAAATGTTTCCCTTACCGAGGCGTTCAGATGTAAAATTTCCTTGGGAAATCCTGAGGAAGTCCAGTCTTTCTGTTCTGTACAGCCCGATAACAGCAATATGCTTTCTTATTCCAAAATACAGGTCAGCCCCAGTTGAACTGAAAGACACAAACAAATTCCCGTTAAAATCGGGTGTCCCCTCCCCCCCACCAAAAAAGTGCGTCAATTATCTGTGCCGAAAGACCCCCCACCCCCCCCCCCTCTCTCTCACCACCCACCCCCCCCCCAAAAAAAAAAAAATCTTAATTGACGGCGAAAAGAGCGGTGGTACCTGTTCCCCCTTTCCTCGCTGTCCGTCAATGAGAGACGATGAGAGCGGTGGGAAGGCGAACAAGTGAGAGGTGAAGCTTTTTCCTTAGAACAAGCCGAGCGCTGTTCACATTGGACCGCGCCACTCCGCAAGGCGACGCGCTGGAGAAGCGCAGACGGCGCGGAGGAGCGGCAGAGGGGAGGTGGAAACAGGGAGGAGGAGTGGAGCGGAAAACGGGCGAATCCAAAGACGGGATGATGCTGCCTCTCACGCACCTTGCATTTCCTTGTCGAGCCACATGATGGCCGAGCTAAAGAGAGCAACTGATGCTGATGAGATTTGGACTTAAATCCGCCCCCCCCCCCCTGCCGGCCCGACCCTTCCTACCCTCCCACCACCCCCCCCCCCCTGCTAGCCCAACCCCACTGCCCTCCCATCCCCCCCCCCCCCCACCCACCCCACCCCCCCTCACCCCCCCGGCCACCTCCTGCAAACTCTCTGTCAACGGTCCCGTAGACAAGAAATTGTTATCTCTTGATTTCGGTGTCGAGGGTGAATCCGATAGAAAAGGAATTCGTTAGGCTGTACGGCGGAGCTGTTATCCTTGGTTGAAATCCAAAAACAGGACAAATCGGTAGATATTTGATTTTGAAAGGCAAACTGATGAGTAAAGGTGCGTCGCGAAAGTGCAAATTAACTCATAGCGTCGGAGCTTATGCTTAATCTCATTATCAGTCATTATGCAACGATTATGGCATGGTATCCAAATTGTTTTCATCAAAATATAACGCGGGCACATCTGCCTGGCTAAGAGGATTTGTGTTTGACACACTGCTTGTGTTTGACACCAACAACTAAGCAGCTGTTTGTTTGTTGGCTTTGCTGTATCAACAGCATTGACCCCCCCCCCCTCCAAATTAACGATTGGCCGAGTCAAGTACATCACACCTTCAACTGATGTAAAATCGAGGGACAAGGCTACGGGCCAGACAGCAAGGATTACACTATTGACAGTCCACGACAACGCTCATGCATTTCCCACTGCTGGCAGAAAAAGTTAAGGGAAGATAAAGTCATTTGGGTCTACAGTGAAAATATCTGGGTTTGTTCAGTATCAGTCCGTGTGGTGGGGGGGCCGGGGGGGGGGGGGGGGGGGGGGGGTGTCACAGGGTCGATGCCATCTTTGTTTCTGTCATCCAAGGTTGCAGGATCCACCTGCAAAAGCGGCACTGCAGAAGTACCGGTGACCTTTTGTGAACGCGCTGCGGAGTAGCAACTCTGTCTCGACCGGGATCGTTCCCAGGAGTCTTGGTGACACCTGTTGACAGGTCGGCATTTCCTGACAGGGATGGAGCGTGTCTGTATCCAGACAACTGACTAAATCATGGGTGTCCAATCCTGGTCCTCGACGGTCGCTGTCCTGAAGGTTTTAGATGTTTCCCTGCTCCAGCACACCTGATTCAAATGAAAGGTCATTATCCAGGCTTCCACATAGCTTGATAACAACCCATTCATTAGAATCAGGTGTGCTGGAGCAGGGAAACATCAAAAACCTTCAGGACAGCGGCCCTCGATGACCAGGATTGGACACCCATGGACTAAATGTACAGAAAGTGTGTACTGATGAGGAACCTTTCAGGATACATCTTTGATTATGAAAGATTAACACCATTTAGAGAAACATGTCGGTTAACCATTGAAGGGAATAGGATGAGAAGTGAATCCAGTTGTTTTGTTTCATGAATTTCTGTACTGGATTGGCTGCGACACGAACACGACACACTGGAGACAGTTGGGTTTGGTGACACAAAATAAACATGTTAGATTATGGAAACCAGAACACAGCCCACTCTCAGTATTTCTGATTAATTCCCTTTTTGACTGTGTGTGTGTGTTTTGTGTGTGTGTGTGTGTGTGTGTGTGGGGGGGGGGCAGTGGTTGTACATAACCAATTCTGGAAGGGATCCAAACCAGTGCAATAGTCTTCCATGTTGAGTGGGTGAAACTCGATGCTCCAAGCCTCTGTGTGTGGTATCCATTTTTGTCTTCACAAGGGCAAGGTGGTGGGTGAGTCACCGGTATCATTTCCAGAGACTTTACCAGAATCCTACGGAACATTCTTTTTGTTCTCTGTATTAAGGGACCTATAGTGTTAGTGTGACTCAGCGGTTCTTGACTTTTCTCTCTACTGATTTCTCTTTGGATTATGCGAGACATTATGGATTAGCATATTTAGCTTGGCTCTGAATCCATTACACGTGTTCCTACATGTGATATGAGAGAGTGTCTGTATGCAATGTGCTTGTTCCGTGCTTCTCCACTGTTTTGGAAGCCACCGCTGAATATTCATCGCTGTCAAATGTGCGACTTTTGGGTTTTTCGGTGAAATGGCGTAGGCGAACTGTACGGTATGTGACCATTTCAAGAGGAAGTGATGTGTACGTGTGTGCGCGTGTGGGAGGGGAGGGGCAGATGGGTGGTGGGGGTGGGGGGGAGCAAGGGTACGCTACTTGCTACTTAGGCTACTATCATTAGCCTCCTCTATGAGAGGACTAACGTTGCTTTGGCCTCGCCTGATGTATTAATAATGAAAAGCTGTCTGACACATTACAAGATCAGTTGGCTCCCTGCCAAATGTTATTTCCAGTTAAGCATGAAAACAGCCAAACACAGACAAATACACAGGCAGTGTGGATGTTGAATATGTTTACACCAATCTTATGGTCTTTATCGTATACAGCTGTCGTCTATTTACCTTGGGATGAACAAAGTAGATGTATTTTTTTGCGGTGATGTCATGCTTATTGAGTGGGTGGTCAGCTGCTTATACAGACTTACCTGTCAGATCTAGGCCAGGTCTGTGACCTCTACTCAAAAGTGGACGACCAGAAAAGGAGATTGTCTGTACAGTCAAACGGAGCAGGATGGAAGGGTACCTTCCAGTACGAGTCATAAATAAATAAATAGTCATTTAGCAGACGCTTTTATCCAAAGCAACTGACAGCAAGTACAGGGACATTCTCCCTGAGGCAAGTAGGGTGAAGTGCCTTGCCCAAGGACACAACATCACATAGCCTCAGACAGGAATCAAACTCACAACCTTCTGATCATGAGCCCAACACCTTAACCTGATTCCTGAGTCATATGGGGGTCTTTAAGGTTTATACAGTCCAGCCCTGATGATATTCATAGAAATATTCAAAGGGAAGGTTGAGTGATATTTTCTGCATGTTGGGAAAAGAGATGGACGTCGTTTCATTCTTATGTTTTGATAAGGCGGTGAAAATAACCCTTTATTACCAAAAATATGAAGTACCCTGCTTTCTCCAAATGGGCGCATGCAGAAAAATATATAAATATTATGCAGATACATATGAAATAAATAAACACAAATATTTCCCCCATGGAAAAGCTAGTAGCCATCAGTTTAAAAACGTAACGTTGCGAAACAATCTTCCACACAATTAGGATGTGCTACTTTCACGACGTGACAGCATACAGTGTATTTCAAAAACAATTTCCTATGGAAATTGTCCTTAGTCTTAAGTTGGCCTTCCAGCTATCACCCCCCCCCCCCCCCCCCCCCCCCCCAAGACAGTACACTTCAAAATCAAGGACGTTCAACAAACGCAGAAAAACATCCAAAAGCTGGCATCGCCTCTCATCTCTATAGCATGACAAATACGCGAAGGATTTCATCCTTGTTGATGAGCGCCGGGTGAAATAACCTCAAACCGATGCTTTGAATCCAAATGTGACTGGAGCTTCGGAGAGTGTGTCTGTCGTCCCTCCCCCCCCCCCCCCCCCCCGATCTCTCATGCTGACTGGATGGTGAGCGATGAATGGGAGACGTCCTAGAGTGCGGTAATTAAGCTCGCGGCAAAAATTAGACCGAGCGACCCAGTTCGGCTGCAGGGGAGCGCTTGTCTACACCTATTTAGAGAAGTAGATTTCCTGTCCATTTCGCTCAGTCGAATGTTCCGGTCCCCGGTGCGAAGCAAAGCCACTCTGCCTGGTCATGGCCACAACGCACGCTGGACTGGAAGCACTCTGGTCTTGTTGAAGCGTTCTTTAAGAGCACGCAGGGAACACTAGTCACGTTTGGAGAACGATTCATTCGTTTACATAGTCATTCAGCAGACGCTCTTATCCAGAGCGACTTACAGCAAGTACAGGGGCATTCCCCCCCCCCCTGAGAGGCAAGTAGGGTGAAGTTCCTTGCCCAAACACACAACGTCATGTTGGCACAGCCGGGGGCGTTCAGAACCGGGTACCTTCTGACACGACCATGCTGGAAACATACCACGGTGTTGAGTAGTCTCCTGAGCGTGGTCCTTAGCCTGGCAGGAGGGGAGGTCTTGGACTCGGCCCAAGGTTGTCTTGAGGCTGATCAGGGCTCTTGGCTCCCCTGGAGGGAAGGACAGAAAAAAGGAGAGCGGGGATTTCATCAGTGGAGACTCAAGCTGTGTGTGTGTGTGTTGGTGTCACTGATACCTGCGCGTGTCTGTGTGCAACACATCGCAGGATCATTAAATGTCGTTTCTCCTCAGAGTTCAACCTTCAACGGCTGTTAACCGACTGTTGGTGGTAGAGTGTGTGTTGAGCGATGGGGGAAGTCAACCATATACAGTATGCTCTGCGACTCACGCTAATCTGCCAGACAGTGGATGTATCCCATTGAGGTTAAATGGGACCATATTCCCACCAATCGATTCCATTGATTTAGTTTACTGTCCACGGATATCAAGGGATGAGATTGTAGAACTCCGTAAGACTTGAATGGGATACAGCACCGTCGCCAAGCAGCTTGATGAGAAGGTGACAACAGCTGGTGTGATCGTTCCCATTGCCATAGGAACCCAATTTTGGAAAATGCTGTACGTGCCACAACCCCCTTACAAAAAATGAGCCTATACCACGGGGTAAAAAACGTATACGTAAGAAAATGTTCTTTTTAAAAGCGCGAAAGAGAATATATTGGTTTTTGCCAGTCAATCATCTGTCCCCTCCCAATGTCAAAGTTAATCCTACGCCCATGATCATTCGCAAATGGGAGAAGCACAAAGGAACTGTCAATCTCCCTCAGTTTGAGACTCCATGCAAGATCTCACCTTGAGGAGTTGCAGTGATCACGAGAATGGAGATAGAATCAGCCCAGAACTCCACGGAAGGATCCAATGAACATCTGAATGATTCAGAAGAGAACGAGAGAAAGAGAACAGGTTGGGGTCAGACGAGATCCAAAATGGAGCTCTTTGGCATCAGTTCCACTTGATGGGGAGGATCGTTTCTTGTTATTAATTCATTTGTCAGCGGGCGAGTGTACGAAATCCGCAGGGCATTTCTGTTTTCGATTCACTGTAACACTTAGACCAAACATGACTCAAATATAGCCATGCTCATCACCCTATCTTCACATCCGAAGAACCTTCTGTTTTATCTAGCATGTCCCTCAGCTCTCAAAGTACTCTTATCAGAATTAACCGGCAACTCCAGTTTATTTAACTTCCCATTGCTAAATGACATTCTAGGAAGGTCACACTGTCTCCATTATACCCCCTCTTAATCTAGAAATCTCTAATGACTGACAATAAATGCTTAGAAATGTCCCCCAAAAAAACCTCACGCCTGACATGTTCCCCTGAATGCACAATGAGCACCTGTGAAGGTTCGGCCGCATTAAGATTCTGCCCATTCCGAGAGAAGCTTAATTATTGGTCCGTCACGTGCCAATCATCTGTGGGTATGCAAATGAGGCCAAGCCTGATCTATCATCTCAACACCGTCTCGGACCGTGGTCTTTCCGAACTGTGTTCATAATGGCCTATAATGTGCGTGTACGTGCGTGTGTGTGTTTTCTATTCTTTCGCCTTCCCCCCTCATTCCTCGTGGTTCTGAGGGCTGTGGAGATAAGGACGTCCACTGCACACGTTGACCCTCGCTTATCCTCTCTCTGTGGTTATCGCCCTCTATGCATCTTCTTTAACCCCCCCCCCAGCCCCCCCAAAAAGAGATAAACATGAATAAATAAAAGAAAATAAATATTTTTTAAGCATTTAAATTCCTGGCTGGGGCCGCTTTGCGGCTATAAAAGACTAAGCCACTCCTTTAAATAGCTTACTTCACACTAAAAGTAAGTGCTTTCCCACAGGAGAGCTTTTTAAGAGGAGATCTCAATCAGCCATCAATAATTAACAAGGCTTGGATTCAGTAAATACATTCCAGGCCATTGTATTCATGGTAGGGAGACCAGCTCTGGACCAGACGCTGCTAGGGATCCAAGCATATGGTAAAGTGTGCAAACGCATCTGTGCAACATTGCGATTCTGCCCTCTGATAATTAAAATAGTGGCGGTGCCAAAGGACAATGAGGGTTAATTAAAATGCATCTAACTCTTATACATTATGGAACATTCATTATACCACTAAAAGATGCAATTAGCCAAAATGGAATGAGTGCTATTAAATATTTGCAGGGTAGTAATGGAAGTTGTGTATTGGGAAGACTGCTGCAGCTTTAGAACGAGGGCGTGTGGATTTTAGAGGCTGTATTCTCGCTGGCTATTGAATCCGAGTTGTTATCTGTCAAATGTTTTCATAAATGCAACTCAACAATGGAAATGCCATCCACAACCACATCATAGCAGATCTGAATGAGCTCAGTGGAGACAAAGATATTTGGAGCAATACATTTAGGGTTCCTTGAATCATTCGTTCATTATCTACTGCTTTTTCCTGTTAGGGTTCAGGGGTGACTGGAGCCTATCCCAGTTACTTCCGGGCCGTAGGCAGGGTACACTCTGGACTGGGGCCAGCTAGTCGCAGGGCTATCACACAGACAGTGACAGACAACATAGAGACAACCATTCACTCTCACAGTCAAACACTAGGGGCAATTTTTCACAATGTCCAATTAACCTGCCACATGCAGGTCTTTGGACGGTGGGAGGAAGCCGGAGTGCCCAGAGAGAACCCTGGGTAACACAGGGAGGTTATGCAGACTCCACCCAGAGAGATCATGGTCGAACCCGAGATTCAAACGCACAATCTCCTTGTTGGGAGGCGAGAGCGCTAACCACACTGCCACTGTGTACCTATTTCCTTGAATCAAATGTCTCTAAATAAGGTATATTATCGAGTATTTATGCTTCCTCAACTATATTTATTTAAAACAACATGATATGCTACAGGGAGTCAGGTGGCTAGTGGTTAGGGCGTCGGGCTAGTGATCAGAAGGTTCAATTTCTGGCAAAGGCAACATGATGTTGTGTCCTTGGACAAGGCACCCTACTTGCCTCATGGGGGAATGTCCCTGTACTTGCTGTAAGTCCCTTTGGATAAGAGCGTCTGCTAAATGGCTAAATGTAAATGTTAAGTACAGTGCCAGATATACAGATGATGTCTCATACACACATTCAGAATATCAATGGATGGGTTGCCAGACTTGACAACTTGACCCCTTTTAAAGGATGCACAAATGTGTTCATTATGTGTAAATGGTTAAGGGGCTCTGTTTTCTACTCTGGTAACCACTTAGAATCATGTTTATTTCATTAGCTTCTCTCCTCTCGTAGAGGTTTTGGTCTACAGCTGCTGAAATCAATTAAGGTCATCATTCTAACGAAGCGCTAGACATGATAGCCTACAGTATATGCATTTCCAATAGACAAATGAATAGCACCCAGCCTCCCATCTCGAAGCCTCTGTAAACAATTTTCTTGTTACGCATTTACAGAACAGCCATTTGTTTCTCTAATTAGGCCGCAAAGTGACTGAAGCGTAATTGCTCATTCATAAGTGCTGCCCCTTCGGCTAATAAAACACCTCAATCAAACCTTGGCATGCGTTGCCGTGTTAGCTGCCTAACCCCTCTACTATGAGGGAAAAACAGGGAGCGGATTCTCTCAGCTGGAGTTCAAACTGAACATGGCTACAGCGACAGTCAGCTACACACTGAAAACACATCACGTCGACGTCTTCCTGTCGATCTACTACCTCAAGCGTGCAAAGGGAAGTTATTTTCGACGGCGTCTTTTTTCGGTTGTCACGTAGCTATCATTTCGGGGAGGGCGGTGTCAGGGTGAAATCCTTGAAGTCACGAGGGGGAAAAATAAGAAGAAAAAGAAGAATCTCTGCCAAGTTGAATGAGAGTCGATGGAGTCTGATTGGGTGTCATTAGAGCGGCATATGCCAGAGGGGTTAGCCACCACGGTTAGGGGCCCCCTTATTAATTGCATGTCATAAACGGTTCCCGGGTGGTAATGGCAGATGGTCTAGCAGACTCGCCCCTGCTCGCTGTGGAAGACACATTTTACCCGACTGTGTCGTCCCCTCCCTGGCACTGAGAGAAATGTGCCAGGGAGTTTCTGCTTTACATGCGGGTACACCAAGCCTGCCCTCCTTAATGATCTCGTTAGCCATCGCTAAACCATGGCCATGGGCGGAAACTGTGAATTGTTTTAAATGTCAATGTTGTGTATTTTTGGTTTTGTTTTCAGGCCTTGTGGAGATGTGTTCATTGTGAATTAAACTGGCCCCCAAAATGATGTAAAAAGAAAATCAACATCCCATAAGCAAAAAGTTGAACTTTCTTGGAAAAGTAGAAAACAAAAGAAAACTCTCACAGCATTTGTTATTTTGTTAAACACACACACCAGTTCTCAAAGGTTGCCCTTGTATTCAGGATATAGTTGAATGTTGATCTTTGATTACATTTCCAGGATTCTGCTATGGTAATACTCTACAAAGATGTGCTAGATCAATTCAAAAGAAGCACTGCTGAAACTCAAACCATTCAGTGGTTGAATACCAATATCGGTAAAAAAAAGGACAGCGTTTAAAAATGAATAATTAAGCAAGTTTGACAGATAAGTATATAAGGATTCCTGGAACAATCTACTTAAAACTGTAATTGATGGTTCTGTTGGATTTACAGTAGGTAAGGTAGATACAGCAACAATACGAAATCCATGTTTGTTTTGAAAAATTTTCAAGAAAAATATATATATATTTTTTTTTTATTGTTTTTTTTTTAACAATTTCAAGAAAAAATGGGTTCTATCTGATACTTGTTTTACCTCAGTCGAAATGTCAAGGTTTTTTGAAGGTAAACATTGTATTCATACCACAGTCCTTCTCCTCCAGGTGAATTCAGAGGGGTGGTGGTTGGGGGGGGGGGGGGGGGGGGGGGGGGGTAGGAATTTATGTCAAGAAATATGAACTCAAAGAGTTCTCAGTATTGCATTCCATCACCTTTCCGAGTCATAATAGAAAACCCCGGAATCACACCCTTCATTGATTTGTTTTCTCGTATGAATTGTCCTCCTGTGTGATCGAGGGTCGTTCCTGATCAAGGTGGGCTGACAGGCGGACCGGGTGTGCGTTCGACTACCGCGAAAGGTTCGACTCGGAGAACCATGCCTCATCTGTAAAGTGAACATGTTGAATGAATAAGACGTCCCACTGCTGTATATTTGTAATCAATCTAGGGGTGTGTGTCATACATCGATTCATAGCCATTGTCCTCCATGGGTCAATGAAGACGAGCGTTGGATCGATTGTTTCAACACAAGGGCGCCTGAAAGAGTCCTGACAAGGTGAGATAAGAAACGCACGTGTCATTGTCTCTCATGAAAGAACCGTATGTCATAATCGATCTCATACTTCAGTACAATTCATACAGTTGTTGATGAAAACAACATAATTAATTGGGCGCGAAGTTGACACTTCCGATAATGAGGCCAACGCCTTAACCGTTGAGCTATCTGACCCCCTATCTAACACCCCTCCTTCTTGACGAGCATGAAGGAATGTTTGCAAAGATCCCTGTCATTTGGCAACTCTGGCTTTGTCTTCAATCAGAGCATGACAGGAGTAAAAGCCATCTTGCTTCCTCGTTGACAAGATGGTGAATACAAGACTTTCATCTTGACAGATTCCCTGTCACAATAACCAGAGCTCCTTGAAATTATGCATGACATATATTACCAGGATTAAAGATATTACTTCACGCGCTGTTGGCTATGGGAGCGCTTAAAGTACTGAATTGCATTTACAGTAATTGTAGTCTTAAAATTGTTTTACACTGCTGTCAATGTTCTTTAAATGTGTTAAACGTTGACGCCTAAAGACGATGTTTGACATGTAGTTCTGATTGTAAGCCGTTCTCCCAGCCCTTCTTCAACAGCCCTTCTTCAACGCCGCCGCTTATTGATTTGCTGAACGGCAACGTTTGGCGTGTTGTAAAGAACACACGGTCACAGTTGCTCCAAGGGAGGGACTGTAAGTACGGCCGGGGCTCCAGGGGGGAGGATTGATATGTGGGAGACGCGAACGCTCGGAGGCGATTCGACCGTCCGTAAGACGCCAGTCATCTATCCTGGTTTGCGGCCGTCCCCTCGCCCTCTCCCCCTCCGCGACGCGGCGAACTGTCGCACGCGCCAGAATTACTCCCTCCAATCTATCGGCGCCTCCAGATATATTTGCGAGCGGCGCGGAGGGCCCACATCCATCCACTCAAGGTCGGACGCTCCACACCTCCAAAAACACCCCATGATTGCCTTGGATATTGATCCCCTCGCCACGCCCCAAAAGCAACCCATCTGCCCCCCCCCCCCCACCCCCCGTTCAGATCCCCCTCTGGGTGGGACTCCATCAGTGCCTTTTAGAGACGGACCCCAGAGGAAGTTGTTTACAGCTGGATACAGCCATCTTTATTTACCTGACGGATAAAGGAGCATGTGCAGCTGAGCTAACCCGACCGTGTCTGCCAAGACCTGAAGACCTTCGCTCCCTGGCTTAATGTTAGATCATCTTGGTCTCACTGCGGACACTCAAGCAAATTATCAGGCCGAACATTTTTACATTTACATGTAATCATTCAGCAGACGCTCTTATCCAGAGGGACTTACAGCAAGTACAGGGGCATTCCCCCCTGAGGCAAGTAGGGTGAAGTGCCTTGCCCAAGGACGCAGGAAGGATGTTGGCACAGCCGGGGTTCGAACCAAGTTCTGATTACTAGCCCAACTTCCTAATCGACTGCGCTTCACATGACATGAATGTAATAACCTCAACCAGACATTTGGAATAGCGAAGGAAACTGTTTAACTGGCAGAGGGTTGAGCAAGACAGAGAGAGAGGCTGCAAGATGTGATGCTATAGAAGAGAATGTGTCAAATATGACAGGGAAAAACACACTTCTACATATTTACATTCACATTTTGTCATTTTGCCAACGCTCTTATCCAGAGCGACTTAAAAGCAAGTACAGGGACATTCCCTCCTGAGGCAAGTAGGGTGAAGTCCCTTGCCCAAGGACACAACATCATGTAGCCACAGCCGGGATTTGAACAGGCGACCTTTCTATCACAAGCCCAGCACCTTAACCGTTGAGCCACCTGACCCTCTATTACTGTATACGTTAAATACACCACATTACATAACGAAAGCTGATTAGGGATGTTTTTTTTGGGGGTGCATTTCGTCCGCAGCTCCGCTAAATGAACACGAGACAGACGCTTGTTGGTGTGCGTGAGAGCTGATTATCCAGCCTGTGTTGTTTGGAAAACTTCTCCGAGCCACCAGCGTTCTTGATCATGAGGACTTGGGGATTACATTTGAGGAGCCTTCTGCCGCCCCCCCCCAACCCCAGCCTCCCCCCCCCCCCCCCCCCCCCGGAACATTTACTGTGGCCTGCTTCCTCTGAAGTCTAAACTGAATAATATATTTCTAATTTCCGCTGAACTCGAGGGCAGGAGGCCCGTCGGTGAACAGTATAGATATTTTATCACAAATGCCGAGAAAATAAATAAAAACACAACAGCCTCGGGGGGAGGGGGGGGGGTAAGTGGGGTGGAGTGTGTGGGGGGGGGGGGGGATGCAGGACCCGACAACCACACAGCCCCCCCCCCCCCTTTTGTCTTCGGAAACATCTAGTTCCGATGCTGCTCCCCCCCCCCCCCCCCCCCCACCGTACGCCGCATCACAAAGCGTGAGGCGCGATCCTCGGCAAAGTCAACGTCTGCCGCCTGCGCTCTGCTCTCCGCAGCTGACGGTGTAGTCGATTACACTGCAGTGGAGCCCCACTCAGGTAGGAGTGTCATCTCATCTCCAATATGCGTCACCAACACAACACACTGTGTATCTCTGCAATCCCGGAGCTCGCTTTTGGTAAATTCCATTACACCCAAGAACACTGGAGCAGGGTGTAACCAGCAGTTGTACGGTAAAAGGTTAGAACATTTTCATGCTGTGTAGCTGTGCATATCATCTCTGCTCATCTCTCTGCCTACCGCGAGCTCTGCATGGGTTATTAGCCAGTGTATAATGTCACACTACCCACACCTAATTAGGGTGGCATGTGAAAACAGGCAATTAGCATACAAATATTTGTGGATGATAGGGTTGAGTGTGCAGAGTAATGATAATTCGCTGGCGTGTGCAAGAGAGAGGGAGTCAGGGAGGACAGGGAAATTATGTGTGAGTGTGTGTGTGTGAGAGAGTGTGTGTGTGTGTGTGTGTGTGTGTGTGTGTGTGAGTGAGTGTGGGGGGTGCGAGTGTGTGCGTGCATGTGTGCGTGTGTGTGAGCGTGTGTGTGTGTGAGTGTGGGGGGTGTGAGTGTGTGTGTGTGAGTGTGGGAGGTGTGAGTGTGTGTGTGTGAGTGTGTGTGTGTGTGAGTGTGGGGGGTGTGAGTGTGTGTGTGTGTGTGTGTGTGTGTGTGTGTGTGTGTGTGTGTGTGTGTGTGTGTGTGTGTGTGTGTGAGTGTGTGTGTGTGTGTGTGAGTGTGGGAGGTGTGAGTGTGTGTGTGTGAGTGTGGGGGGTGTGAGTGTGTGTGTGTGTGAGTGTGGGGTGTGTGTGTGTGTGTGTGTGGAGTGGGGGGGGGAGCAGATGATGTTTGAGACCACAATAGTTAATGGAGCGGTCAGCATTCATTTCACTGATGGACCACAGAGTGTATAAACACGCACGGTCATTATAATTAGAGCGTCTTCGCGGGAAGCGACAAATTAATGGCAACATTGCTTAAAACAGTCAGGGGCAACCGCAAAAAGTCCTTCGGCCATGTTCATGAAACACAAACCAGTCGATAGTCGGAAAATCCTGAAGGGGATGAGAAGAATTCATTAGCATTCGCTTTTCGAACGCACAGGTAATTTTCATCTTCATTTTTGTCCCCCAAAATAATACAATGTATAATTAAGCTCATTCGTTAGCCAGTCTCATTATGTAGTTATTCCAAAGGAAAGTAATGGCCAAAATGATTGCAGTGGTGGCTTGGTTGCATTTACATAATATTGTGGTGTTTTCTATTCTCTGTTTAAACATGCAGCTACAGACATGGAAATGGAATATCAATCTGTGAGACCTTGCTGGATTTCCAAATGACTAACTATAAATATTTCTCAGGCTACAGTATGTAATGGTTGATCCCCTGGTTACGTCCAACCCACAGCATCAAGTACTTTATGGATGGCTTGTTCGTCGTAATAGAATTTCTTTGGATTTCCCACGGAGAAAGACGTCTTGCTTTAATGAAATCTGAACTCTCCCCCTCCCCACATCATAAGATAGATCTTCACAATAGCCAGATAAATCTCCTTCGCATTAAACAGTTTTTTTTAGGGGGGAGGGGGTTAGTTTTTGGGGGTACAAATCTATTAAACGGAATGCCTAAGTGCTTTTAGTGCCTTTATATATGCGATGCGGTGACTCATCCTGTTTTATCTCTCCTTTCTCACACTTCATTTTCAATGATCCCCCCGACACAGCAGCTTTTGTACACCAGGCAATGAAATTTAATTGCCAAATGAAAAAAAAAAGAAAAAAAGAAAAAAGAATCGTGTTGGATTACCGCACCGCCTGCTTGTATAAGGCGTTAGCCGCACGGTGATAGAGGCTTTATCGGTAAAGGGTTGCACTCGCGGTCGTGTCAGCAAGGCGCTCGTGGGCCTTGTGACAAATTAGAGTCCGCAGGTGAAATGAGGCTACAAGAGGAGGGTTGGGCCTCTGAAAGGAAGCCGTGCGGCAAAGTCATGCTAATGAGGACTGGCGCTGTACTTGGTTCCCCAAGAGAGTGGGGGGGGGGGGGGGAGCATTGTATGAAGACAAAAGGGGAAAAGGGGACCCGCTATTGGGGGATTCTGACCTGAAACTGTGTAGCATATTGTGAGCATGGGCGTAGGATTGACTTTGACATGGAGGGGGGGGGGGGGAGGGGACGGGGGGGGGGGGGGACGGGGGGGGGGGAACACATTTTGAAAATAAAAGTTCCAAACGTGCACTTCTTTTATATTGGAGGGGACGCATCCACCCCCATCCACCCCCATCCACCCCCATCCACCCCCATCCAGCCCCATCCACCCCCATCCAGCCCCATCCACCCCCATCCACCCCCATCCACCCCCATCCAGCCCCATCCACCCCCATCCAGCCCCATCCACCCCCATCCACCCCCATCCACCCCCATCCACCCCCATCCAGCCCCATCCACCCCCATCCACCCCCATCCACCCCCATCCACCCCCATCCAGCCCCATCCACCCCCATCCAGCCCCATCCATCCCCATCCACCCCCATCCACCCCGGTTCCTCCGCTAACGCTTTCCAAGGCTCCAACTCTGACAGGCTCTAAAACGTGGACCCAGACACAGAGAGCGTCCTTAACACGAAGAGTGTCAGAGGAAGACAGGAGCCGTCCGTCCTTGGTAGCAACGTCCGTATGTTTGATTTGATTACCGAGGGTGTCCTTCCAACGTAATTTAAAAACACTTTGCCGTGACTTTGGGTCCGAAAAAGTCATCGGTTGACACTAGGTTTTTGTTGACTTCACAAATAGCCACATTACTAGAAGAAGAAAAGAATAATACGAATAAGAATAAGAATAATACTCAATTTCCTTCCAGTTCAATACTACTGGGACATTTGAAAGCCACCACTTGGTGGCTGGCCCATATCAATGTATGAATGTACAGTGCAAATCTATTTTAATGGTTCCACATAGTATTGATTAACCAATCCACTTTCAGACCTGCTTTACCGCTCCTTGTATCATCCTCTGTCTCCCCTCCTGCTCTCTCTTTATTTCTCTTTTGCCTCTCCCTCTCGCACACAGCCTCCCTCTCCTCACTCTCCCTCTCCCTTCCTTCCTCTCTCTCTCTCTCTCTCTCTCTCTCTCTCTGTTTCTCCCTCTCTCTCCCTCTCCCTCTTCCTCTCCCTCCCTCTGTCTCTCTCTCCCTCTCTCTCTCTCTCTCTCTCTCTCTCTTTCTCTCTCTCTCTCTCTCCCTCTCCCTCTCTCTCTCTCTGTCTCTCTCTCTCTCTCTCTCTTTCTCTCTCTCTCTCTCTCTCCCTCTCCCTCTCCCTCTCTCTCTCTCTCTATCTCTCTCTCTATCTCTCTCTTTCTCTCTCTCTCTCTCTCTCTCTCTCTCTCTCTCTCTCTCTCTCTCTCAGAGTGCCATAACTTAATAGATCCCTTTGGGAATAGCGTGCGCTGAACTGTGAGACAAAATGTCAGCTTCTGATTGGCCCCCACGCAGGCTGGCCTAATTGAGAGGAGCATCAGTGCTTGGGCGAATACCCATGCATATTAAAAACTCCAGAACGAGACCGTCAGAGAGCGGGGGAAGAGGGACCGAGAGACAGAGAGGGCGAGCAAGAGAGACAGACAGGAGGAAGTAGGGGGTGGATTTGGGAGGGGCGGGAAAAAACGAGCGAAAAGATTGGAAGACGAAGGGTGGATGAAGGCTGGTAAATGAGATCGAGGGAAAGAGGGGCAGGCAGGAATGAAACGATGGAGTGAGAGGGGAAGGAAGAGGGTGGAGGAGAGGGAGAGGGTTTGGGGGAGGAGGTTGGAGGGGACTACTTAAGAGCTGGAGAGTACAAGAACACTTGGCGTCTGAGTAACATGCTCCAGATTTTAGGATGTTTTTATTTGTTGTTAATCCAGTGTGACTTTTCAACAATATTGTATAGAGCAAACCCATGGTGGATGAAACATGTAAAAAAAAAATATATATATATTTACACAGGGAGTTTGTAATTTTGAGTAAACCATCAAAAGAGGAGATTAATTCAAAGGATCACCCCAATCCAAGCCCTTGTCATACAGCACTGTGACGATCTTAGTTCACAACTGTAGTCACACACCTCACAAAACATCCTGTTTGTTCGCCAGTTGAGTTAAGGTCGTGGTGACAAAAACAACTCATCTGCCCAAACGACTCGACGGCGTCCGTCTCTATGACACGTCAAAGCGGTGGTCTGGTGTGTGTGTGTGTGTTTCGTTAGAGAGCTGGGATTGGCTGAGAGCAGCGCTAATTATGGGGATCAGTCATGGAAGATACATGTCACGCAGAACAGTGTGTGTCATGTGAAGCCCACAGCCTCATCCGTCATCAGGCTGATAGATAGCCAATAAGAATCCAGTTGCGCAGCACACATGTGGACTATGATGTATGGAGCAAGAACGCATGTGTGAGGGATCGGGGGGGTGGGGGGGATGCTTTGTGAGTGTGTGTGTGTGTGTGTGTACAGTATGTGTGTGTGTATGATGACGGATTAATTTGTTAGCGAATGGAAATTAGTCTGTTTTCTGCATTATATTTGTACTGTAAACCAGGGTAAGACAGAATCATCTAGGAATGGCATCGATAAAAGATTAGACGGCGCAAACAAAGACACACTGAAATCATTTTTCATCATAATATCCATGAAACAACGTCTCGTTCGTGGTGGAGTGTGTGTAGGTGGAAGAATCTTAGAAGGGAGGTAGTTGGAGTAGCTATTCGTTTAAGCCGTCATAAATTTGATTTCCTGTTTAAATATAGTTTGTCCTTCGTTCAGGCAAGTTCATTGTTTGTAAGACAGGGCACCGACTTGCTTACAATAGGATAGGGAGATTGCTATTCACGATCGTGAATTCACAACTTGACTATATCATTTTGAAAACTGGGGCTTTTGACTGTGCATCTTACGAATCGATCTCAAAACGACTTTGATCTGTTCAACAGCGACCGTGATTGTTACCTTCCGCTGCCTTCAGAAGGATTTCACTGCAGGTGTCACACTTTTCAGCGTGAGTGAGTGAGTGAGCAAACGCCATATGTTTGTCTCCAGGGGCGACGTACAACGACAAAAAAACGAGCAACAAAGGCTGGCGAACGCACCTCCATTTCAACAAGGCAACACGCACAAGAGAAATGCCCACTGACAACAATGCCGTCAGTCAGACCGACCGACCCACACAGCAGAAGAATCCAACCGTGGAAGATGAAGTAAGCACCGATTTGTTCCAACTGTGAAATACATGACGGTGCCAATCAGACAGTTTTGCCCTTCTGGCTAAGTGGAGGAATCTTGTTGATTGGCCGAAGCTCCTAAACAGTCATTAGTCTGTGTGTGTGTGTGTGTGTGTGTGTGTGTGTGTGTGTGCAGGGCAGAACCTCACTGAGGTAAAGCGGCTAACAGCTACCTGTCAGTGGGACAGATGTCTGACGTTAAACGTTTGGTCTGATTGCCCTGCCGTTGTTCACTGTGTATTTAATGTCTGTTTGTCAACTCGCGTGCGTCTCTTCCTCCCTCTCCTTCCCTCTGTCCTCCTTGGCAGTGAGTAGGATGTGCTACAAGCCAAAAAACATCATAAACATCAGATAAAGTCTGACTGCCATGTTTTGTGAGTGAAATCCATACACCATGACCTATTAGAATTGATGAGGAATTTGACTAATACAGTATTTCTACTATTTACTGTATTTTTATACATTAACTTGGTACTCTGAGTGCTTTACCCTGCTGCTGTTGTGAACTGTCATTCCCCACTGTGGGACAAATAAAAGATTATCTATCTAATCTAATGTTTTTCTTCTTCAGTATACGAAAGTGATGTACTTTCACCAGGCTACGTGCCAGTCAAAAATATTTTACGGGGGTTTGTAGTTAATTTCTTTTTATCTTTCAAGTTGTCGGCCTTGTCCTTTAGTATCTTAATGGGCATGAGAGATTCGGTGCTTCACAGCCAGGTAGATATCCTCTGGATCAATGCCTGCCTCTGCTAGCTGTCCAGCAAGTTACACAAGGCTAAAAGGTTGCACTGGCACCAAAGTGGCATCGTGTCAACCTCCTTTGGGAACTTTGAGGAGCTTCGATATATGGCTTGTCAAATTGGAGGAGGGTGTGCAAAAGAGAGAAGGAGAGTTAGACAGAGAGGGGGGAGAGTTAGACAGAGAGGAGAGTTAGACAGAGAGAAGGAGAGTTAGACAGAGAGGGGGAGAGTTAGAGAGGGAGAGTTAGACAGAGAGGAGAGTTAGACAGAGAGGGGGAGAGTTAGAGAGGGAGAGTTAGGCAGAGAGAGGGAGAGTTAGACAGAGAGGGGGAGAGTTAGAGAGGGAGAGTTAGACAGAGAGGGGGAGAGTTAGAGAGGGAGAGTTAGACAGAGAGAGGGAGAGTTAGAGACGGAGAGTTAGACAGAGAGGGGGAGAGTTAGAGAGGGAGAGTTAGACAGAGAGGGGGAGAGTTAGAGAGGGAGAGTTAGGCAGAGAGAGGGAGAGTTAGACAGAGAGGGGGAGAGTTAGACAGAGAGGGGGAGAGTTAGAGAGGGAGAGTTAGGCAGAGAGAGGGAGAGTTAGACAGAGAGACGGAGAGTTAGACAGAGAGGAGAGTTAAACAGAGAGAAGGAGAGTTAGACAGAGAGGGGGAGAGTTAGAGAGGGAGAGTTAGACAGAGAGAGGGATAGATAGACAGAGAGAGGGATAGATAGACAGAGAGAGGGAGAGTTAGACAGAGAGAGGGAGAGATAGAGAGGGAGAGTTAGACAGAGAGAGGGAGAGTTAGACAGAGAGAGGGAGAGTTAGACAGAGAGAAGGAGAGTTAGACAGAGAGGGAGAGATAGAGAGGGAGAGTTAGACAGAGAGAGGGAGAGTTAGACAGAGAGAAGGAGAGTTAGACAGAGAGAGGGAGAGATAGAGAGGGAGAGTTAGACAGAGAGAGGGATAGATAGACAGAGAGAAGGAGAGTTAGACAGAGAGAAGGAGAGTTAGACAGAGAGAAGGAGAGTTAGAGAGGGAGAGTTAGACAGAGAGAGGGATAGATAGACAGAGAGAGGGAGAGTTAGACAGAGAGAGGGAGAGTTAGACAGAGAGTGGGAGAGTTAGAGAGGGAGAGTTAGACAGAGAGAAGGAGAGTTAGAGAGGGAGAGTTAGACAGAGAGAGGGAGAGTTAGAGAGGGAGAGTTAGACAGAGAGAGGGATAGATAGACAGAGAGAGGGATAGATAGACAGAGAGAGGGATAGATAGACAGAGAGAGGGATAGATAGACAGAGAGAGGGATAGATAGACAGAGAGAGGGAGAGTTAGACAGAGAGAGGGATAGATAGACAGAGAGAGGGATAGATAGACAGAGAGAGGGAGAGTTAGACAGAGAGAGGGATAGATAGACAGAGAGAGGGATAGATAGACAGAGAGAGGGATAGATAGACAGAGAGAGGGATAGATAGACAGAGAGAGGGAGAGTTAGACAGAGAGAGGGATAGATAGACAGAGAGAGGGATAGATAGACAGAGAGAGGGAGAGTTAGACAGAGAGAGGGATAGATAGACAGAGAGAGGGAGAGTTAGACAGAGAGAAGGATAGATAGACAGAGAGAGGGATAGATAGACAGAGAGAGGGAGAGTTAGACAGAGAGAGGGATAGATAGACAGAGAGAGGGATAGATAGACAGAGAGAGGGATAGATAGACAGAGAGTGGGAGGATTAGACAGAGAGAGAAAGTTAGGCTGTGAGAGCGAGACAGGAAGCGAGAGAAACGTACAAAGCATGTCTCTCGTCAAGGTGTGGGATGTAACATGCTCAGAAGCATCCCGACTTCCCACAATCCAGCAGCGTTTGAAGAAGGTCAAACTTTTGTCTGTCCACGTTCAACACCCCCCCCCCCCCCCCCGCCCGCCACTCCCCTGCGTCCATCCCACCCCCCACCCCGTGCCCCACCGTCTCTCAAGCTCTGGCAGAGCGTCGACCACAGGCTTTGCCGGAGCCTCATCGCCATGGTAATCGTGGGAGTGTTTTAAACACTTTTGTGTTCGAAATACCGCCGTTCTTTTCTGCCTCTCTTTGTTTTCACGGAGGTGTGTGTTTGCTCAGAGATATTCGGGAGGAGCCACCTTTTATTTATTTTTTTGTTACTCCTCTCTGCCTCTCTCTCTCAGGGGGGGGGAAGGTGGGAGCTATTTTTAACTCGCCACTCAGAGGCGCGCCAGAGACGGGAGGGGGTGTGCTGTGGCCTCTCCCTCTCCCACCCTGCCCTGGTTGGTACACGTCAGGTCACGTGGGCGCGCAAACGAATGCGTCCCCCCCCCCCCTCACCCCCCCCCCCCCCCCAACCCCCCCCCCCCCCCCACGTATGTACTCTCTGTACTTCAGCTTCCTCGGTGGTGAGGAGCACACAAATGCACACACACACACACACACACACACACAAACACACACCAACACTTTAACTTGGCTTCGGGTGGGTTTGCGCGTGCGCATGTGTTCAAGCACAGCATGTTTCCCTTCTCAGAACGACGTGCAATAAAAATACGCAGTTCCAGGAGAACAACACGACACGTCAGAGCTACATTCTTGACCGAGACTCGTATGTCAAGTCTGATTCAGTTCTGCCTTATGAATGTCCTGTCTTAATCAAATTAATCAGTGTGGCCTTGAGTAAAAAAAAAAAAATATGTTTAGTTTGAACGTATTGATGGTTTGATTGAATATCTGAACAATGGTAATCAAATCCTGCTTTTTCTGACCTTTGAGCTCCCGGGTCGCAGCTCTATTGACTTCTATCCACACAGTCTCAGATTGAATTTATTTTATTGTGGCAATGTGACCTTCCTTCCTTCATGGCTGCCTTGTCTGTATGACATACAGCTTGTCGTGTTCAGCTAAGATATTGTACATCATGCTCGCCTACCTACGTTTGCGATCGTGTTTGCAGAACATTCACCGGACAATCTTTTATTTGTCTTCATTTTGGAGATACCGCACAAGCAATTGGCTGAGGTCAGATGTTTTGTCGAAACCTGGGAGGAGGGGGGGGGGGGGGGGGGGGGGGGTCTGCATACAATAAGGTGGTGTTAATACAACATCAACATGCTCTTATCACCACAGTTGTCAACGGCATCAGTGCATGAGGCACACAAGGGCACTAATACTCCTTTGTCTCAGCCAACGACAAATTGAACCGGAATATTTAGGTTCAGGTTTTTTTTTTTTGGTTGGCAGGTCGTTTTTATTGAGGATGACAATTCAACACCACAGTGGGAAAGCTAGTGAAGTATTTAAACACGGGAGAGTCTTTTGTTGTAGCCTTGTCTTGGCAGAAATACACCAAGAGGCACAAGAGGAGCACACTTACACACACACACACACACACACACACACACACACACACTCCTCTGAGCTCCAGGATCCCATAAAGTATTCCTCTAGTATAATTAGTTTGGATTTGCCTCTCAGTGATCCAGGGAGAACATCATAGCTGCCTAGCCCGAGTCATATTAGTGTCACACTCCTGCCCGCTCCTCCTGAAGACACGTCAATTAGATAATTGTATTGAACATTTGGAATGGTGAAATATGGCTGCCTTAGCCTGAAGCCTCCATCTTAGAAGTTGCGAGGAAGACACCGTGCCCGTATAGAGCGAGGCGCACAGGAAGAAAAAGAGCATTGACCAGATCTAAGATGAATCAATTTTCTCGAGGTTGGCGGGAAAGCCAACTCCATTTCCTTTATAATGTCACGCCTTTTTCTGCATGAAACGTATACCGTCGCCACGGATCTTTCCAGAAGTAGATTTCTGCTACAGCTTCATGACAGATAGCTAAGTATATCTATATATATGCGTGTTTGTGTGTTTTTCGACATTTCTGTACATGTATCGCCGTCACGTGACTTGGAAAGCAGACTATGATGTGTGTTTGATATAAATTTAGCACTGATACGGGAGATCATATTCACATCATTACTGGAAACTACCAACGAGGCAAAACATTTCACACAGCTGAGAGGAAGCAAAGCTAGAAATGCAAACCTTGGAAATGCATCCAGTAAAATTAAGATGTGTACATACTATATTTACATTTAATCATTTAGCAGACACTTTTATTCAGAGCAACTTACAGAAAGTACAGGGATATTCCCCCCTGAGGCAAGTAGGGTGAAGTGCCTTGCCCAAGGACACAACATCACGTAGCCACAGCCGGGAATCGAACTCGCAACTTTCTGATCATGAGCTCAACGCCTTAACCCCTGAGCCACCTGACTCCCTGGTTTAAATTTTACAATTCTGTCTAGAGATCTTACAGCCAGTGTTAAAACCACCGCATCCAGTGCAATGTGTCTTCTTAAAATAATCTACAAAAAGGAGATGAAACACTCAAGATTTAAGATGAGGATATTCACGGTATTAAAGCTTCCACCTTATTCACAATCAAGCTCAAGCGTGGGATTTTTATCACCGTGATGCCAAAGTTTCAGCGGTTCGGGAAACACAAAGACAGTTGGCATCTTGGCCACCCGGGACTCGAACTCTGCATTCCAATGAGAGCGTAGGACCTGCATGCGCTCAGGTGACCCCGGCCTTAATGGCTTCTAGCACCATGTGAAACAACAAAATGCCCTCCCGCCCTCCCCACCCCCACCCGCCCTCCCCACCCCCACCCACCCTCCCCACCCCCACCCACCCCCACCCACCCACCCCCCACCGGTTGTCAACACGCATGCTTTCGACAGGCTGAAACGTGTTCCCGGCGTCGGCACCTTGTCAGCTTCCACCCGGTGATGTGACAAAGTCTCGCCCAGCTGAATTCGCGCGGCACCCTTAAGCCCGCTTCTTCCCAGATAAAAAAACAAAAAAAAAAAAACAAGAAGAAGAAGCCGCATTTACAGGAAAAATCATGCATCCCATCCCGTCAGGCGGATAAGCCGACGCCAGCCCGCCTCCTGGGAAAAGCCCGGAACGGGGAACGGGGGAAACGGAGGGGGCAGGCTGACAAGAAAAAAAGGGAGAGACGGCCGACTGCAATGGCGGCGGTGGGGCTCCTGGGAGCCTTCGTCAGGCATGGTGTGTGTGTTTGCGGGGCCCCGCGGGGACAGCACAAGGCCAAGAGGCAGTCAGGCAGCCAAAGCCAACTGGGCCACAGGGTGGAAGAGAGCCGAGAAGACGGAGCCTCTTCGATGTGAAGTCACATGTTGGGCACCGCTAACAGGCTAACGGAGAACCCTGCCCACTGAGAATATTCTGACGCTCGCTTGAACACCAACACATTCAGCTGACTACAAAGGGGTAGCTTTGTGGGGTTAGGTCGATGGAAGGTTCCAGACCAGTGTGTTTTGGAAATCTTGAAAGCGTTTCAAGGATAAAAACAAAGGCATCCAATTTCCCTTCTGGCAAAGTGCAACGCTATCGGTCCTTTTTCATACCTAACGCCTAACCTTAACCATACAAGCGTGATGTCATTATCATTATGTTGTGATTATTTCTTTAAGTAGTAACCACATTTAACATGTTAATATCGGCAAGTAAACTGATTATATGGAGCTGTAAGCCAATTTACCTGTAAAGTATGTATAAAGTACCTGTACCCAGTATTTGTATGTACCTTTTCTAAAGCACAGAAGGCAGGAACTGGTCATCTGCAAACCTCCGGGAGATAAAGACAATCTATTGTTTGTGGCTTCCAGGGGAACAATGCATTGTCGGCTATCTTTAAATGTGAATTCTCAGCGTTGCCCAGGAAACCTGTCATCAATAATAACAGAGAACTCAGAACAGTTCGAAGAGACAAACATGTCAGCAGGAAAAGCTCGCTGGGGCCAAAACAGCCATGCGAGTGGATGGAGACACAAGGTGTGGGTTACTAGCTTAGAAGCTTGAGTTGTGTAGACAAATGTTGCAATTCACATACACACACACACACACACACACACACACACACACACACACACACGGGTCAAGGAGACAAATAAGCATCTGTTTCCTCAGATCTTATTATGCTGTATATCACACATCCAACCAGTTTATTTTAGCCATTCCACAGACTCCAATGCAAACAGTCCGATAAGCCAGTCATTTTGGGATCCTTATACACACACTGTAATATTATGGTGAAGCACAGTATGTATTACTCCGCGACGCTCCTGGCTACGGTAGCCGTAATGCTGCAAGCGGTGCGGCTTTGTAGTTGACCAAAGTCGTACTAAAACTTTTTGACTTAGCGCCGTGAGCACCTTGTACCACACAAAATCGCTTAGAGGTCAGTAAGCAAAACCAGAATTAATCCATATGGACGGCGCTTCGAATTATAAGGCGCACTGTTTTTTTTAATTTTTTAATTAAAGGCTTTTAAGTGCGCACTATATTGCAAAAAATATGGTAAATGTAAATGCAAAACTTGACTTTACTAATCTTAACCTTAATCTTAACCCATCCATCCTTATTCAAAACCTCCATCGGCGATACCATCTATAGAAATTCCGGTTTGTTCCATTAGTACTTGTTTTCACGATCACAAACAAAAACTAATTAAAACACAACAACATGACTGCCTGTTAAAAACTGCTGAGCATTTGTCTGTCTCTGGGACCGCAGGTAGACATGCAATACAGATGTTTGCTATCACACACAGAAAAACAAGCCATCACCGCCCCCAAGGCTGTTTCCTCATGCATCTATTTTGGTCCCACAGGGCAGAGGAGGTGGAGAGACTCGACCAGAACCAAGTAATCACTTCCAGCGCACCAAGAAAAAGGCTCCTCCAATGTCACTGATCCAGGGATGTGAGGAGCGCTCCGGGTCATTATATCCCACTGGAAAGTTAATCTCGCACCAATTAGTTCCAACCCAGGAGCTATCACCAGGCACTGCTGTATGAAATGGTGATGCACCTCCGGGAGTACCACACGCTTCTTCTTCTCCTCTCCCTCCTTTCTCTCTCTCCGGATCAAGTAATGTAGAAGACGGTCCAGCTTTCACACATATACAGACACTCTAGGTTGTTATATTGACTCAACCATATTTTTTTGGGTGTTATCCAATTCTGGAGTAGGGTCTAATTTGTGAGCACTTTTCCTTCAGATGACACTCAGTGGGTGTTTTTTTTTCTCACGTTTTTGCATCTATGAAATGATAGAGGAGTCGGTCAAATTACCAAATGGGGTGGAAATTGGTTTCTCATAGAACTGCCGAACTCTCCTGTCGTTCTCATGGCTGTTTGAAGACGTGAGAGGCTTTCAGCTTTCTCACAGACCAGTTGGCCTGTTCCAATGCCCAGCTATTACACCAATTCATCCTCTTGGTTTGGGTTCCAAGAGCACTCTGAACTCAAACGGAAATGCATTGCTATTGAAGTTCAAAAATAGCCTTTAGTGAAAGTACCAAAAAGGATGAATAGCAATGTACATTATTATGGTAAAGTTTCAGAAACACACGTTGTCTGAGCATGTAAGAAACACCATTGAAAACATGACAATCAAATGGTTCCAGCCTTTGCTCTGCTGGCAAAGATAACTCGTTTTAACGTTAAATTCAGCTTCAGAAGCCTTTAAGTGGACCGTGATCCCGTTTGACAATATCAGCCTTGGACAGCACGACTGGCGAAGCGAGACAAACGCTCGAACTATCAAGTGTCTTCTAAGGCGACAACAATCGACGGCGCATTTTCAAGCCGTCGGAAGGAAGCCGCCTTCTCGCTCATTCCGGATGAATCCGGAAATGCGGTTTGTTTGGCGTGGCCTGTACAGAAGTGCTCTCCGAAGGCAACCGTCAATTCTCCCTGTCAAGAGGTGCGTTGATGATTTCTCTCACCCGCCTTTGAAGCGTCCGTCGCGCCGCGACATTTCCGCACGTCTAACTGACACAAATTCGGGGAACTGAGAGGAGAGGAGTGTGACAGAGACGCCTCAGAACACCGTGACAGGAGCATCTCAGGACTACAGCCTCAGATGTTTCCATTCCGGCAGACAGATTTATCACCAGCGTTACCGTTCATATTAGTAAGCGAGTTGAACATTTTTGACATGCTGGCATGCGCCCCAAACTCCTTTTAAGGTCCATTTGGGGTGTGAGTTTGGGCCAAAAAAAGCTTGAGGTTGGAGAGTGCTATATAAAATACTAATAAAGCTGTCTCACTGTGTCAACAGTTAAAAAGCTTTTACCTTTTGAACGTCACACGCATGATGGATTACATCTCGCCGGATCCTGCAAAGTCCCGAGAGCCTGACAGACGATACCTATGGGGTCTTTCTATCGCTCGTTCACACATTTTGTACATGTAATATTCATTTGTGTGATGTTAATATTAAATGAAACTAAGACCATTGGTCCATCATTGAGTTTTCGATCATTTCCAACCAATTTCACCCAAAATGGAGGCAATTCAGGCCAAATGAAAACCTTTCAAATATCGGGATTTTAATCGGACTGCAACACGAACGCCACGCGGCGCCGTAACCGCGACAGACCCCGTTCACCAAGCATCCCCATGTTTTACCGTGCTATTTTGGACACTTCAGTGCAAATTCATCCTTAGGTCCAAGCTTTCGGGGCTGCCTAGCTGTGGCTATGAGATGCTGGGTAGCAGCAGGCTGCACTCCCCCCCAGCCCGTCAACCCCCACTGTCCCCCACCCCCACCCCCCCAGTCGGTGGGAGGTGCTCGTGTGTATTTGCCCGGGGGGGGGGGGTCTCCTCCGGGACTTGGACACCGTCATCTTTTTTGGAGCCGTGCCTCTTCGTGTCGGATTTGTCAGCTGCGTTATTGTCTCTAATTCCTTCCGCTGGCTGAGAAGCAGAGTTGCTTAGCTCGCACAGAGACATCCTCCAGAGCTTTGCTTGATGCCCGCCTAAATGGGGGGATTTCCCCAAATTAGGACTCAGCAAAGCAAGACTTAAACGAGGAGTGCCGTGTTAGTAGATGGTTCCATTGTCCTACTGATAGACTACCCTTCAGTGTTCCATAATGACAAGGGCTAAGACGAGTAACAGCCTAGCATTGGTAGCGTTAGCCATTCCTAGCAGGACGTAAACAGTCACTAGCATTCACCATTCTCTCGCAAAATATACACTCATTTCAAAAAGGGGCATCACAAATATACTGCCAACTCAGCATATGGATTAGCCAAGTACCTAACTTTGAAAACAAGGTGTAATAAAGTATCAGTGCATCTCTGCATGCAAAGCCAAGTTCAATCTTGGGCCAGTTTGGCTGAAATGAAACAGTGGCATTTTCCCTGTGCGGAAACATCCGCTCATCTCTGCCTTAAAATGGATTGTTAAACGACAAGGCTCCAAATGTTTTTAGTTGATTTCCGTCAACATCGTCTGCCAGCCAGGCCACATCCGTCAACACACATATTGATTTAGCAATAAGGCTGGGATTGGCTGGGAGTTGGGGAATGGTAAATCAAGCAGCAAATCAAGGGACACGGAACAATCGGGAACAGGTAATACTTCAGGACTGGAGGTGGAGGTGAGCCGCTGGGTTGTGGGGCCTGGCGGGGTGAAGGGTGGGGTAGGGCTAGGGTAGTGGTGGGGGTTTGGGATGGGGGTAGTGGGGAGGGGGTTGTGGTGGGGTAGGGCTGGGGTAGTGGTGGGGGTTGGGGATGGGGGTAGTGGGGGGGGGGGGTGGGGGTTGTGGTGGGGTAGGGCTGGGGTAGTGGTGGGGGTTGGGGGTAGTGGTGGGGTAGGGCTGAGGTAGTGGTGGGGGTTTGGGATGGGGGTAGTGGGGGGGGTGTGGGTTGTGGTGGGGTAGGGCTGGGGTAGTGGTGGGGGTTGGGGGTAGTGGTGGGGTAGGTCTGAGGTAGTGGTGGGGGTTGGGGTTGGGGGGTTCCCTGAAGTAGAACCTACAACGTACTTAACTGACAATCAATCTCTTCAGTTTTAACTACAAAGAAGTCATTTTGAAAACAGGCATTACTTGTTCCACTTTTTCCGTTGGTCAGAATGACTTCATCAGGCATCATAATTACATAGATGAAGCTCTTGTGAGCTCCAGAAAGATACCCTTTCACATCTGCAGAATGTGCACTGCTTGACTTTGAGCATATCTGCGACTCTGCAGCGCGCGAGGTGTCAACCTGGATCTTTCCTGCCTTCGAGCTCAAAGGAGACACGCGTGCACTCACGCACATACACAAACACACACACATACACACATACATACACACATACATGCACACATACACACACACACACACACACACACACATACAAACATACATGCAGGCATACTCATCGGAGGACTTTTCGAGATCGACGACCTCTTCTGCGGCGAGGCATCGACATCAGAAGACCCCCCCCCCTCCCCCTGGCGACAGGCGTTGCCGGGGAAAAGCTCCTATCACAGCTGCAGTGCCTCAGCAATCAGTGCTTTTCAATTCTCTTTCATTCACTTGTCAGAGAGGCGGGTTGAAAGCATCCCAGTTTGGCAGTTGGGGAAACATTATTATTTATTATGATGTCACATCAGACAATGGTGCAAAGGTTAAGAATATTGTCTCTGCGTGTACGTGTTTGTGTATATTCTTGGGAGATGTTTTCGAAAACGTGCGTGTCAATACTGAAATTGTTGTTGGGAAGTATTTGCTACGTGCAGTACTTAATTGCAAATAATTCCCCATTGCAAATGTGTGTGTGTGTGTGAATATGTATAACTTGCCTCATTGGAAAGTACACTTAGATATGCTAACATTATTTATTTGTGGAAAAACTCCTTCATGCCGTATCGTTAATCAGGCTTAGTTAATTATCGTTAGTGAAGATAACTGACCAGAATGGGTTACTGTTAAGTGCTGAGTTCACTGATGTGGAATCCGATTTTTTTTCTTCTATGCTAATGTGTTTTTAGTGTCTTGGGTATGTTGCTATTAATACTTCAGCGATTGTGTTATTTCTCTGGTATAATTGTACGTTTTCTCTCTCCAGAGGACCTGTCAGGGGCAAAGACACTTGGTTAGTGTGGTGATTTCCATAACAAACAGCACAGCGCTGCTTTCCTACACACACACACACACACACAGCTCAGTATAACCTTTCCTTGAGAACACACATAATGTGGGAGAGAGACAAGTACACAACATCACCACATACTGGGAAGGAGACTGGATGCGATGTCGGAAATCAACTCATTTCCCCACCCAGCGTTATAAGTGACAGGGAAAAGGCAGGCCAAATTGCCTGCATCATTGTGAACACATGAATGTAGTATTATACCAGGTGTCATTTTCATGACAAGCCAGCCATTTCCATCACCTTGAACTGATTAGCCAGATGGAAATGATGAAGAAATGCTGTTTTCGGAAATGAATGCTCACAGCTCACGGTGAAACTTTGTCGGACCAAAAAAGGGTCGATTTCATCGGCTGTTCGATCAGGCCAGGAGGGGACAATTGTGTCTGAGACCAACTAGAACGCATTTCCTGTACAAACAGGAAGGTGGAGAGATTTTTCCAACTGTAAAATCGTAACAACTACATCTCACCTGTGCATATGACATGAACATGAGAACGGTACTGCAACGTTTAATGTAAAGTTAATGTTGAGCGGATTGTGATCTACTGTAGTTATACTTGTGTTTAAGATCCCTACACACTGTAATACCGTGCATTAACATGATGGTTGAATACAAGAATCAGTCCGCAAAATATTACACGTACTGTATATTTCTGCAGTCAGGAAGTACACACGCAAAGTGAAGATGACTTTGGTTAAATTACCTTGTTGGGAAGCGAAGGACGTTGTACATATTGTTGTGGAACGGAAAGTAAGAGACAAGTAAAACCTTGTCATTGATTTTCACTGGGAGCATCTGCAGGGTGTGATGTCGTTAGTTGGACTGACAGGAGAAGGTCATCGACACGGCCTACCGCTGGCAGGAAATGAACCAGTGAAGGACGCGGGTTCGATTCTCAGGGGAGGCATTCACACTAGCGCCTTAGATGGGCACCAACACAGCGGCATGCTACCTGACCTTGTTGCAGTGCGCGAGCGCCGAGGTGTCGGGTAATACATACGTCGGATGTGATTTCCTGTCAGTAGTCAAAACAACCTTGACGTGGGTTGCGTTTTGCGTCGCGACTTTGTGTCTGCATGTCTCGTCCCCCCTGATAGCACTGAACTGTCTCGCAGAGTAATTAAGAGATTACCCATGATCCATCGGGTGACAGCGGGTTGGGCTCCCCACAAACCCCTCAGGGTCCCCCTCCTGAGACCGGCAAACAGAGAGCAGAGACGTACCAGTCGATGCTGAGCTTCTGCCGAGCCAGTCTTTCTTTGCGAATGAGATTAAGAGCGGGAAAACTGGAAGCCATTTTGTTATGAAGGAAGCTCATAGGAGGCCAATGGGTTTGGGTATTCGAAAAGCACAATCGCTGTTATTCAAACTCTCTTCACTGCTGGTGATTCACCAAAAAGAGTGACTGATTCATAACCTAATCATGCTGAGATCCTGCAGTGGACTTCACGGAACAGTTACCAGGTTCCGAGGTCACGTTCCAGATGGAACATCTGTCACCTCCGAAAGTGTTTTGACAGAACACAGCAACATACTCGACGTTCTAGAGTTTCGAACGGGTCACGTGCGCAGATAAACCTGCAGCCGCATACACACGCAATCGCTGGGATCGTGAGTTCACGCCGATTTCGGGTTTGGCCACCAGACAAGGTTATTCATGAAGAGATAGATGCCCTTCTTAGTTCCAACTGTCACCAGCCGATCCGTCTTAATGGACTGCATGATGGTATTAGACTGCCAGGGTTTTACCTCACGGCTCAGCAGCTCTGCGTTGCAGTACGTCTGACACACAAACCCACCAATTGAGAAGAATTATTCCCCATGGGTGGTGCTCTCCATTGACTCACGGTCAAACCTCCGGTTCAACAGCAAATGAATCACCCTTATGCAGAGGGTTACAGTTGTCTGTTGCTTTTAGCTCTCCGAATGATATTTCTAAGAGACGCTGCCTGTTCCTAAATGGAGATTTCTCGCGAGCCTCGTTCCTGCAGCAGGTACAAAATGTAATCGAATGCGTTAATCCACTGCAGTGTTTCCAACGGACAGGTAATCGATACTTCAACACGTCTGAAAGCGTGCCTGGACCTTGTCTCATAGAATGGACACAACATGGAACGGCATGTTGGTGGTTTCAAGGTACTGTGTATTCTGAAGTGGATTCAATGTTTTAAGGATGAGGTCGTATGTTGGTTAAAAGCTTGTAGTTTTCCCAAGTGCTGCATAAAGCCAAATCAACAAGACAGATTTTTTATAAATCATCTATAAATCTATGAATCAGAATTTGTTTTATCAGCAAAAATCGGAATCACAACAAACACAGAATTTACTGTGGCAGGAGAAAGCAAACATAAAACAAATATGTCTTCTAAGGACAAGGAAATAATCTTGGCATTGCGCATATCTTTCACACATGTATATTTACTAGTACAGACATGTTTACCCAAAGCAACTTACGAACAGTGCATTGCAACTTTAGTGGTGAGACGGTCAACACCATCACTAATACGATGCTACAGTGTATGCACTGCTGAGCTGTGGGACGGGACTTTACCCCCTCTGGGATGAGCAGGATTTGAACTCACAATGTAGTTTACAGAAAACAATTATAATAATAATAATACCTCATTTAGCAGACGCTTTTATCCAAAGTGACTTACATGAAGTACAGGGACAATCCCCCTGAGGCAAAGCAGGGTGAAGTGCCTTGCCCAAGAACACAATATCAAACAGCCACAACCGGGGTTTCAAACTCGCAACCTTCCGATCATGAGGCCAACGCCTTAACCCACTGAGCCATCTGACTCCCACAGGAATTACACCTCATCGGCACGAACCACACAGGAGCCTGCAAGACAAACATGTGGTCCAACCCCTGAGTAAGTAGACAGTGCAGTACGTTCCACAGGGATGAGCCAGATCCACGGCCCCACTGTCATTTAAAGTGTGTTTCCCGATGACAAAGCTTCCTCAGAGCTGCTCTATGAGTCGTAATCTGACATAATCTGACAATTCACAATGTTTGGGGGATAATCTTGTTGTTATGATCAGTGACCGATGCTCTTTAGTAAAGTTCTCTCTCGGAAGTCGCTTTGGATAATCCACTGAATTAATAAACGTAAATGTAAGTGTGGGAAAACTTCCCAATTCCATACGGTGGACTGGAATGGACAACCAGCTGGGCCCTGAATAATCAATGTCATCAACGAGTGATGGAGCTGACGCAGCCCCTCCAAGCAGGCAGTTTGTCAGACGCCTCAGCCCTGCCAACTCCTTGCTCTGGGTCCTCCACTTCATGAGTGATGTTTGGATGGACCCTTTCCAAACTTCCTCTGTCGCAGAGGCTCTTTGCTATGAGTCGGACTTCTGCAAGCAAATAAGCACTACAGATATTTAGTCCAACAAAGAATACTAGGGGGTATCTGAGTAAAATTGAGGTCAAGAAACTGTCTGGTCTGTACCAATTAACCGAAATGCATCGCCTTTTTTTCCCCCTCAAAAGGACAAATGCAAACTGCTGGTATAATTGGATGTATTGTCCCATTCTTCAAAGGGAACAAAGCCACACAGCAGGTGATGATTACAGACACTAAGACAGTGTTAAAATGATGGCCAAAACATGTGCTAATTAAAGAAAATCAGCCATACCACTGTCTGAAACAGCGGGATTGTGCAAAGTGTCCTGACCACCTCCTTTTTTTGGTCTTCCTCCAACACTGCTTTTCCTCAACCGACCAATGGTTTTCACTCGAACCATCTTAATGCCTCGTTGGCTGAATTCGGGCATGACGCACCCTGAGCCTTAATCTGATTCGTCCTTTCACTTACTTACAATTTGCACTGTTACATTGCCGGGGCCTTTGGTGCACTTGTCCTCGTCCTCCATTGTTAGATGGAGATGGCGCCCCAGCAGGGGCACAGCGGTACCTGAAGAATAGAATCCCATTTGGATTTAGCTGCGAATTGAAGAGAGATTGCAACCAGGACAATCTCATCTCCGCGCTGCACTCTGGGAAAACGGACGAACATCCACCTCTCGGTGTCCATGTGCCACATTGGCTTTCAGTTGACCTGAAAGGTAAACTTAAAATGAAAAAACAAAAGTGAAAAAAAGTCATTTTTTGGAAGGGTTCCGCAATGCTGTCTTGCAAGCATGGTTCCTAACAGCCTCATGTGTTCTGCAACCCCTCCAGAGAATGCTGGGAGTTCACAATAGAACTGATGAAGCGCGGATTAAATAACCACAGCCGTATCGACCACAATGAACAAGACGGGAGATTGGAAGCCAATACATACTTGTGACAGGTTACTATCAAGGGAAATGGGTGAATGACAGAGCGGTGTCCCTCCAGTGAACTCAGAGGAAAAAAGCTGGGGTGACTCGAGTCTGCCCACCAACTCAACGGTCACGACTCGATCCCAACACCGCGATCCACATCTGATCCCTGACTCAAATGACCAAATATCACACCCAGGACCCTGTGGAAGTACTTGATCACTGCAAGGTCACAGCCTTCATCGGGTTACAGTCGCCAAGGAAGGAGCAACATTCGTCATGTTCAAATGAACATCAGCCGGTGGTCTTTCCACCCCCTCCCGCCCAGCTGATTAGAAATCGAGGACCTCCATCCCAAGGGGGTTTGATCCGAACATGGTGGAATCGATAGTTGTAGCCCACCCCCAACCCCCCACCCCCCCCCCTCCCTCCGACTTAAATCATGTGTTGGTTCACAGATCCTTGAGGCGTCTTTCACAAGCTGCAGGTGGGCTCAGGGTATTAACAGTCCACACCGGTAATTGATTGTATGATTAACACCGGACCTTGTGTGTGAGAAACGGTACAGATAGGCTCGCTGGATGAGCATCTGACCAGCGTCAGACGTCAATAAGCTTACCCTGGGAGAAGTTCGACCGATGTAAACCACTGTTTGCCCTAGGCTTGTAAGCTCCAAATGATCATTTGTTTTAATTGATAAGCTAAAAAAGGTGGACGTCAACCGAGGTTCTCCATTTGCTG
The DNA here is from genome assembly GCA_030340665.1 of Neosalanx taihuensis. Lineage (NCBI taxonomy): Eukaryota > Metazoa > Chordata > Actinopteri > Osmeriformes > Salangidae > Neosalanx > Neosalanx taihuensis. The sequence goes on along the minus strand of CM059313.1, from coordinate 3,407,381 downwards.
GCAGCCCTTGGCCCTCGGCTGCAAATCCTCCTCTCTTTCTTATGTTCTCCCTCTCTCTTTCTCTCTCTATGTTATTCCCTGCCTTTCCTGTCTCTCTCAAACTGTCGTAATCAAACAAGGTGAGAAAAGCCAGCGAATGTATCTCTTCAAAAAAGAAAAGAATACGCAAGTCTCTGTTGTGTGCCACTGATATCCACTTTTAAGTCAGCAGACAGTTTAAAGAGATAAATAATTGTCTTTTGTAAGAATGAGCAGTGATGGATGCATTATGTTAGTTCCTTTAGTCCACTCACGGTAATTAAATAGAAAAGCTTGACATTACCAATTTATTACAGAAACAATGCTAATGTTCCCTTAATGCTTTGCAGCTCAAATGGCAATCTAACAATAATTCTGACAGGAGGCCCATTGTGTAAGTATCTAAATGATGGGTAGAGATTTTGAATCTAGGTTACACTGACAATTCCCTTTGATAACACGCTCTTGCAAATGTTCAAAATTTAATCTGTTTATATGTGTCTATATTTTCCGTGATTTAATGATTTATTCCAACTATTCAAAGAAAAAACAACAGTTGGAAATCAGTTGGAGTCAGTCGAATTTTCCGTTGAAATATAAAGTTCGGAGACTTGGGGTGCATTGAAACTTTTTTCTTAGTGCCATTCCTACACCATCACCAATTCCCTAGCCAGTGTCAAAATCCATCATTAACAACATGAATTCAGAAATAATTCAAACAGGCTAGGATAGAAGAACAACAAAAGTCATGAGAAAACCCTACAGTACACTCCCATCTCGGGCTAAATCTGTTTGTAAAGATTTATGGATTACTAATTAGCATAAACACGCTGAAGATTGATAACAACGACATTATCCCAGCTAATCTGTTTATTCTCACATTTAAGCCACACAGACCGAATCTCATGGTTTGCGACTTCTCAGAGGAATACAGTAGATACAATACATATCTCATAATAATTACGTGGTAGAATGATGGGAGCACACCCAGACTTGTACAATATAGCACAATGCCATACACCACAGGACGTCTCTAAACAGATTTAGCCCGAGATGGGAGTGTATTGTAGGCTTTTTTCATGACTTTTGTTGTTCTTCTATCCTAGCCTGTTTGAATTATTTCTGAATTCATGTTGTTAATGATGGATTTTGACACTGGATAGGGAATTGGTGATGGTGTAGGAATGGCACTAAGAAAAAAGTAGAAATGCACCCTAAGCCTCCAAACTTCATGTTTCAACTGAAAATTCGATCGAGTCGAGCCGCCATCTTTCTCATCAGTAGAGTCGGTCAACAAGCTGTCCTTCAAGCTCCTCACGCACACACACAACCAGTCACACCGTGCTGACACTGTGCCAAGTCACACAACCAGCCACACCGTGCTGACACTGTGCCAAGTCACACAACCAGCCACACCGTGCTGACACTGTGCCAAGTCAACCCTGTACGGCTGCAGCATGACGCTAGCGGTGGCATCTCTGCGCCCTCCTGTCCGCGAGGACAGGTTCGCAAGCGCACAGCTAGCAAGCGGAGCTGCTTCCCTCGATCCACTGACGCCGTGTCACCTTCTTGTCGAAAGGGGGAGAAGAGCTCGGAGGCTGGATCCCCACCCCCGGCTCCCACCTGGAGAAAAGGTTTCTAAAATAGAGCCCAGACTCCAACAAAGATCTGTCACGCTCCGCCAGCCATGCTAGGTGACTCTCAGGCTGTGAAGTTAGACTCCCCCCCCCCCCCCCCCCTCCTAACCGTCTCCCCCCCCCAAAAAAACTTTGAGAGGTGCCAGACTGACTGAGTGTCTGATTTCTGTGTTGTTTTTCAAATATATAATTACGTGAGGCGTATGATGAATGTGATGCAGGAGCAGCTGTCTAAATTTACATCCCAACGTGTGTGTGGTTCTCCAAGAAAGGGGTGTCAGCGAGAGAGGTGTGAGTGTAGCAGGGTGACAGAGGTATTTTTTCTCGGTGTAAGACAGGTTTGTGTGCGCGTGTCGTTTGAGAGAGAGTAAAAAAGAGAGAGGGGGACCGAGAAAGATTCTTCACCACCCATGGCATGTACACACTCAGCATATCATTGTCCAATAAAAGGATGGACTGGACTCAAGAGAATATGCAACTGAGACTGGACATAATTAGTGGCTCTCCATGAATAGAGCCTCGCTAATTTATCAGCACAGCAGCTGACAACATTTACATGAAAGCGTTTCAATTGCATTGAACTGTTATATTAAAGCGACGTCCTTCCGCAAGATAGTCAAGGTTATTGCTATCCCTGCATTGTTAAATCAAATGTGATGAATCGCACCTGAAGTTCATATTTTGCAAACGGACATTTTCAGCAGCCTTACCGCATTAAGATTAAAAATCCGGTTTCTCTTCCTTGCATTTCATCTTGCGTGCTTGTTCAGTGTTTTCAGCAGAGTCCTATAAAGTTCAGTAAGGCAACGTAAGCTTTTGCATGTCTGAGCCACTATCCTTTTTAAACTTATCTTAGTTTTTACTTTTTCACTTTACTTTTCAAGCTACCCATCGCGTGCTTACCAAATCACGATATTAGGGACAATGACAATTCAACTTTCATAGGTTCTCGTACATCATTAATGAGGTGCAATGAGAGTTCAGTTCCAATTCTCTAGCACTGCAGCTCCATTTCATGATGGAAAAAGCGGGACCCGCTGGGGAGATAGCTAGTGGAGGTGAGTGCAACGTGATGTCAGGCGTTTCTGCCGAGTCAGCGAAGGACATTAGCATACACCTGCTATTAGCTGAGCTGCAGCTGCGGAAGCCTCGTCCCCTGTTGACTAACGGGGAGGCGCTAGCGCGCTAGGCTAGCTCTCGGGGGCTCGGCAGAGGTGAGGAAGGGTCATAGGGCATACGCTTCGCCCCCACGGAGGCGCTGTGTAATGGCCTCAAGACGTCAAGGTGAGTGATGGTGCGCGGCTGACTTGCCCACCTTTCGTAGGTCTTACACATGCTGCCCCGCAATATTGCCTACAAAGATGGATTTGGTATGAAACAAATTTTTTTTTTTTTTTTTTGGAAACCTTTTGTGCATTTTATTACCAAAAGTGTTGCCGTCATCATCAACATCATGGTACCTGACCTTCGAACCTCACATCAAGAAAAGAATCCTGATTGATCAGCCCGCAACACTGAGAGGTGTTCACCAGCTTGGAAAACAAGACGATTCTCGTCTGTTGTTTACTTTGAATAAACGCCTGCTGACTATGCCTCTGGCAAACCATCTCTTGATGTCCGACTGCAGCTGAATAAGAAGCTGCCAGCGATGTGCTGAAGAGAGAGACGTGAGGCCAAGCAGATTGCTTATCCGTCAGGATGGCGGTGGACACAAACAGGTTGCTGATGCTGCTGGTTAGGGCTTGTCGCGGCCGGGCCCCCTTTTCTCAAATCAGTTGCTGTCTTCGTTGATATATTGACAGCATTGCATTTGTCTTCCTCTCCCACCTTTCCCTACAAGCTGAATCCCCAGCCAATCGGCGTGAGCTTGTCAGGCCATCATAAAGAATGTATGACAGGGTCCCGGAGCTGTGAGGGATGGCCTGGGTGCTGCGGGGGCCGTCGAGGTGGGATGACGCAGGTGCCTCGGCAGATGGCAGCTTGACTTACTGCTGCAGTTCCTTTCGCAGCTACCTTGAAATCAAGTTTGGATGGCAGGCAAGAAGTTGTTCTGCGTGGACTGTAGAGTTTGACAAATGGCAGAAGTAAAAAAAATAAATAAAAACAAGAAAGAAAAGGGTTTTTGATCTGGTATTTAATTTGAACAGATTATCGGGTGATTATACGAGTCGTACTTCGACTGGTAAAAGGTTCTGGAGCTGACCGTTACAGTTTAAGGTTCCGGTAAACTACGGCACAGCAGATCCCAAGGGAAAATGGATGTCTGGATAGCAGTCCACCAAATCTGTCAAAAACATCAGTTCAAGACGACAATCAAGAACGCCCCTCTCAGCAAGTCAAGGAGAGCCATAGCACTGATAATAACGACTCATTTCTGAGGAAGTAACGAAAGTAATGCTTGGTTGGTAGGTAGGACATCTCTGAATACAACATACACCGACAACACGCTTGGTTTAAGAGTTAACAACTTTTCCTTCTACCACAGCGCCCCCCCCCCCCCCCCAAAAAAAATAATTTGAACCGTTACAAGGAAATGGAGTTCTCCCGATATCCTCGATTGGACGCGGTTTGAAAAAGTTCCCCCTCCCACAGCGTGATCCAGACTGATGGACACGGTTCAATTTCATCGGCGATCTCGGCGACGTCAAAACGAATTAAGATGGCCCGGCTCGCTCCAGCGGTGCATGGCTTTGTCCGATGGGTCTGGTGTCAGCGAGGGTCTACATGCCGGTTCTTTCTGCTTCTTTGTTTGCGGCTTAGAGGATCCCCAGAGGGCCCCTTCAGCGCCGGACTCCATTATCTAGATGTCCATGGTTCAGGACAATCACCCTGGTCACTCGCCCTCCACCTATTGGCTGGCTCCGTCTTCAATTAAACTGAGATCATAATCTTTTTCCGTTCTTTTGTATGGAAGACCTCTTTTGAAAGAAACGAGAGAAAAAGACGCCCCCCCTCATCTACAGAAGGAGTAATAGACAGTCGCCTTTCAACACGAAAAGTGGACAAAGACGACTTATATCATATAGAGTGAGAGGAAAGAGTAAAGAGCATGAAAGCTGATGGAGAATGGGCTTGCTAGACGGCAAGACAATAATGTTGCAAGATGGAAGTAGCGTCGGTATTGGATGGCCATTTCCTGCCTTCTTCATCAATCCTCATGATGTGTAATAATTATGAAACTACAGAATATGATGAATATGTGAAGCATGAAAATGCTCTGTGGAAAATTCAGCTTTCTGGATATTTACAACTAGAGTTTATTAACGTTGGTCCAAAACACTATAAAAACAACATTTAATTTTCTGGCTGAATATGGAAATGCAATGACTGACATTGGAACTGATCATTTTTGCTTTTAAATATCTGAATAAATAACTTCAGGAAAAAAAAAGGTTGAAGTTAATCATAATATAAAAAGTACCAAGTAGCAATCCAAACTAACCTTGACGAAATGCCAAGTTTACAGAAGTTCAATGGTAATTAATCTATTTCTGAAATTCTGTACGTGACTGCATGTGGACCCCGGTAAGATTAATATAGTGAATTTGTGTGTTTGGGCTAAGCACTTCGGGAGTGTGTAGAGACGAATGTTTCTTTGGGAAGATGTAGCAAAGATATTATGTTACTGCGCACCGCACACACACACACATCCACACACACACACACACACAGTCAAAGTTGTTTTAAAGTCAAATGGATTGTAATAGGATTCTGAGATGCTCTCTGCTCCTTACTCCAAGGAATAGGTAATGTGTAGAACAAAAGAGATATGAATAATTTATTGGCCATTGCATGCATTGCGGTCATACACTTACAAGTGTAAGTTTCCAAATCAGTGTGTTAAAAAGTCTCTCAACATGTTTATGAGATCTGGCATGAACTGAAACTAGGACTCCTGAAGGTGTGTGTGTGTGTGTGTGTGTGTGTGTGTGTGTGTGTGAGTGTGTGTGTGTGTGTGTGTGTGTTCAACAGCTAACTCTTGAGCTGACACAAACAAACACACACAAACACACACTACTGTTTGGATTTAAATACACCAGCCACTCGTATTATACAGTCAACCGCTGGATTTTTTCCCCCTGGTGACATCTGCATTACCCTTCATACAGAGAATGCAACTGCCCTCACTGATACTGCAGCTCAAAAGATGCTGAACAACAGAGAACATTCTGAGGTTTAAGAGGAGGCATTTTCTCCCTTGTTGACGTGACCAAACATTTTTTTTTTGCCAAGCGCAGGGGTAAAAGACGACCATACTTCAGCAGTAGCTTCTTCTTCCAGAACAACACATTGAGAACTTTTTTTCGGGGGGCGGGGAGGGGGGGAGGGGGGGGGGGGACAGAGCAGTACACTGTAATGGGGACTATATCTCCTTATTCTTCTTCTTTTGGGGCTATTCTATAAAAAGGGGCTGGCATCCGAGGTCCCTGTGGTACCTATTACAGCAGGCTAGTAGTCATTAATCATGGGCAAGTAAGCATTTCAGCACAGTGTCTGCCCAGGGTATCTAATACTCATTCATTAACGGCTTCCACTCTTCAAACTCTTTTCTTAGCATCTGCCCCTATCCTCTCTCCCCATCGCTCTCACCTGGACTCTAAGGAGTTGGTCCCTTTTCTTGCTGACATCCCGGTTTCTATTTCCCAGAACTGGAACTACAATCTATGGAAGAACAGTGTCTTCTCTGCAGCATGTCTTGCCGGTATCGTGTCGGCACAGGATGTTCCCCGAGTGAAGGAGTCACGGCTTTTCTCAAAGGTTATTTTTCTGATCTTTGTCTGGCTGCTGTGTGTGTCGGGTGTGCGTTCCTACAACCAGCCTTGTGGAAGCGATCTCGCTCTGTGCTAAATAACAGGCCCCTGTTTTCGTACCGTTGGGTTGTGGAAGACCTTCGTGCCTCTTTATTGATATGGAGGTATGAGGACGCTCTCCTCAAACCCAGACAAGCTATTGATTCTTTTCCACGAGGAGACTTGTGTTCCTACTGAGTTAAGTTACAATAGCTCTAGGTGTTGCTCTCTGGGGAATGGATCTATTTGAAGGGTGCTAATTAAAAGCGGCACAGACCAAAAGATAATTAAATACCTTCAAGCCATCCGACTTCATTGACTCCTGTTCCTGCACTTATCAACAAACATATAGTACAACAGTCCAGCCATTGAAACCAAATGTTACCTTGCTGTCGTTTAATGGATTTAACGTGTTCTCTGACCAAAGTTAAATGTTCATCGAGGTGTTAGTCTACTGGTATGCCTTGTTTTTGTAGTCAGAGTTCAGAGTATACTCTCACCAGTGTAATACCTAGCTGTTCGCCATGCAATGCTGTGAATCCTGGATAACAAGATGGCATTGCTTAAGTCACATCTCTCTACTTCTACCGTTGTAACTGATTCAGTTTTCATAATAGCCATGAATCACTGTAATCTGAACACCAGTGGTGAGGAGACTGGTGGCAAATCTACACATATGCAGGGAGGATCCCTCCCTCCCACCATCCTTCCTTCCCTCCCTCCCACCATCCTTCCTTCCCTCCCTCCCACCATCCTTCCTTCCCTCCCTCCCACCATCTTTCCTTCCCTCCCTCCCACCATCCTTCCTTCCCTCCCTCCCACCATCCTTCCTTCCCTCCCTCCCACCATCCTTCCTTCCCTCCCTCCCACCATCCTTCCTTCCCTCCCTCCCACCATCTTTCCTTCCCTCCCTCCCACCATCCTTCCTTCCCTCCCTCCCACCATCCCTGCCTCCCTCTCTGTACTTTGTGTCACCCAGGACGGTAAACCTGAGAGTTAGATTTCCCTTGGCAGCAGCCTAAACAAAATGATTACTAATCATTCCTCGTCGCTCCCTGAAACATTCCGAGTGGAACTCCATATTGATTAAGTAGCCGTAGCGAGAGAGAGAGAGAGAGAGAGAGAGAGAGAGAGAGAGAGAGAGAGAGGGAGGGAGAGGGAGACAGAGAGAGAGAGAGAGAGAGAGAGAGAGAGAGGAGACAGACCGAGAGGGAAACAGAGAGAGACAGAGACAGAGAGGAAGAGAGCGAGAGAGGGAGGGAGACAGAGAGAGAGATACAGAGAGGTAGACAGGAAGAGAGAGAGGTAGAGACAGACAGACAGAGAGAGAGACAGAGAGGGAGACAGAGAGAGAGAGAGAGGGAGGGTTGGAGAATGAGAGAGGAAGCGAAAGACAAAGTCGAGCTCTTCCCTACAGCTTAATGCAAATGTCAGAGGGACTGTGGTTTGACAGATGGGAGGATCAGCCAATATGAGGTCGCCTGGGGACAAGGATGAAGTGTTAGCCAGTCCGTGATAACACAGGCCTGGATCTCTCTGTTGACCTCACCTATTCCCAAGGGACCTCCCAGTGGGCTGGATATTCGGGTAAAATGAAGACTGTGTTTATAAACAAAGTCCCCTTCGGTGGGGGAGGGAGGAGCTAGTGTGAGCTGTGTTTCACTGGTTTAGAGGGTTGGTCTTAGTTGATGCATGATTAATAAATCCAAGCCTGTGGCAACTGAAAAGGAAAGAGAAAATGGCAGCGCCATTAATCATCACCGGGACCAAATGAACAGGCCAAAAGTCAACCATACTGAGGGTTCATGAGTAATAGAGGCTGCGTCTTAGAACAGAAGTTAATGCCACTTGCCAATTCCTCGATAAATATCAAATGGCATCGAGCTCATCATTTGGGCTCAACCAGGCCCTGTGATGAAGTGAAGGTTGCCGACGGTGCCCATGCATTGTTTAAGACTGGCAGGAAAAGCTGGCGGGCCATTTTGAAACTCCGACCACGGTGGTTTGAATTTCCTCTGCCTCGTTTGGACGCCTGCCAAGCGCTTGGCATCAACCTGCTCCGCAAACGAGCCCTTTCCATTCAATAAGCTCTGATTAGGTGCCGTAAAAGTTGCCGCTTGCCTCTTTGTACTAGTAAACTGCCATTATTTCAATCGAACATCGAGCGTGATGCGATTCTCTTGAAACCGTACCGTGATCATGAAAACGCCTACAGTAGATATTTTACACACATGGATTTTTGGACATCTTTTTATGGGGCTGGAGTGACGCACGTCCCCTTCTGCTCGCCTGTGGGCACACAAGATGGCTGGCTGTCACTACAGCTGGGGAAGTCCGAAGGCTCCTCCACTGCTTCGCTCCCAATTGCCCCTCTACTAAGTAGCCAGAAGCCTAAGCTTCTCTTTTTTTTTTACTAAGGAATGGGGCAAGCAAAGTTACTGTCAATAATGTTATTCATGAATGCTATGCCGGATATGTAAAGTATGGCGGGACAAAGTAATGAAATGGTAGAGCTGTTGGCATTTGAGTGAAAGCACGCCGGTGAATTTTTTATATGAAGGGAAGGGAAACTTGCGATTGAGAAGAGGCTACAATTTTTGTTTTATGTGAGCGTGCCTTGGATTCCCAGAAAAACAAACGTCTAAACGACGCATTTTATCGGAGGAATGTTTTCCACGTCGAAATAGGGACACGGAGATGAGGGTTTTGGATCAGGTTTTTGGCTGTTTCGTCCACGCCGACTTGTGAAACTGCACTTGTATGACACGTGAAGTCATCTTTCAAGTGTGAAGTATATTCCGCGCTCGACGAGGTGGCGAACGAGTTGCACTAACGAATGAGCTCGATGTATTTACTTCAGCAATCTGAATCGTGAGGTGAGAGGGGCGATTAACATTCTCGGAGCAGCACCGTTCCTCTTAAAGGCTCAAACTAAACGAAGACTATTAGTTTAAAAAAAATTAAAAAAGAAGGAAAAAAAAGAGACTTGTGAGCAAATTGATCACGCCCTGCAATGCTTCAATAAACGCACATTTGCACAGATTCTGTAAACACCAACACGTCAGGGAAAAGGTTTAACGAACCGCATGTTCCCACTGTAAAATTCACATAATTGAATTCAATATGAATAAACGCATAGCTTATACAATGCAGTTGAGAAAAAAAATGTAATTGTATATTCTAGTGTAACTGTATACCCTGAGATGTAAACATGTAATGTTGTTTTCCTTGCGTAGCTGAAATATCACCTGGACAATTATATATAATTACAAACTACACCCTTTAAGTCAGCCCCGAGTCGTATACCTTGAGAAACCCCAGATCCTAATTAGTATATCGTTATTCGACTAAATGAGGCTCCCCTGTTGAGGTCAATCAGCGTAACTAACCTCTAGCTGACGTCCCTGCATCTCATTAGAAGAGGTCTACTTTGGCAGCTCGACGGTCCCTGCTTTGCCATGTGGAAACCATGCTGATGGGAGGGGGGGGGGGGGGGAGAGGGGGGGGGGGTCTCACTGTACGATCTAAGACGACAAAAATCCTAGACGCTGTTCAGATGAGGGGATGAAGTGGCGTGTCACCTCAGAGATCGCCCCCCCCCCCCCCCCCCCGGTCCTCATCTTTGTCCCTGGCAGTGTGCTCTTCCTGCTTCCTCCAGACTGGCTGCAGTATCTCTCGGTGTATAATTAATCACCCGCGTGTGGTGTTGCTATCAAGCTTGCCTCCACTTATCTTTAGACTCATGTAGACGAAGGAATTACATTTCATCCCTGTAATGCCGAGTGGTTGATACTGTGCACCAGACACTGCGATTCACTGGCTTGAGAAGATACATGAGCGTGGTCTTTTTGTGGCAGGACGGCAGGTTGTGTTGTTCTCTCTGTGACGCCTCTCAGCCTCAGGGAAATGTAGTTCAGCACAGTATCTCGGGCAAACTTTGATCTTATGTCTTGAATCCTTAAAGCGGACACAAATGAATGAACTTAAGTTGACCGGATTGACTGCTATAATGTACGGTATACCCAAAGCCATTCCTATATGCTTGGTTAAGAAAGTGTGAAGCTCTAATGGCCCTTAATTCCTGGTCAATGACAGAACCTGTCTGTCTAAAAACAGATAGCACAGTGGCACACATACTCTCAAATGATCCTGCCAATCTGTTTACAATGTCATCATAAGACACCTGCCTGAAAAATCTAACTAATGTAAGACCTCTGCCCGCAATTTCAAATGCATAATGCACAAAATCACCACTCAACGGGTGTTACAATTGTGACTTAATGGAAACTGTTCCATGACCAAAGTCAATTTGACATTTGGGATGAGACCGCATCATGACATTGTGTCATAACAATGTCATGACACAAAACCTTTCAGCCCAGTTGCCGAAGACAACTAAAAGACTTCGGCATGAGGGCAATATCTGGGGGGATGCGGAGGGGGTTGGGGGGGGGGGGGGGGGGGGTGGCAAACAATGTCCTGCATCACTGAGCTGCGACATCTAATTATCAGGAACTCTAAACTGTATTGAATTTGTCAGCTCTTTGGAAAATGCTGTTTACAATCTTTCTACCGTTTCCTTCAGAAACCCACACACAATGATTCTCCCTCTCTGTGGAGTCGCAGGGCGAAGACATTTCCCGCCGTTGGGAAGGGAAGACAAAGAATCTCGATTCCGGAAGCAATCGGGATTATTATCATTGACATTGGTGCAAACTGTGTCCCGCTCACTTGTTGAGTTTTCATTCTCTCGTTCCTCCAGCCTAACAGTGCCTAACAGTACGGTACCGCAATGCAACTCCATGGCATGTAAACAACACTACCAGTTTGCCAGTTTTCACCAGATTTTTCTGGCCGATGGCTTTTTTTTGCACCATGTACTGTCTTGACAGCAACACCTGCGAATCAGCATGGGCACAGGCTCTGAAGTTGATGGATTTAGGTCATTAACTCATTCTAGGTCGTTAAGGATACTTGTTTTGCTTTGAAGACAGCTTGTTGATATCACATTAATTGCTATGAAGTTGCCCAATTAAAATATGTTCTCAGTTGGCTTGAGCATTGTTTACATCTCTATATCAAATAACAACTCCGATAATTTAATTTGCCCCAAAAAATGGTCCAAAGTCGGATAGGTGCTATTTGCGACAACAACAAAAAAAGCACAAATCCTGATGAATGTTAATCAATGAACACGGATGGGAACTCACACCTAAGGATCTCGTATCACTCTACAGAAGCCCATGAAGAACCTTCAAGGAGTCAAATCTATAGGGGGGGGGGGGGGAGAGAAACTTCCTGAAGAAGCCGTCAACCTTCCAGACATCCACCTCACACTTCCATCCCAGCTCAAATGACATGTAACATGGAAGCAGGAACGACACTGCAGCAGGGAACCATTTACATCCAAGACGCTGTCTGGATGAATCCTGGGAGATGAGAGATCTGAAGGTTACTATAATTAAATGGAGCTCATTTCCAAATGATATGCACATATTTCAACATTATCAAGTGCATTAACTGCGAGTCTTCCTTATGGAGAAAACACTCTATAAACAATCCATCCATTATTGGAACAGTTACAATAAATGGAGGATCATTCTTATAGGTTGTTATTCTAAGAATCCAGGGGTTAAAAGTCTGATGATAGCCACTGTATATGTTGTCATTTGTTTCTGACAACACACAGGGGAATACAAGTGTAGAATTGCGGTTATAGTTGGACTGTAAGTGATAAACTGCTAGTAAATTTCTTAGGAAAATATCCTTTCCTGTGGAACGAACATAATCCTGTTCTCGCTGCAACAAAACCAGGGACGAAACGGAAGGAAGAGTGACTCCTATAATTTGAATGTCTTGCAACCAGAATATTCTTTGATAGAAACACACCTTCTCAGAACATCAAGTCTTCCTTTGAGCCCTTCAGGTTCTCCACCCCACAGCAGGTTTAAGAAATGACCCAGATTCCCCCCAAAGGCTCTCTTCTGGGACGTAACCCAGAAGTGTCATACAGAAGACTGAGAATAATAGGGCCCTCTTCACCAGCAATAAAACCATGTGATACATTTTTGTTGTAGGTATTAAATATTAAATGCATCGATTTGAACGATACAACCGCTCGCGTGAACATACGAGCGCTGATAAAAGTTGTGGATGGCTGATTTCATATAAGTTGCCTTGTGAATGTTTAAAAACCAGGATGTGAATGCCACCTAACATTTACATTTAAATCATTTTCAATAGTGCTTTCTGCTGATACAGTGTGGTCCGTGTGGTTATTTGTTTAAAACTGTCAAATAGGCCAGTGTTAAGATGAAATATTATTCAGACTGAATCTACAGATAAAAATGTTTGGTTCAAATCATATATTTTAACTGCAAGTCCTTAAAAAAGCTGCTCATTAGCAGCTGATTTAGTTGAACGCAATATTGTTATTTTAAGCGGTTACTGGATGGTCCATTGTTTGAAATGCCTTCAAACACTGTGTTACCATAGCAATGTGCTCTTCTTGAAACCAACAGTCCAGTTTACCCAGTTAATTTACAGTATGGGAGGTTGTTTAGCGTTTTCTCTTTTAAAATACATTGTAGATTTCGATGTACAATAGATGTAAAGATGTTGCAGGTCACAACACACTAACAAGCCTGCTGTGCTATCTAGGGCATTTTTTCCACTACAGATTATACAGCCAGTTGTTTTGCTGGGCATTTTTCTTGTAGCGTGTTTTTATTAATTTATTTGATCTAGTCTCCAAAGTGTTACAGCCATAATTAGCCTAGATTATTGAGGAGGCCACACTAGACCAAAACATATGAATAATAAGGTGTTGTTATCCAATCCACAAACCTTTGATCTTGAAGTCAAACGCAAGTAGACAAGCACGAATACGTCATTATATTCTAGTTTGAGGCTGTGGTATATCGTAGTCCTCACGTTTAAGTTAAGTCATTTAGCAGACGCTCTTAGCCAAAGCGATTTACAGCAAGTACAGGGACATTCCACAGCCGGGAATCGAACTCGCAACCTTCCCTATCACTAGCCTGATGCCTTAACCACTCAGACTCTGGCGTGCTGTATACATGGAACCAAACACTTCAAAGCGCGAGGGACGATATTGTTCCCGTTGGATACATTAAATGACAGCCTTGGTTTTGTGGTATTTCACATCATTAATATGTGAAACACTAATAGGTTGATTTCATAATTTACGTACCACCCAGAGCTTGCTTAGAGCATTGATCTGCAAAGTTGAGATCCTCTTTCAGTACACAAACCCTTAAACAAAGACAAACAAGAAGATGTGTCACTCAAACAGATGTAAGAAGCTATAGAAAAACATATACAACCCAATCATTGTAAAACTATTTGACTTACTACTAACATCGTCGGCTCATTACCTTTAAACAGCCTCTTGTGCATCAAGACTGCCCTCTTTCTTTCATCCACTACACTTACAGAAAATGAAACCCATGGGACGAGAGGTTAATTCAGAGGTCCGCAACCCTGATCCCAGGGAGCCGCTGTCCTGAACACTTTAGATTAGTTTCCCCGCTCCAGCACACCTGGTTCTAACAAAGGGTCAATATGAGGCTTCCACAGGGCTTGGTAATGACACTTCATTCGAATCAGGCGTGTTGGAGCAGGGAAACATCTAAAACTGTCAGGACAGCGGCCCTCCAGGACCAGGGTTGCCCACCCCTGGGTGAATTCTACAAAAGGTCGAGGTAGGTAGACTTGTTTCTGGGTGAAGAATGCCTTAACAATGACTGTGTATTTCCATACGCATTGCAACGTTTGTTCACAGGCATTACAGTAATGGCAAGTTTAATTAGTCAAGTACCGCGAAATTACTGAACACGATTCAAGGCCATCTCCACAATCGTTCTGGCAATTGCATAGTGAAGCTGATTGTACTTGTGAACATTTCATTATGTTTGCTCTAGTGATTACGTGGACGGTTATCAACCTATTCTGAATGACATCGAAATCAAGCGTGTCTATCTTGTTTGCCAGCTATTCTGTTAATATTATAATTTTTTTAATGAAGTATTATTATAATTACTGGAGGCTACTGAAGGCTTTCACTGCTACGGTGAAAGGAAATATGAACATTTCCACATTTCTTTTTATGGTAACTAGAGAAGAGAGTCGGTCATTAGTTTCTTGTTTTTGTTTACACAGTGTGGGTTTCCAAAGAGAGAGACTGTGGCACAGATTGAGATAGGGGCTGCTTTGTAGCGCATTGAATCAAGCATGACGCTTTTATGCAAAAGTGCCTTCACATGAAACAGAAAGGGCTGATTTCAGATTCCACTTCCACACAAACAGAATCCTCTCGACGGGGCACTCGTAGGTTACGTAAAAGCAGAGCAAACTTATCACAGCGGCCGATTCTCTTAATGGAGAATCTGAACACTGGAGAATCTCACCGGATAATCTCCCCGGAGAATCCAGCAACATAAATTACGGTGCAAGGCTCCCTCAGAACACCACAATGCTTTTCGGTCTCGGAGGTGCACCGACTTGCAAAGGAGTGCAAAGCACTTCAGGAACTGGCCACACGCGAGCATCAGACATCTCCAAAAAGTGGGTATGTGTTGTTTGTTGCATGGATCCGGAGGGGCTGTGCAATTTGGGACTGAGCGCTGTTTGATCAATAGCAAACCCGCTGCTGATGTCAGCGCTGGGAATCGTTATTTCCCCTGGGAACTATCCTGCGGGGACTCGCACAAGAATTCATTAGCTAAAAATAACATTGTGAAATGTGATTACAGGTATGAAGTAAAATGCCATAGTAAAAGAAAAAAACTTCTAAGCTTTGAAATGGTAAAACACAGGCTGTGCTGAGGCCTGTCAACAAGGCAGGGGGAGGGCGAGGACAGAGAGAGGAAGAAACACGATTGCAAATTGATTCCAATCTCATGATTTTGGTTGTGTATTTTCAACACTGACAGACGAACGTGTTGGTCATTCTTTCATCTCTCAACAGGGATTTTTTTTTTTAATTCTTCTATAAATCACATCTATTTTATTATAGTCATAGCTCGTCATCTTATTGGAACACTGACTGCTATTTGAATGCCAAAGCCGTGGTTCAAAATGAACATCCAGCAACCACCTTATCGCCCGAAGTTAAAATGAAAGTTTGCGTAATATTGCCTGGTCTGAAATCTTGAAGAAAACAGGACTATTCCCCAGAATGACTGTGATATTTCTGTAGCGCAGTACAAGCTAGAATACATCTGCATTAATGTGTAAGTGGAACTTTATCAGTTGCCTTCCTTGTACTCCACCTAAAAAAAAAAGAGGTAGACCGATGCTCCTCTTATCTGTTCCCTCCAAATTCTTTGTGTATTTCGTCTGGGCAACTTGGCTTGATGAACCGTTACCCTAGACACAAAAGCACACACACGCTTATCAGATGGAGAGGAGAAAAGAAAAATAACTTTGCCTTGAAATCCCCTCGCTTGACCTGGCGAATGGAGGGAGGTTAGGAGCGGTCGAGGAGGGACAGATAAGTATAGAGATGAGGAACTACTTCTCCAAATGGGAGTTGATTCGTGGAATATTCCACGTGGGTGGGAAGCTGAAGTGATAGCCGTTGCCCTCGGTGATTTACCTGGGAAGGGAATAGATGCATGCCATGTTGATCTGCCCTGGATGGCACCAAAGTCGAGCAGGGGGCACCAAGATATCGGGGGGGCACCAAAGCAGTGAGGTGCGCACCAAAAGAATCAGAAATAATGAAAACGAAACCGAATCGAAGATGCAACTGTAAATATATACCGATATGTCGTTAATATGACTCTGAAGCCTCGCCTCAGGGGCGGGGGGGTGTTGTGCGCGTAGGGCAGCAGAATGGCTAGCGGCAGCACTGCCCTGTCATTATGGAATTCAGCATTCAAGAAGAGAGCTGCGGTCAACCTTTTTTTTGACAAGTTGTCTTCGTTTTATTGCCAGGGGCAGCGGGCAAGGAAAAGAAAGCTAGGAAATCCTGCTTGTAGCGACGATTCGTCAATCTGTCAACTGACAACGATAATAATATGAGCAAATGTACCATAATCTCCTTCCTTCCACTTCACCTTCATGAAGACCCGCAAGAAAAGGAGCCGAGGTAAGCGATGGATCTACATGAAAGAAATGTTAGAGAACTTAAAAGGAGAAGTTTGACTGCTTGCATTGTTTCCCCCAGTTTCTGGAGAACACTTTGAAGAAGCGAGGTGAGGTAATGCGACGGAGGAGGAGGCGTTCGCAGCATGCTGAGTGATTTCACAGATCTTAAAATAAACCCCAACTGTGGACGCGCCAAGTGTGTTGGTAGAGATGCATAAGATCGTCGCTAATGAAGAGTTCTGAAAGCAGTCTGTCTCATCCCTTTTTCACTCTTACTTCCCTCCTCTCCTCCGCTCTGTTACCACCACCCCCCCCCCCCACACACACACACACACACACTCCCCATCCACACGTCCTGCGGATCACAGGAGCATGCACACACACAAACGTTTCCCTTCGATGTCCACTTATAACGCTGTTCGGAACAATAACACCTCACCAGATGGCAAGGTACTAAAGGCCGGTAGTGTCATTACGTTTTACGTTCAGCCATTTAGCAGACGCTCTTATCCAGAGCGGCTAACAGCAAGTACAGGGACATCGCCCCCCCCCCCCCCCCCCCCTGGGTGAAGTGCTTTGCCGAAGAAACACACTGTCATGTTGATACCACCGAGGTTCGAACCGGGTACCTTCTGATCACCAGCCCGACACCCCAGACCGACTGTAGCACATGACTCATCCAAACCATCTGCATGTCTTGTTGACTACTTGGCTGGGAGGGAGGGGGGGGGGGAAAAAAGAAAAAGAAGAAAAAACACTTTTCAACCCAAACTCTTTGGATCCCTTTGTCAGTTCACGTGTGAATGGAAAGTTTCCCAGACAGTTTTATTCGTTTTCAAATGGAGGGATGCTGAGGGGGCGCGAGGCTGTGGATTAAATGTCTCAGCATGCCTGTGACGCACAATTAACCGGTGCTAGAGAGGTGCGTTACAGCCCACTTAAACCATCCGCTGGACGGCCCACTTAAACCATCCGCTGGACGGCCCACTTAAACCATCCGCTGGACTGATCCTGGACAGCCACTTGGCAGAGGTGATAGATTTCAAAGCGGGACAAGCTATCAATCACTGTCCCGGCCTGATTGGTTGTTTGTGTGCGTGGCGGAGGCCCTCCATCTCGCTGAGGGGGAAAGCTCGCTGATTGCTGCGACTTGCCTCCCCCCACCCCGCCCCACCCCGCCACCCCCCCCCGCATTCATTGTAGCGACCTGACACCGCGCGATACGCCCAATGCTGAGAGCCGATATGCTTATTTACACCTCGGTGGGCAGAAGAGACCTCCAGGCGAAATATTTGCCCAGGTGGTCTTCCTGCTGAATTGGCTTGTGTGTGTTGGCGCGTTTCGAGGGGGGGGGGGGGGGGGGGGGTTCGGTTTTTTGGCGATCTTGCTGTACTTCCCTGAGATGGCCCAGATGGGGGGTTGTTTGTATTCGTGCGTGCGCTCGTCTGTCGGGGACTGTCTTGCCGCGCTCGCCGACTGGCAGCAGTTTGGAGAAGTCCTCCTTTTCTTTGCGTTCATCAAACACCGGCGCACAAACACGCTGACTCTCTGAATCACTGAAGCTGCAACAGTCAAACCATTTAACCAGGTACACTTTGCCTCAGAGAGTGTTATTTAAGGACAATGGCTGATACAATGGCCCAGCAGAGATGCATCTCCCTCAGTCTTATGTCTGATTTGAATGTTTCCCTGTTCAGTACGAATCGCTAGACGATGTCAAAGCGCGCGTTATTCTTTGCAGTAACAATCTGGAGTCGACCGCAGTGAAACCACAATCCAGAAAGCGAGAGAAGGTAAGTCTGGAGACGAGGGGGTTATCACTTGCTGACTGTGGGTTGTCTACAGCTGCCTGCAAGGGTCATTTCCCTGGTTATGATTGATATGAGTATCTCACTTTAGTATGGCTGGGATGAGTCTGCAGGTGCTGCCAGTGTTGTCAAAGATGTGTTGAACAAGCAAGCAGTTCTGTGTACGTACAATGAACGCATAACTGTGTAACCAAGACAAAGCCCAGTGTATTTAACCCGACAAAGAATATATTGACAACTTGAATTGTGTTTGTTGAATTAACTTATGCTAAAACGTGTACCTTATTTAACACAGGACAGAAAACTCAAATGTACGTTGTCGTTACTGAAAATGGAATCTACAGTTCAATAATATGGCCTTGGTGACATGGTAACTTGTCACAAATATGTCAGGCAGCAAACACTGAGCATAATTTCCACGTCTTATTCGATATTTATAATTTAACCAAACATTTCATCCTCGTAAGCGGCAATCGCTACTTATCTATGCACCCCCTGCCTGAGTTCTACTTTACGAATCGGGGTTCTCGCTTTACATCTGCTGTCAGTTCAATCCCACATCTCTGAGCTGTCGCAGCACTCTCCTGCGTGCTGTGGAACCCTTGAAGATGTTTCTTTTTCGGAAAGGAAACAAGTCGAACTAGCAAAATCGGAATCAACAAAAACCGTTTCTCTGACACGGTTTATTTGGCGAAATGAGAAGAAACCTGGGATTCTGGGGTGTTCTACTTTTCTCCTGACAGAAATGGGACAGGCAGACAACTTGGCTTGCTTTAGGTATTCCAACTGACTCGCGATAATGTCATTTGTTTTAGCGCTTTCATTTGCAACAAATTAGCCCACAGCTACCCCCAAGGTGAAGGTGTTAATTAATTGGTGAAGCTCCCTCTAAACCTGTTTGGTTGAAAGACCCATGTGTACGCGAAACTTGAAGAGTTGAGAGATTACGTGCGAGGGTTGAACAAAGTCACCTTGAAGATAAACGAAGACGCAGTTGAAAATTGGATTTATAGGTTACGAAATATATATTTATAAATAAAGCATTCTTTTCTAGTTCGGTAGATGTTTAAACGTATTGAGTTGACTGCTAAATAATTCTTACACTTCAAACACACCCCCTACTCCCTCCTGTATTTCGGTGTTTATTAATGAATATTATTAATGAATACAGCAACTGTGTCAGACACATCTGTCCTTTCTGCAAGTTTTTAAAAGTCTGACTTGAGAGTGTGACGGTGTTGTCGCCAAAGGTATTTCAAACAAGCGAACGCACAAAGTATTTGACAAAGTACACAACAAGGGTAGAAAACTACAATTGAGCAACACCTGCTGTGAACTTCAGCAAACATGTCAATTAAGCGCGTTCATGAGTATTCAACCTATGCCACCTTTCTTTTGACAAAATTAGCAAAAACTATAAAATAAGTGCAAACATTGCCATGTTCTCAACGGCTTCCCATGAACCAACAAGAACAAAAAAAGATGGCAACAATGTCGCTGTCTAAGTCAAGGCAAAGTGCTTCTGAGAAGAAAACCGAGGGAGTATTTGACCCAGAATTCATCCCTTCCAGTCTGGGTATGATGTCTCTTGGCATGGTAATGCATAAATCCCCTGGATTATTCATTCAGATGTTGGATTTTTCTTTAAGCAGCGGATCACAAACTCCACTGAAGCGATGCTATGCATTTGGATGAAATATTAAGACCTACAAAAAGAATAAAGTCAGTCAGAGTTGAACAATTTCCTAAGACGTTCACAGGTATACTTTAATTAAGTGATATACTAATGGGTGGGAGCTGTATGAAACATTTCATATTTTGTGTGATTTGTTTAGTGTTGCTTGGTGAACCACACTGGTTGTGTGTCTAAGACTCATGTAAACACC
The DNA here is from genome assembly GCA_030340665.1 of Neosalanx taihuensis. Classification (NCBI taxonomy): domain Eukaryota; kingdom Metazoa; phylum Chordata; class Actinopteri; order Osmeriformes; family Salangidae; genus Neosalanx; species Neosalanx taihuensis. The sequence continues at coordinate 3,387,129 of CM059313.1, read as the reverse complement.
AGATAGCTCCTTTACACTAACGACTCCAATGCTGGTACCAGGGTGAATGAGTATAGATGACACAATGCGCTCACTTCACTGCTAAATCATCCATTACACTCATTACATACCATTACACATTTCAAGATGAACCAGGGAGGACGTGTGCCCCCTTAAACATGACCCTCCAGCTGGCTCTTTTCAACGAAACCATTCTTCTCTCATGCAGAAGGATACTGGGTGGGTGTGCGCGTACTCTGAGGAATTCTGCGGAATATTTGAAATGCTTGGCGTCACCAGTCACAGAATTAGTCATAGTCAGACCAGGGGTGAGAATGATATTACAGTCAAATTAAAACCCTGCTGTTTTTGTAACCGCATGAATAATTGAGGAATTCAAATCATTATTTCCAGACACAGGGATTCCAAACAGGGTCACGATGATACTTGGCAAACCGGTTGTAGCGGCCCATTATGACCAGTGTGTAAACCCTCTAATTCTCTTAACATTCCACCCTCATTGTCATTGTCATCATTGTCCTCTCCTCCTTCATACCCATGACCCTCATCCTAGTCCTCTTCATCAGCAGCCCCAGTTCCATGGGTGTGTAGTGGGCAGCACAGAGATGTCAGGATGGGATAATGTATGAAAGCATGCACTGCTATTGTGGCCATGGTTAGACGATTAAATAAGTCCTCGGCATCAGAAAGGACATTATTTTCCCATTTCGCAAGCTTATCCGGGCACATTACATCCATACAGCCAAGCACAGCACATCAACATAACAGAGTTTGAATCGCTTAGATGGCTTGCAAGCATTACAGACACATAGTTCACCCTCCCCAAACTGCTGGAGAGTTCAGTGGGACATGATAACATCCTATTTACCCCTCAGGTCTGGCTCTTTCACCAAGCTCCCTATCTCTGCCTGAAGTAACCCACAGAATTAGCGCAGCACGTCCACTGTCCTGTCTACTGCCCAGGCCCTCCAAGGTTAATGATGGGGCGCTTCTCACATTGCATAATAACTGCACCCTCCCTGTTGAGGGTCAAAGGTAACAGCAGAGAGGGGGGTGAAGCAGTGGAACAATGTGCCTTGTAGTCACTGGAACTTCCAACCAGCTGCTGGTCCAAGCACTTGGATTGGACTACTGAAAAGTGTGGGCCTATCTCGTTGTTATGATCAGTGGCCGATGCTTTGGTGAAAAGCATCTGCTCAATTAATACATGTAAATGTCGGTTGGAAACGACTCACCAAGTTGAGGTTGTGTTTTTGCCTTACTGAGGTCGCAAACTGGTTTCATTCAATACTTCTTAAAGACGCTTTCTAAAATAAATTTTAAAAAACTGGCAAAATCTGTGCGTGTGATTCACAGTCGTTCCCTTTGCTCCGTATGTTATCGGAGTTGGAGTTAAAGACGTAAAAAGGAAGCTCTTATCAAATTGACTACAAAGCGGTAACTGCCTAATTCAATGTGGGCAGAGATCAAGTGCACATCATCCAGTTCATCACCACAAAAGTGCTACAGACTAGGTTGAGTTGGGTTCGCAACGCTCAGTAACTCTCCTTTCATCTGAACTATCAACTTAAAGGTTGACTCATTAGATGTATTGATGTTTTATGCAGTACGTTGAAACCTAAAGGCCTGGTACCTTCAGATCCTTGCTGCATGAAAGCTGGCTGGAAACCGCCAGACTGTTTAAAGATGAAAATGGTCCTTAATAATCTGGTGTGGAACACAAGTAGCCTGTGGCTACAGGTGGCATGGTATCACTAAGCTAAAGCATATCAACTATATATTTTCAACCAAAAGGTGAATCAAAATTTATTCGAATGGCTGATCTTGTATATTTAGAACACAAGAAAGATTCAGGTGGCTGAGTGGTTAGGGTGTCTGGGTTTCTGGCTGAGCCAACATGATGTTGTGTCCTTGGGCAAGGCACTTCACCCTACTAGCCTCAGGGGGAATGACCCTGTACTTGCTGTAAGTCGCTCTGGATAAGAGCGTCTGCTAAATGAGTAAATGTAAATGTAAAGACTGAGTTATGCAAACACCGTCTCTGCTGTCAGATTAGAAAGTTCTTAGACAACGTTTCTGAACTTTATTGAGAGAGAAATTAACTCACACCTGGTACATTTGCATGTGCTTTCAAGTAAACCCTCTAGATTGGTGTAGACACCCCAAAACTCTCGTAGATATCAAGCTAATCGCGCCGTCGTCTTCATTGATGCTGAATACATTGAAAGCCTGTAGCATGTTGCATGCAACGATACGTGACTTCACCAAGTTCATTTAGTTGGATTTGCTGGTTAAACGGTGATATGATGTTATTATCACAGTGATCTAATTTTGGCCCTTGGGCAAAACGAAACTAAAATACGGCATCTCAAACAGCCAAGCATTTTGTGATGAAAGCGTCAAACCAAAATAAATATGCTAAGTGCTTTTTTTTAATGAAGGTATCTAATGATGCGAGTTAATGATGACTGGAAATGTTGACTGGCCAACACAGACCTCCAAAAAAAAATGAAGAAAATAATTCAGTCTCTTTGATAAGCTTATTTATTATATGATACGTACACTAATGATGGGTAAATCAGTGGTTCACAAACGTTACATGATATGACCACAGGACAGTATTAGAGGTAGTGGCTGTTTGAACACAAACGTGAATGTATTTGATCTTTCTACGAATAATCTGAAAGGTTTTTCATCTGAGGGTGTTGAGAGTTAGTATGCAAATGGTACTGTATGACGCAGTACTACATGATTTCAGCTTGTGGCAATGCAGTGCTCCACATCCATAACAGGGATGTGTCTCTTTAATTGTTTACTCTCTCCCCTGCAATCGTTTTGAATACGCAAACTAAGGAAGACAACTTGTATTCCCCAGATTGCACGCCAGTCTGCGAGCGTTTGGATACACGCAGAACCGGATGGAGCCGGTTGATTCTAAAATAGAGAGTTAACCTCATTTTTTCTTTCTCCGTCTGTTTGAAAAAGTTGGGGAAAAGTGTGTGAGCGTCGGGATCCTGTTATCTGATCCTGGATCAGACTTTGAGGGTGCAACAACCGGCATGGCTTCTGCTTCTGCTACTTTGGCAACAAGGTCTGACAAGGGTGAACCCCCACGGTAACAATTGGGATGTGTGAACGACACGGATGTGTGAGGGGGGATTTCAACAAGGGGTGTGTGTGTGTGTGTGGGGGGGGGGGTGTCATCTACACGCATTCACAGTACAGAAAAGGTGGTATGTCATAATCAGCAGTTGGATAAATAAGAAACCCAGAACCCACTGCTACTAAGACAGGCTAGCACAAGGAAGCCAGATAGTCCAAGCTGACCTGGACACATAGGAACAGTTGATTCTGTGCTCTCGTCTAGGATGTCTCATGTTAATGTCGGAGCGTGTTTCTTAACCACCAACCAACATTCTCACTTCACAAGGGTCCTTATTACGGTTGACATCACTCTCATAAAGAAGTAAACACCTAAATTATTTAAGGAACGCAAATCCAAACAACAATCTTTGTACACATTTACTCTCTGGACCAAACTGATAGTTTCCCATTGGACGGTTTTTCTTTGGTACATTCTTAATCTTTAAAGCTTATGCGTTTAGGCTCCCTGACAAGTCGAACTCCCAGAAAAGGTTAAAATGACCTAAACTAACGCACACAGGATCCCATGAATCTAGATTCACAGCTACATATATACAATTACGTTTGCAATACTTATTTGTTAACAATATTTCAGTTTATCATCACTGTAACATCATTCATAAGTTGCTACTACGACAGACAGCAATGTCTTTCTGGACAGACACCCGATTGAAGCACTTCCTCCATCCATCTGCAAACAGCTAGTCTGGTCATTTGATGATAACCAGTTCTTCAGTGGAAAAACCCACGTCATTATGTAATCAGCAAACCTGACGTTCCTGAAAAGTTCCCCGGTGGGAGATTCCAGTGACTCCTGCTCTCTTTCCTGATCACTTTTTTGGTCTGTGATGTTCTTGTTCTGGGGGCTGATACACACTGACTGGTTCAAAGGGATGGTAATTAGCCCTGTGTGCGGATGTCAGGAGACCAATTATACTTGTGAGCACTGCTTTAAAGTCCTCCTCCCCCCCCTTCTCTTAGATGGTTTTAGGACAGGACAAAGGGTGGGGTGGGGTGGGGGGGGACCTAAGATTGACATTACAAGTGGTTTGTAGCCTTAAAGTTGCTTTTTATTCATTGTTGTAGCGTTGCTGCAAGTTGGTTATCCAACCTTTTATCCAACCTTATCCACCAGTTCCTGGTGTTCCTGAATCTCTGGAAGAACCGTTTCCCCATCTTGTACGCTCGCTGACTGTTCCTTTCACTTCGAGCCATGGTGGAGACAACTTTGAACCTTTAGTCTTGACAGCTTTGTCTGCCTGCCCAACGGTCTAGGGTTCCATGATGCAAGTGCACCGAACAGTGGGGGGATTTTCTCCCACTTTGGCCAAGGTCATTTAGTTCAAATCACAAACGTCTATGGCGCACCAGGACAGCAGGACAGAAGGAGAAGAAATTTCGACAGGAGAAAAGCATGCCGAACAATGACACCTCGGTTTTTCCGGAAGCTTTCTTCTCTCCCCTCAGTGTCAACCTTGAAACCCCAAGGAAGCCACGTCCCTGCCCGCAGACTGGACCAGAGCCTCCTCCTAATCATCGGCCATCCGTCTGACCGTCTGCCAGATATGGATACGCTCCAGGATGTAAGAAAAAGAAGCTGAATCGTCCCCCTCGCCCCCTCGGGCGAGTTAGCAGAGCTGGACTTTTCCTGGTTCCTGTTCGGTTGCTGTTCACACCGGGGACAAACTTGATTTGACCAGAGGGAGGCCGTGGTGATTGATGATCACGCCGCCTATCACAGGCCACAGCAATCTGGCCAAGCCCAACCGCTGAGCGCGCACATGTCCGCGTGTGCGCGCGCGAGCAGGGAGCGAGATAGCGACTTGGCTCGCTCGAACGTGTCTCAGCGTGTGGGCCTGTGAGAAGAGGGTCTATGTATGTGCGCGAGCGAGCGAGCGAGCAGCACGTGTGTGCGTGACAGAGTGACAGTGCGTGTGGGAGAGAAAGACAAAAGAAACTCGTCAAAACAGCGACTGACTTCAACACAATATCAGGCCATGATTCTCTCCTCTCCAGAACAAGGCTACACAGACCGACATTATTAGACACACAGCAAAATGCCAAAGGCTCTCACTGCACTGACAGGTTACCTGTAGGTTAGGATAGTCTTTCGGAAAGTGCTACCAATCAGCACTGGGAAGTGCTTCAGAGAGAGGGATAGAGGGATAGAGAGAGAGGGAGAGAGAGATAGAAGAGAGAGCAAGAGAGAGAGGGAGAGAGAGATGGAAGGAGAGAGAGCAAGAGAGGGAGGGAGAGCAAGAGAGAGAAAGAGAGCAAGAGAAAGAGAGCAAGCACTCCACCACTCAACACAGCCCCTCTCCCTTAAATGTCAGATCCCATGACGTCCCCTTGTGCTCAACATCAAAGCTCCATCCCATCTTCGTCCTCTATCGGCACCCATCTGGATCAATCCCAGCGCCTTCACAGCCGGGTTTAGGAGTACAAGGTGACAGGAAGTACACGCGTACACGCGTACGCACGCGCACACACATGCAAACACAGACAACGACGGAGATGGCGTGTGACAGGTGGACGACACACAACCAGAGACAAAGTCAGTGACGTAAGGTTTCGAACAGCGTGCTGGCGCTGGTGGGTACTGGTGGGAAGCCGTGGTTGAAGCCAATGGAAGGGGCTCCACCTACTGGTTCACAGATTGTTTGGCTGCTGGAGACGGCCAGCGTCTTTCCTGCGGGGCTGGTTCAATTGAGTTCCTTCAATGGGAAAGGAAAGGGGGGGGGCAGCAGGGCTCAGCTGCCCAAGTTGCGCTGGGTAAATTTACGGCTTTGAATTATGGTGAAACCAGGCAAGTGAAGGCCAATATATGTTTAATACCATGCTCCCCCTCAGTTTATTCTGGCTGGGGTTATGACTTGATGGCTCTCGGCTCCATTAATGATGGAGATCCTGATTTATCTGCTAATGTCAGCTCAGACCATCCATAAAGTCTCTTCCCCCGGACAGACAGTCCACGGCACTGTCGCCGGTTGTTTATGATGAAATCAGCTCATTCATTTTCACTGCCTGGCGAAATGGCCCGATTTTCAACCTGTTCCTCTCGCCCCGATTAATTCCTGACACCGGGTAATAAAACAAGGTGTATCATGCAATTCCGCGAAGCAGTTCGAGAATGTATTTCATCCTCAATGGGGGAAAAAATCTCCCTAGACTCTTCCTGTTATTTCGAGGCACGCGCACGGGTCAGTGGTGAGCAGGCAACCTAACACCACAGTTTAGCAAGGTGCTAATGATAGCCTGCTTTCCCCTGCATCATTGTTTTTCATTATCTCATTGAAGTCGGAGGATCTGCTTTAAATTTCCCTCTGATGGACAGAGATGTGTAGCCACCCCCTCAGAGCCATCGCCGGCAATTTCCCGAGCCTTTCATCATTGTAAATGGATCTAAATGGGACTAGAGAAGGCGCGAGTGGCAATAACCGCAACTTTGAGTTGGTTGGGGAGTGGGAATCTTTGAAGCCTCCTCTGGCACAAAATGTATTTATAAATACCTTTGCTGAAGCCAATAAAAGGTTTAATATTTAATTAGGCCTAAGGCCATCGAGCAATAACCGGTACACTGTTGATCAATGATACAGGGCTAGCCTTCTCTCAATGTCAGCTCGACAGGAAACAAAGCTGGCTTTCCCCTTCAGGGTTATTTATATTATTATTATTATTATTATATCCACCAACACCAGGCTAGTTTGGGACAGGGTGCTTCATCATCAACTAATCATAATTGACTTCCTGGAATGGGCAGTTTATTGACCGGTCCGGCCTGTTGGGCGTCACACATTGACAGTCTGTTATGATTTTAGGAGCACGGACCAACTGAACTTCGTGCAGCGTACACCTGCGCTGTAGAGAGAATTTTCCTGCCGGCATCCTGGTGCGTTCCAGCTGTGCGCCTGGCGCTCTGCAGGGGGGCAGGGGGGCAGAGGGGGGTACAGCTTGATTGGACATCAGAAGCTAAAGAGACCACGCACCATATACCGAGTCAGCCTGTGGTATGAAATCATTGAGCATTGTGAGATACGGTTGGAAGGGCAGCTCTTTCTTATGCTGTTCTAGCCTTGGGGCTCTTTCTACAAGACATCTTCTTTTTTTCCTTTTATTTTTTGATTTTGTTGTTGCTCTCTCGGTATGGTCTCACTAACATCAAAGGTCAACCAGCAAGGGTGGAGGATTTAGATAGAACACGGCACACAGTCTTATTGCTGTTCCCCCGAATCATGACTGCCTCCGTCTCTCATGGACTCAGACAGTTGCCAGACTGGTTCATTCAATTACAATAACCTTGCTGCATTCAGCGACTACCGGTGGTATATTAAAAGATGTATTATGCAAGTCATCACGCTTCCAGGCTGGTCAAGCTAAACGTTAGGTAAACTGTTGGTGGGGGGGTGGGGGGGGGGGGGGGGGGGGGGGGGTTGTGAGGTTTTGGTCCACAATTTTCCATGGGCCTTCAGAATGCTAGAAAAGTATACATTCATACATCACTGGCTCCTAATTCCTAACCCTAAACTAAATGATAGTGCAAGTCAGACCATCACAGGTGGCTCAGCGGGTTAAGCTGTTGAACTCATGAATGGAAGGTTGTGAGTTCGATTCTCGGCTGTGGCTACATGACGTTGTGTCCTTGGGCAAGGCACTTCACCCTACTTGCCTCTGGGAGAATGTCCCTGTACTTGCTGTAAGTCGCTCTGGATAAAAAGTGTCTGCTGAATGTATCACAGACCTTCTAATAGACATCTTCCTTACACTGAACAGACAATGAGAAATCATCTGGTGCTTGGGTTCTTTAATCTCACGTGCAGAACTTTCCCTGGCGTCGCAGGGGGGGGGGGGGGGGGGGGATATTTCCATACGGCAACAATGTTTACTTACACATGATGAAACCTTCGCCATTTCCTCTTTTCTCCCCGAGATCGTACCCTGTGGCACCGAGGGAGCCGGGGGGAAACGTGCGCTCTACTTTTGAAGACTTTTTCGGTATCTGCCATTGAACTTACGTCAAAGTGCACGGAGCCCTCAGAGACAAACGGCAAAACACATAAACGGCCAATTACAGTAGCTTCAAAGAGACGCCATGAAAAATTAATGGCTGAAGCATTACATAATTCACATGGTGGGCTTACATAAGCAGCCCACATACAACAGATATGGCATTGTTTCCTATTACATGTTGCGGGAACGACGTGTGATTTTCTGTGTTGCGTGCGTTTGTTTGTGTTCCTGTGTGTGTTTGTGTATGGACGGTGGGTGGGTGGGTGGGTGGGTGGGAGAGACATAGGCACTGCAAAAGCCACGAACGCTGCCTCTGAAAGAACCCAGACGTTTGCTTCTCATGTCAAGGTATGCTCTCCTCTTTCTCTGAGACAGACAACCCACTGTGCTTTATACTCCTGGCGAACTTCAGGGCCGGGAATCCTGAAGTTCACATGACAAAGACTACAGTCTCTCTTAACTCGTCCTTCGTATGTCTACATTATGAGCCATGATTTCCGAGCCATGCGTAAAGATTTGCAAAAAAAAGGAGCAAGCTTTGTAATATCTATCTAGCTGCACATAGAAAAGAGCTGAATGTCCACTTAATTATAACTAGTACACAGTATTACATATCAAAATAAGTACAGATTAATCTGGAATCTTGTATACATTCCTATAGAAGACAAATTCCTACAGAAAGCATACATTACTGTAGAGGACATTAAAAAAAAACGTTCTCTGCCTTCAATGCCAGTGAAATTATTTAAGAGCACTCTGGGCTTGCATAGAAATATTTTGGGGTGGTAAAGTTCCTTGTGGTAATCTTGTCTGTGACAGAAGACATTAAACACAGCAGTGGTTCTAGCTGCTTTCTATCCCTTCCCACAATGCAATGCACAGAAAAGTGCCTCTGATTGGGGTTTGTTCCTTTTGTGGAGCCGAATGTTACCTTATTAACGGCAGTTGCCAATGAAAAACAACGTCGTTCACGAGTGATTGCTGGGGGTAAAAGAACCTTGTCGTTCAGTTACGCGTAATTCTCGTGTTTGAACTTGATTTCTTCGTGAAGTGGCACAGACGGACTATAAAAGCCTTTAGTATCTGATTCAAGAAGTAGTCAAGCTTGAATGCGGGCCTCCTGATACCCAAACGTACATATTTGAATTATTAAATGTATGTCTATTCGGTGCAGTGAGATTAGTTTTAATGAACACTCTTTAAGAGTGAAAGGCAGACAGCGTTGGTTCAACCTAAATCCTTATAGTGACAGCTCCTAATCTCTTGTCTTGCCAAGAAACCTATTTGATCTTTTGACTGAGGATTACAAACCAAATAAGAGAAACAGGTGAGAAGAGAGCTCTAGCTTTTGAGGGTAGCTTCTCTTTGAAAAGGGAAAAGAGAAAAAAAGAAGAAGACGTGACAACGCTGTGAAATGCTCTCCTGATTTACTGAACATTTTCTGTGAATGTTCCCCCATTAACAGGCCTTACAAAAGAATACGTTTGTTGGTAAGGGCCTCTTACTTTAAGATAAGAAAATCCTTTATTTGTCCTGCAGTGGAGAAAATTCCACATCTGGTCATGTCAACTTCAACTGAATGAAAGACTGTGTTGAGGATTGTCATAACCAGACAGGCACGAACACTAAGCACAAACAAATCCAACCGGGCGTGTCGTCACAAATCTCTCAGCCAAAAACCCCAATCAAATATTCGTCCCCCAATCCCCATACCCCCTCCCCCCCACCCTCCACCCACCTATTGAATGGTTTTGTTCAAACGAGCACAATTGGTTCCTGGTGAATGGCTTGGCTCTTCCTAGTACACATAATGATGAATCCCCGCCAGGCTCCCCCCTCACGCCGAAGGGTTCTTACTCCTGAGGCGTTCGTTCCAATTACGAAGAAATATGAATGGGCGATGGGCGACTGTCACTGGTCCACGACCAAAATTCCATTTTAATTAATCCGCCGCAGAAATCGGCATCTCGACGATACGACACTCATCGCAGGCCCCAGAAGTAGATCCAATTTTCTGTCTCGATAGGTATTAAATTAGCAAGAACACTTCCGCCAGTCGTCACCGCGGAGCGCATAACAAATGGGTTACATTTGGCCCGTGCGACATAATAGCTCGCTAACAAATGTGTCGCCAGGACGGACGTGGCCAGATAGAACAGGTGAATCATCCTCCGGGAACTGTGTCAAATGTGCTGGGAGGCAGATTTGGAAACGGGAGTTAGTGGGAGGGCTTCTTTGTCTAGAATTCTTCCAGTGCAACGTTTGCTTTATACATTGTGTCAAGGGGGTTTTCTCCTGGCTTGGGTCCCAATGAAGGAAGCGAAAGGATGGGTCTGTGCATAGTACCTTTTAGATTAGAGCACCCCCGATCCCTTTACTAGTTAAGAATGCGGTTGATCCAGTGGTTCTTAACCTGGGTTCGATCGAACCCCAGGGGTTCGGTGAGTCAGTCTCAGGGGTTCGGCGGAGGTCAAGACACACATCCGACTCATATGATTCGTAATGACATGACCAATTAAGAAGGGTTTGGTGAATGTGCTTATGAAACTGGTGGGGTTCAGTACCTCCAACAAGGTTAAGAACCACTAGATTAGAGGTAGTCTTGATGTGAAATCGTTGTGTTTGATTGACAGCTCTCTCACTCGCTTGGGATTGGTTACAAATGGCAGTTATTGGTTGGGTATTAGCTGCCTCATGTTCATGTCTTCACTGTTCCTTCACAATGGGGTTCCTACTTGACTTGAAGGGATTTGGTACACTGCCTTCAAATGTAAAACGTGCGCTAATCCATTCCTGGATGTTTGAGCCTATTCAGAGATAAATTCATTATCAACGTTGTTTTCGAGGGTTCTGAAATGTCAATCGAGACAAAGGTTTTAATAAAGAATCAGTCGCCATGTTGACAGACCAACAAAAGGGTTTTAGTGACTGTGAGTTGTCACTGATGATCTCCAAGGCGACAGATGCAAATTGAAGAGTTGATTTGGTGTCTTTTGTTCTGTTCAAATACAAATTAGCATGTGCAGTATGATTCCCAACCTTAAGAACTCTTCAGATCATACATCACAGGGCTTTGCTCCTCTTCAATGTGACACATCACAATGGGAGCATGACTTGGCGTACTTTCCTCAAAAAAAGATGGTATGCGCAGAGGTGAGGAAGAGAAAGTGGGACTCATTTTATATGCATTACATGTGCACTGCTCATAGCGGATTCCTTTGCTGAACCGCGTGCTCTTGAAACACCAATATCTGCCTCTCAGAGATCAAGATAAGGACAAGACATGGACAAAAAAACGGTACCATTTTCCAGAATATACCAAATAATCCAATGAAATATACATTTACAACATTTTCTGGTTATTCAACTTTTATATAGTAGACAGGAAATAACTTGTATCCCCCCCCCCCCCCCCCCGGCTTTTACTCACAATACATCCATTGTTTTGCACACACAATCCGGTCACTACATTGCTCAGCAGAATCTAGGTCAGGTAATTCACAAAGCCTCGTCCAAGGCCTTTTGATCTTCTCTATCATCTCTCGTCTTTCCTCCAATCCCTTTGTTCGAGTTGTCTGGCGGCTTTAGGTGTCTACCATAGGGCTGCGTGCGTGTGAGGGTGACACCTAATGAGGGAATCATCGAGCCTGAAGCTGCCACAAGGAGACTTCAGCCGGCTATGCACTCTGCCAAGCAATGTTCAGTCTTTTCTAAGCCCTGTGGTAGTGTAAGTCAAGTTCCTGTAAATAACAACGATGTTTGCTCATGTATTCGCAAAATCTTCAACTTTATACAAGACTAAATGTGAATGAAAACCAGCCCTATTTTCGTATATATCCCTTTTCAGAACATTGGCACCAGAACATTGTAGATTATTTGGGACTGAACATAGGGCTTCCGCTTTACGTTTGAGTAAACCAGGTCAAAATCATATTGCTCATGTTTTCTGTTTTCTGTTTTTCTTAAAACGACACGTCTAAAGGAGGTAGAGTTTAAGCTTGCACCCTGCCCCACGACCTAACTCCCTTTCATCATCCTTGCAGTTTTTCCACCAGTTTAATTGGCCCAGACCGATGCAAACTTCCCACCAGTCGTTTCCCCTCTACATCCTGAAGCTAAAAAACCATTCCATGCTAATTACCGCCACTGTCAGAAACAAAAAAATCTGCTTCTTACCCAAAAAGCATCCTGTTAATGTAGCTCATTCTCTGTACTTTTCTGTCTTTTACATTTTAGCCTACCTTCTCCATGTCTGTGCTTGGTCTAGATTTTGGAGGGGTAATTTCCTTCTCTCGAACCGTGGACTAAGTTGTCCGCCCCTGGAGAGTAATGACGGTTAAAAAGCAATCAACCGGTAGCAGCAGTTTCGGCAGTATATCTGCGTTTTTTTATTGCTAAGGCCAGGTCAGGGCAGTGGGTGCTGTTGAAATTATTGCTATGTAAATCAACTAAAGTGCTTTCGTATTGGAAAGCGGCAGATTTAAGACGCTGGTGAGGGGTTAAGTGGACAGTATTCCGATAGTAGGCTTCTGTGAAGGCCTAACTTCAGTCATTCATCAGCGAGAGTCCACAGAGTGTTGATGCCAAGCTTGGAAACTTCTACTAAAGTGACAGAACTAAGGGATTTACTCAAGTTTAAGTCAACTTAAGTTTACTCACTGTAACATATTCACAGTGTTACGGTATGTGATTTACCCAACACATGGCAATGCATAAAATGTAAGGAAATAATAAAGTAAATGTAAGATTTAAATAAATTAGTAAACGCAAGTAAGTCATAAATAGTTTAGGCATTGTGGTCAGACATGAACATAATAATATATATTTTTTTACTGGTTTAGATGCTATGTGAGATGGTAAATGCCACATTCCCAGCAAAGATGAATTGCTTATGTCTTCACTGAAGTAAAGGTTCTTACAAAGTCAAAGTCATTATCTTATCATTTATTACTTATTGATGCTGAAAAGTTCAAATCTGCAGTAAATCACCAGTCAGTATTAATGTGAAGAACACTTAATCACATTTATCTTGAGGTCTTAGATGACTGGGCACAGACCTTTTCTATATGCTATTACTGACCTCTACTGGATAGTTTAGGTCTAATTTGATGTGAGAGCTTGACTGATTAATCCAAAATAATTGACCATCTAAACTGAATTTTAAATAAAAAAATCTACTGCCATGATATAAAAACAGGTGTTAATGAGACACTTTGTGGAGATAAGATATGTTTATATACATATATCCCCCCTACACCTCCTAAATTAATATGCCACAACTTTAATTCATAAACTTAATTAACTAGTTTAATATTATATCAAACACATTTTAATTAAAAACGTATTACGAGTCCTATCAGGAACCTAAGCAAAAACAATAACATCCATTTTGTAATAAATAAACACCCACATCTGAATGTTTTGACAGCTACTCTCAGATACTCTCCCTTAGCCTTAAGTCTTAATCTTCCATATATTTTCCAAGATGTCTGCATTATTCTCAGACACAGAGGATAACCTGTCTCCACATGGTGGCTGAAGTAAGATAAAACTACTGGGAGCGCAGGAACACTGGGACGCTATGTAGGGCAGCAAATGACAGGCTTCACCTGAGGCCTTCGGTCATGAGGCTGGGCCGTCCTGTCAGCTGTACGGCTCACGGGGTGCCCTGGGGGATAGTTCTGTAGTCAAATCAGGCGCACCCCCGGTGGCAGGCTACAACCAAGGCATGATCACTGGTCTGAGGAATGTCTTTTGTTTTCTTTGGAGGATTTGCGTGGCATGTGACGCAAATACCTATCGCAGTTGGGTGAACTCATCGAACAAGATACAACATTTTTAAAAGTCTCATGCTCTCAGCGTCTCTTATCCAGCACTTTTATCCAAAGATATGTAATGAAACTGCACATTTCTACTGGCCAGCTACTTTGCAGGAGAGAACATAACTGAAATGAACGGGCAGATGCACAATTTTTTTTCCTGGCGTCACATGACTGGGATATGGGGCAGAGGTGGAGAGGGAGGACAGGGGGCAGGTGGGGGGGGGGGGGGGGGGGGATGAGGGGGAGGGGAGTAGCAGGCATCCTAGTGCAGAGGTAGTCATATGAATGGCTCACAGTTCAGCATTAATGACTCCCACTGTGCCTTTTTGACCAAAGGCGAGGATTACCATTAAGCTCCAGTCACATCTCCTCACATGATCCAAGACAGTACGAAGGTTTTCCACACGCTGCACACATATTTTTGTGTTTGTGCGTCCAAGAACATCCTGACATAATCGTAATACTCAGACACTGTAGATTTATTTTTCCTTTTTTCTTTCTTTTTTGTCCATTGACAAACTTCTGAAAGGTTCAAAATACGCCTATCAACGAAATGCATTTATGAACCGGAAACTATTTATAAAACTAGGAAGACTAAATCAAACTTGCAATATTATTGAAAAAAATAGTTGGGTTGTTTTCTGATCTAATTAGAGTAATATACCACCACTATTCTTACAATATAATACAATGCTGTAACGGTGACATTTCGTTAACCATATAAGCACCACAATAGGATTTTCGCAATAGCTTTATGCTAATTTGCTTCATTTATTCTATTTAAATGCTTAATTTGTAGAGTAAGCATGCAGTACAATGCTACTGACTCAAAATCAGGCAGGCTTCACCACTTATTTAGATGTGACCTTACAAGGAATGCATTCAGGTCAGTAGCTTTTCAATTATTCAACTCTTGTAATGGAAAATCTCATCACTGCTTAATCACTTAAATTGGGTTTAACACTGACAGCCACCAAATATACTGCTAAATAAGTAATATTGTCTCAGATACTTTGTACGTGATGGATTGCCAATGTTGAGGAACACTAGATGTCCTTCTGGATAAGTAATAAATAGCTATAGTCTTAACAATACTATAATGAGTTCAGCATTTTCTTAGAAGAATGTGGGATTTTACAAATCTATGGAATGTAGTAGTATTTTCTATTCATTGTGTGAGGGAGGGATTAGTTAAGTGAAATCCTCAAACCCAGTTATGAAACTAACCAGACTGGTGTTTTGACCTACAACATGAAGCACATGTGACTTGTGTAAAAAACTTCAGTCCAGAGGATCTACCTTAACATTAAGAACAAGTTTCTGTCTGTTTTATCTTTTTGCTCTGACTGCTGGTTGACCCCTATATTACTACTCACACCTGGACAATATGACATCATTTTAATTAAAAAAAATCGAATTATCCTGTGCTTCTATTTTACACTTTTCTTTTTTTAGAGATCAATTGTCAGTCAATGAAAGGCTAACTTTCGTTTCGTTCGTTTTTCAAAGTTCGTTTTTCAAAGTTTTTGTCAGTTCTGAACGATAACTTACATTTTCCTGAATTAACCAAAATGAATGAAATATCCGATAAGTTCGCTTCCTGTGTGTATGCAAATTCCTACGACTGAAATAAACGTCTGCATTTTTTCCCAGCACATCAATCAACAGCTTCAACGAGCCAGCAGTCAAGCACCAAAGCACTCCAGAGATCAGTGAATGTAAATTTGGGACAAAAATACCTGTTCGTCCCCCCCCCCCCCCCCCCCCCCCCCCCCCCACATGTCTTTCTAGGTTTGGGTCCCACCATGTGGGACAGCCTCTGAAGCGACACTGTGTACCTCTGCGGCCTGTTTAGCATTTTGTAGGAGCCTCGGCACTCTACCAATTCTTCTTGAAAGCGACGTCTGCTGTTTGATGTGGAAACAGGCATATGGTAATTCAAAGTAAAAAACCTGCTATTGAACTTTTTCCCGGAGCTCATTAGATGTTTATGCCCAGGCATCACTATCACCGCAGAGCTGAGTAAAAATGGCCGTTTGCTAATTGGTTTGAGTTCATCCCCTAGAGGATTTGGATATTTTGCATGTACGAGTAGTTGGGAAATAATGACTGCTAATTAATGCAACCAAACAACTATTGTTTGCATCATGATGTGCCCGCAGTATAACCCTTAACTAGGGTGGCAGTGTACTAGAGGAATTATACAATTGTGACTCTTGGACACTATCAAAAAAACACTAACTGCGTCATATTAGGTTTTAGTCTATGGGGATTCAAAATGTTTGTTGAAAGTTTCCCACGAACACTGACAGATTCCAATCCCCGAACTTGATAGTGTTACTGAAGGTAGCAGTCACTGACTGTACTTGAGTTAGAGCTCTGGGTGAAGCTGTGGGAGATTATGTTGAGAAATCCTAATGTGGAGCCACAGGAGGCAGAGAGTCTCCCCTGCAGTCTGGGATACAGCGCTCACGTGCTGTTGGTATCAGACAAACCCAGAGGCTCCATAGCTCACATGAGATGGGACTGAGTAGAGGAGAGGGTTGGTGGTGGGGGGGGGGGGGGGGGGGGGGGGGATCAAATGACTTGAGTGAAAGTATTGTGTGAGAACTGAACTTTGGGACATTGTACTGAATTGGTGAGCTGTGCTGCTCAACTGGGGGATGTTAAATGGATCGGCCATGTAGGCACAGAATGTGCAATACATTTGTGGCAACTTTTTCCTTCGGTTGCCAACGTGTTTAAGCAAAAAATATGTGGAAATTAGTCAAACATATATGTGTTCCCATTCAAATGTTGAATATTGACTGAATTGAAAATGGTAGGTTGGTTCCAGGTCCATTAAAGCAATTAGTCAGGCTAGATTACAAAATGGATTTGCACGCTTCTACCTCAGGCCCGACATAACAACCATTTCAACTAAACAAAATGGACCATGTCATTGATAACGAAATGTTTTGGAAACCTTGTCAACAGCAAACCCAAATCACTTAACCCTTTTGTTCACGGTGCTTCATCTGATTTCTATTTGAGCATTTTACACACATCATGTAAACAGCAAACTGTCATGAATGCTGTAGGCCTACTATAAACATTGTTTGAGGGCGTTTTTGTGTGTATAGAAGCCTCTAGTGTTACTCAGAACTACACTCTCGCACTAGGAAAATGTGCATGAATGGATAAGCATGCAACCGTCTTAGGAAATGTGATGTGATCACATGGGGGGAGGCAGAAATCCGTGCAGTCATGCGCTAATCCACTATTTAAGGCCAGATATTCATTGGGCTATGTGGGGCAATTAGAACATTTTGAGCTGCACGTTAAAACACACTGGGTTGTTCCCCTGTTTGAATCAGAACATGAATTAGGAGTGATGTGGTTTGGATCTTATTACTGAAGAGTGAGAGGGTGAAATACAGAGGAGAACGTTTTTTTTCTTCTTGCATTTTTTCAAACTAAAGAAATCTTGACATTGCCTAGGCTACTGTGTGCATACGTATTTAAAGGGACATTTGGTGATCATGTGGAAATGCGGATTTGTGGTTCTCCTTGGCTCAGTACTGGTACACGCGCAGTTTCCAAGGGAATGTGTAACTCCAGAGGGTCTTCGAAGCGGTCAGTGCTGCCCATCTCCCTTGGGACTCCCTAACGATGCTTGCGGGTCCAGCACAGGACGAGGACAGTGCGTCTCTGTTTCTGCAGATGCCCGGCCTCACGGCCCCCAGTATCCCCACGACGGACGGGATGACCGGGAACTTTGGCCCGTGCGTTTCTTCAACCGCACTTGTCAGTGCAATGGAAACTTCACTGGTTATAACTGCGGACGCTGCAGGCATGGCTGGACCGGGATAAACTGTGATCAACCGGTCGCAGTTGGTAAGTGACGGTTGAACTATTGCAGTTGGAACTCAAAAATTAAATCCCGGATAGCTGTTTAAAGTTGCTGGGAGGGAAAAAAAAACCTTGTTTCTTCTTTTGATAGTAACTAAACCATTGTTCCTCTTTTAAAAAAGGGGCATTCTCTTGTAGACTGACTGGAGACAGACAGATTCATCAGGCCCAGATGGGAAACATCATTTTACGCTTGTTAAACATTGTATAATGAAATTTTAGGCTTATCCTGATACATTCCCTTGTGATCAAACTCCCATAGACGTTTGCTAAGATAACACCATAATCCACCTGCTCTGAGCAATGAGAATACGATTCTTCTATAAAACAAATGTCTGATGAATGCATGATTGCCTCCTATCATTTTCCCCATATCTCTTTAATTCGTGTGTTAGTTCGGAGAAACGTGATGCAGCTCAGCTCGGATCAGAAGAGAGCGTTCGTGACCGCGCTGGACCAGGCCAAGCGTACAGTTCACCCCGACCTGGTCATCGCAACACGGCGATACCAGGAGATCTTTGGACCCGACGGAAACACGATGCAATTCGAAAACATCACCATTTACAATTACTTCGTGTGGACCCACTACTACTCTGTGGGTAAAACCTTCCTAGGGGCAGGCCAGCCGAGCTTCGGAGGGGTTGATTTCTCGCACGAAGGCCCCGGTTTTGTGACATGGCACCGGTATCACCTGCTCCAACTTGAGAGGGACATGCAGGTGAGTCCTGGTCCCCATTCCCTTTACTACAGTGGTTCTTAACATTTACATGTATTCATTTAGCAGACGCTTTTATCCAAAGCGACTTACAGTAAGTACAGGGACATTCTCCCTGAGGTAAGTAGGGTGAAGTGCCTTGCCTAAGGACACAACGTCATAAAGCCACAGCGGGGGCTCAATCTCACAACCTTCCAATCATGAGGCCAACGCCTTAACCGTTGAGCTATCTGACCCATGTTCTGGCCCCCGAGTTCCCCCATTCCCTTTACTACAGTGGTTCCAAACCTGGGTTCAATCGAACCTCAGGGGTTCGGTGAGTCAGTCTCAGGGGTTCAGCAGAGGTCAACACACACACCCGACTCATATGATTAGTGATGACACGACCAATTAAAAAGGGTTTGGTGAATGTGCATATTAAACTGGTGGGGTTCAGTACCTCCAACAAGGTTAAGAACCACTGCTTTACTAGTTAAGAATGGGGTTAATCTATCAAAGTACGTTTTCGTAATATAAAGTTAGGCTTCATTGTCCACGAATAAGTAATTCCTTAGCAACAATCAAACAACTTTAAAACATTAACTTAAGCGTGTTATGGCCTGATCTGAGATTTAAATAGGGCACACTAGGAGACTTGTTGCAGAAGTAATTTCTTCTATAATTAACTACTCATTGGTTTAATACAAGCACAGACAAGCTATTGTATTCCACAGAGTTATACTTTAAAGGTGTCTGCATTATAGTTGACAAATACAGTGCGAATGAAAACGGAAATGGAAACCAAGACAATTGAACTTGCATGTCTTTCTCATATTCTATTTTAAAAACCTAAACTTAAACCAAAATTCTATTGACACTAATATCAATGTGGTTATAACAGGGCAGCTCCGCCCCCCCCCCCCCCCCCCCCCCGCAAAAAAACCCAACTCTACTCTCTCCACCCCAACCTCAACACCAGTACAACTCTCCCAGATGTCATCACTCCACCTACTCCACTATGGGGCAGATTGGAGCTATCGTACCTTATCTGAATTCCTCATAGGGTGCACAGATTTCACGCTACCAGAGCGTGCAGAATAAGAGCAGCTTCACACATGTGTTTCCCTGTCTCCACTAACTGTCTGTAACCCTGACCTGCATGGCAGGACATGCTGCAGGACCCCTCCTTCGCTCTGCCCTACTGGAACTTTGCCATCGGCGGCAGCACCTGTGACATCTGCACCGACGACCTCATGGGGGCCAGGAGCAGCTTCGACATGAACTCCCTCAGCACCAACTCCCTGTTCTCCCAGTGGAGGGTCATCTGCGAGGGCGTGGAGGACTACGACTCTCTGGGGACCATCTGCAACAGTACGTCCCCGGAGGAGGTGGGGGGTGGGGGGGTTTGTCCACGCTGTCCGCAGGGCGAACACTGCCAAGAGCAGCGTGTAACGGTTCGAAGGCATCTCTACAGCACAAGAGCTGATCCTGAACATGCGGATGTCCTGTGAGATCCATCTTAAACCCCCTTTAGAACTTCCTTTTCATGTACGATGTTTGACCCCTGTGACTGACAACCTTAGTCTCATCATCCTCAAAGTGTGCACTGCTGTAACTAAGACTCCCATGTAAATGTGAATGAAGTTGCTATGGGCCTATAGTTTAATGGGTGCATAGTTGGACAGTACACTGTAAATTCTGATTACTAAAAATTAGGTATTACTAAAAACTGATATCAAAAATTGATATAATCTCAAAGAATGGACTAAATATAAATAAAATACAAAATACAATGATTATTTACTTAGCAATTGCTGAAAGGACTTTGTTTGATGTTGTCCACAAAAGGCCCAAGTATTCCTAACACAACCGAGTTTATCATGTTCCTCCTCCTCCCTCCCCCTCAGACACAGAGACCACCCCTATCAGGAGGAACCCTGCGGGGAACGTCAACCGCCCCATGGTGCAGCGCCTGCCCGAGCCCCAGGACGTCGCTGACTGCCTGAAGGTCAGCGCCTTCGACACGCCGCCCTACTACTCTACCTCTTCCGAGAGCTTCCGGAACACCATCGAAGGTGAGCGCGCAACCAGGGCTGTACCCACGCAAATGCTCATGGATATAAATGTACTAGAACGCACATACACACACACACACACACACAGAGACTCTTGTGCCCTCATCTTATGCATTATTAACACACTTTCAAATATTGAAATGACATTTCCACACCTCAGCCACAACATGCACTTTGGCATTGTCATCAACACGCTGCTGCAAGTATCTTCTGCATTTTTCATTTGACATGGGGAAAAAAAAGGGGACGCCGTTGTTATGTTGTGCGCGCAGGCTACAGCGCTCCCCAGGGAAACTACGACCCCGCTGTGAGGAGCCTACACAATCTCGCCCACCTGTTCTTGAACGGGACGGGCGGACAGACCCACCTCTCCCCCAACGACCCCATCTTCGTCCTTCTGCACACCTTCACGGACGCCATCTTTGACGAGTGGCTGAGGAGGCACGGCCCGGGTAACGCCCACTTCCTGTTTGTGTCTGTGATATTCTGCTTGTTTAACTGTCATTGTTTCGAACCCTTTTCCTTCCATAATCCTTCTAACATCCTCAGGTAGAGAGGATCTATCATCTGTACATACAACACTGTAAATACTGTAAAAATACTGTAATAATTCTGTAAAAACATGTACAATACAGCTGTATATTTGTACTTCCAGATCACTTTTAATACCCAGTATATACTCTGTATATACCACTTAAGTCGTTCATTAGAAGATAACTCTTCCTGATGTGTCTTGTAGATTCAGCAGTCTACCCCTCAGAAAATGCCCCCATCGGCCACAACCGAGGGTACAACATGGTACCTTTCTGGCCGCCGGTGACCAACGCCGAGATGTTTGTGACCGCTCCTGAGAACCTCGGGTACTCGTACGAGGCCGAATGGCCATGTGAGTGAAGTTCTTTCCAACACTTCAGTTGTCACTCTGTTTTGATTATTTCCATGACTTGGATCGCTAGCTAGGGTATACTGTAGTGTATACTATCATTCTTATTTGACTCCTAGCCTTTACCCCCTGTCTGCATTTATTTCATTTGATCCCCTATTCCTTTATCCCTGCATGCACTCGTTTACCCCTACGCCTTTACCCCCATGTGTGCTGACGAGACTGTGTGCCGTGGTGGTTAAAGAGTTTCCCCTTGGGAATCAATAAAGTCATTCTGATTCTGATTAGACATTTTAGGCAGGTTGTTAGCAACTGTGTGGGAGAGGCTGAGGTTGTTTTTTTCTCCCCCCCCCCCCCCCCCCCCCCCATCCTCGTCTCCAGCTCTGCCTCTCACGCTGACCGAGGTCATCACCATCGGCATCGTGGCGGCCCTGATCGTCGTGGCGGTCATTTTCGCCATCACTACGTGCGCCGTGCGCTCCAGGTCCAAGATGGACGGTCGACAGCCGCTGCTCGGGGAACAGTACCAACGTTACGACGACGGCAAAAGCCAGTCCGTGGTCTGAGATCAGTGCTCCAGCAAAAACATACTTTTTTGACAATTTGACAATTTCAATACGGTTCGCGTCCCACAATCACATTATTCTGTTTCTTCATTTTGTTTTATTGCTTTCAATGGCAAGCATAAAAAACATGTATATTTGTAAAACCTTCGATCCAGCTAATACCCATTTGGGCTAACACTTTACCTTAAGTGTAGATCTACTTGTAACTAAATAGCCATATCTATAGTACCAACATTGAAGATGCATAGCGATTGCAATGTACTTACAATTAACAAAAGTTTAGGGGTAAAATGTTATACCCCAATGAAAGTGTGACTTTAAACTGCCCCTTTACAACTTCCACTTACCCTTTACACTCTTCCCTTATACTTTTTTTTTTTTTTACAATAAGTTTTATAATAACCTGTAGGTCTATAGCATTTAACACACTATTACATAGCTATTCCTATACCTGAAATGTTTTACTATAGCTAATGTACTTCATGTACAGCTCATGTAAAGTTTGCATTCAAATTTTATAAATGGATATAAATTGATTGTACTTAAGGGTACACATGTACGACGTATCAACATTTTTAATGAAAGACAGTGCTGTGATGTCCTGTATGTAAAATGTATATGATTTATGTGACACATATTAAATGTGATGACAATTTCAAAAGTGTTGTCCTGGATAATTGCATATTTTGAAATGAGGCGTAACCCTGGTGGACATGAATGCAGTTCTCATAAGCCAACACAAGGGGGAGCTACATGCTTGTGTTGGTGTGGCGAGGGTTCATTTTCTGTTTTGGTTGAGGACCAGTTACCCAACAACAACAAAGTTATATACTCTTCAATGAATATTATAATAACATATGAGTATTGAATAATAAATACTCTTAAACTTATGTTACTTTACATTTGAGACTGCTTCAGTTTTTGTATTTACATCTGTATGCTTTGCAAGCACATTTACATGATTGAGAAGCATTTGATCTTCCACCATTCCACTTTGGTATGAATTAGTTTATCAAGTAGTTAATCAACTCAGCGGTTTGCTATTAAAAGATGCATGCAACAAGTCCGAATTTTTGTACATCCCAGATTTGCAAGAAAATGTCCCTCTTTAAAATCTCAACGTTACTGCATAATACTATCATAAATTAAACATTCACCGATGACATACATGGCCATTCAGTCTCAGGTCCAAGATGACATGTAGAAGTGTACAGGATATCATTTTGAAACGCCACAAATCAAATCTAAATATATTTGTATAGCCCTTTTGACAAGCAATGTCACAAATTGCTTCGACATAAGCCCATAGAACTGCTTCTCAACCAACCTAAACCCTCAAGGAAGACGAGGAAAAACTCCCAGAAAAACTCAATAGGGATAAAAAAAAATGGAAGACACCTAGAAGGAGCAATTCAGTGAGGGATCCCCTCCTCCAGGGACGGTTGGCGGATAGTTAATAGTCTATCAAGTTGAATTCACAAACACTGTTTTACACCCCCTTCCAGAATCCCACTGCACTCTGCCACTTTAGCACCTCTAACACCTTAAAAACTTACTACTGGCATTTTTGCACCACTGTTTGCACAACTGTGTATATACACCCCCCCCCCATACTATATATACCCATCCCACTTTGTACTTATGTTACTTGTACTTCTATGTTATTTTGTATCAAAATTGTAGTGTATTTTACATCGTATTCATTTTGTATTATTATGTCACATATATGTTCTGTGTTTGCTCATTTCTGCCACAGTGAATTCTATGTTTGTAAATCTTGCATAGCGAATAAACCTCATTCTGACTCTGATCAACACGAGGGCCCCTTCCCCAATAAGGCCCTTCCCAAGCAGAGACAGGGCCAATCCTCCAGACTGCTGCTGTGACAGTAGGCAAACAGGCGTGGCTGAACTTCCCACCTGTTCTGAGTTCAGGTTCCACCTATGTTCCACCCAGCCTCTGTTCTGCGCCTGTCTCAGACCACCTTATCAAGAAGACTGCTTTACAGGCAGCAGTTTCAATGGAAATGACTGATAGAGGCGCAGCGGGAAGACCTCCATGTTGGGACTGAATTCGGGTTGCAGCCCTTACTTTTTTGGGGGGGGGGGATTGCACTGTATAGTTTATAACAGGTCTAGGACTCGTCTTGTCTGATTCCAGCTTTGCCTCTGCTGGGGACCGCTCGTTTTCAGCCCAGCCAAGTACAAGTCAGTTGAGAAGTTTGCACATTCAGCGCAGTTTGCCAGCGCAAAACCCATAATTACACTGCGCTTTTCTATTATTACAGCTTCGACTGAAAACATTTCCAGACGGGAGTGGACTAACACACCGCCTCTGATCATGGACGAAGAGAACGCCTTTACTCCCGATTTTAAGGATATCGAGACCAAGTTGGGTCGTAAAGTCCCTGACAGTCTTCGGTCCCTCTTGGGAGGGAAACATCAAGACAAGCCCGAGGAAAAACCAGCCAGCAAGTCCAAGACCCGAGCCAACTCTGCTGACTTGAAAAGACTGGACAGCAAGATGTTATTTCTTAAGCAGGAGATGGTAAGTCATTACTACAAGGTATATCTAGGCTCTACAGAATGGATGCCCTTAAACTGTTTCAAATAACTTCATTCAAGTCGATATAGGATCGTCTATTTAGTTTCTAGAATCAGAATCAGAATCTGTTTTAGTTTCCTAAACCACACCTTTGAAAAATATATGACCTAAAACAGTAACTAGGCTTCATTAACCAGCACTTCATTTAACTTAGTACTCCGACTCAGTTACTTTAGATTGTTTTAAAAATGGATGATTGGCTTTAATCTAAGTTAATTAATTATCTTTTTCAACGTCAAACGCCAGCAATCAACAATTGCCATACAACCATTCAACTGTAATTTCCCCCCAATCGGGTGATATGCAGTTGTGAAAGCTGCCCTGCTGACACAAGCCATTTACAGCCTTTCATACAAGCCGTTCTTACTTCCTCAACCTCAAGTCACACTCAGCAGAGGCAAGCTGGAGAAAGACTAACCCAAGTGTTGTTTCGCATTGGCAATCAGGCTGGTTTCAAACATGTTATTACATGGCTCATCGTGCCACTTGTCAAGGCTTACCATTGTCTGGGATCTAAGTAACCCCCCTTCTAGGCTTATAGTTCAATAGGCTTTTTACAATCCGGTAACAGATGGCCATGTCGGTTTGACCAACTTTTGTTGTGGGATTGTGTGTCACAGGCCAGGTTGACCAAGGGACCAAGTAGGAATGCCTGTTTAAACTTGTGCCTTCCCTCTGACCTCACGTGAAAGACTGGCTCTCACCAAGCAAAGTGATGATCCTTATTTTGCGTGGATCCGCCGATTGTCTAGTCAGCTAAACCAGCTTTGAAGTCAGCTCACCGTAGTTGTGGATGGCTAATCCGGTATAGTACAGTGAACAGGGGCAGTATTAGAAGATACATGTTGGGCAAATTCAGCAGGATTCATGTTGTCCTAGAATAAGCCTTCTGTTATGTTAAATCATAACTGAATCTTAATCCAATCAGGCCATCTTTCTCAAGTGTCCCCTGCTCAGGTACACTCACAACAAACACACCGGTTGTTCATTTGCACGGTGCGTTGACAGCACAATCCAAATTGATTCAAAGTCTAGAAAAATCCCTGACATGTTGAACTGAGCACATAGTGTCACTAATTAACACGTTACCCCGGTAAGTACATAACTTGTAATCGTGATAATCAATCTTGCAACGAACAGGGTTCAAATTTCAACTTTAATCTGCAACAAAAATCTACAACGGAAAGTGGACTAAGCTAAAAGTCCTGCACGTCTAATAATGTCAGCCAGATTTGTCCTGCGATACCCCAGACTGTTTGTGGAGAAGAATTCCATCCAGCCCGGGCTTGACGTGTGTGTGTGGGCACATGAAGCGAGGCTGTAGCTCCCACAAAGCAAACACAGGCCACATTATTAGCTGAGCGGGTCCTGTCACAGTTCACAACTCTCAAGGAAGGCTCTGTTTTATTAAGCCCAGCTGTCCGGAACACTGTCCTGTATCAGGCTTGTCACCCACCATGTGGCTTAATGCTTTCTGACACACCACTGTGTGTAAGTGGCTCTTCGTCACCAGCCCCGGGGGGGAAACTGACCCCCTCACCCTTACCCCTCACCGTAGATATGGTGCAGGGGGCTAAATCAATCACTGCATTATGTAGGCATCCCATTGTGTGTCCAGCAATGTGCCCATTGTGGCAGTACATGGAAATGATTGATTATTTCCTGTCGTCTGACGATACATGTGTTTCTGTCCCAGTGCCAGTAGACTACCAGACAAAACACTTCCATACGACAAGTGAATTAAACGTGTTGCTACTTTTCTGTAATGTTTAGAGACAATTTAACATAATTCATTTAGTCAAATTGGACAGTTGCTTTGTTGTTTCGTCTCTGTCAGTGTTCCTAAAAAGCCTTTCCCTTTGCCAACACAGGCTAATCTGCGGGCCATCGACGTGAAGCTAATGCAGCAGCTCATGTACATCAATGAAGGCATCGAGTCCATCCGCTGGGTGATGGAGGACAAAGGAGGCGTGACCAGCCGGGAGAGCAGCTTGAATGGCAGCTTGTACAGCCTATCGGACAGCCAGGATGGCACCTCGCCACGGGGCAGCTTCACCAGCCTGCACGACGGAAACAGCGATGGTCTGGATGGCATATCTGTGGGCAGCTATCTGGACACGCTGGGGGAGGACATGGCAGGGGAGGACATGCCAGACCACCCTTCACCAACGGACCTCCGTAGCTTTTCAGATGAAGCGGTTTTTGAGGAGCCTACATTCAGCAAGCCACCTTTGAGACTTAGAGTGGAATCGGATGAATACTACTGCTTTGGATGATTCTGGGGCTAACTAGCGGAATAGCAGGGGTGTTGACAGAGTTGAGAGTAAACGTTAAGGATGTTGGCATTTAAGGTTTTGTTTTGAGGAAGGCGTTGTTGCGTCTCTCGTCTCTGTCGCTTCCTCCAGGTCTCTGCCCCCTACTGGGTTTCGAACTCCTGACTTGCAAACGTGACTGCCATCTTTATAAAACGCTGCTCTAACCAGCTATACCACCGCAATTGAATTTATTGCGGATAAATTCCTTTCAACTAATTCAGCTTGGTTACATTTGCACCAACATCTGCGAAATATTCTTAAATACTGTAAGGAAGACCATAAAAACATCCCTTGAACACATAGACGTTGAAATCCTATGCTTGGCCGCCGACCTCATCAAACCAATCCAGGAAATATTTCACTGTATCATAAATTCCAGTGTTGTTGTGTAAAGGGTAAACCGATAAACCAGCACAGTGTCTTCTGTCTTTCTGGAACCATTTTGTTTTCAACCACTGGAACGCTTCAGTTCATGTTTAAAAAAAAAAAACAGACTGTTAAGACTTTTCATCCTGAGTTGTTATAAGTAATTGAGTAAATAAGTAATTAGAAGCTTTTGCAGCATTAGCGGTTTCATGCTGAGAAGTGCTAACATCAATTGACAAAAACCTTTCGATGTCTTAATCTGGTAGCAGTATCCACGTGCAATTTGCCAAAACCTTCACGTCACTGAATATATAACTTGTCTTGTGTGCACTTATTTTTCAACAGACAGAATACATCAGTGGTCCCCAACCCTGGTCCTCAGGACCCACTGCCCAGCATGTTTTAGATGTTTCCCTGCTCCAACACACCTGATTCTAATGAATAAGTCATTATGAAGCTCAACAGAAGCTTTTTAATGACCCTTTATTTGAATCAGGCATGTGGGAAGGAGGAAACATCTAAAACATGTAGGACAGTGAGCCCTAAGGACCAGGGTTGGGGACCACTGGTATACATGATTGCCATTCCCAGGTAATAAATTATAATATAATGTTACTGTATGTTCATTATAAGAGATTCAATATCAATATTAAGGCAGTTTCATACAAGGCAGTTGCATCCAAAGAAGTTCCAACACAATATTATAATTGTTTTTTTTTATGGGTGAACTTGAGCTTCACAACACTTGATTAATTTATAAAACACTAATTTGATGCTGTGCATGTTAGTCATATTGTGCTGGTACAACCTTTACGCACAAAATACATTCATTTCCATACGAAGATGTACAATTTGTTGATTTGCTTGACGTGTGTGTGTTGTTCTTTCATGTTGCCTACTTTTGACATTTTTAATTTATTGTTGTTTTCAAAAATGTAAAACAAATATAGATATTTTCCTCTCACTTTTGCAGTAATAATGATTTCAGACGTCATATGACACTTATTCAGATTCGTTTTCAAGTTCTCTCTGTCACATCTTTGATCAAATTCACAGCAAAGAGGGTGATTAGATCTGCCAAACTCAGGAAATGAAAGTCCATTCTCCCCTCAAGCTCCTTAAACTATTAGTGAAAAAAAAAACATTTGGCAGAATACTCAAGAGTAAAATGGCCAGACCTCTCATAGACAAGTCATTATATTACTATTCTAAAACTCCGCAATATTCATCATTTACCTTAGGGCTGAGATTGAATAAATTACTGTTATGAGCAATCGGGCAAAAGACGAAGGATTGCCAACCATGTACTGTACTTTTATTACGGTTTGAATTAATCTTACTGGCTTGTTGCCATGATAAAAAGGTTGATTGCATTCACAGACTTGACTGTACATTGTAACAGTAGTTATTGGCAGCTAGACCAGTCAACTGGCACTAACACAGATACTTCTAAGGTTCCACATGTTAAAATAAATACGATTTTAATGATTGTTTTTCAAATACAATCGGTCGGATATACAGTATTATAATTTACAACACGAAATCTAGTGTGTAATGTGACGCATAGTAGATTTGTTTTAAATCAACTAATTTGCTACAGGTTTTTAATTACTCTCACCATGTTGCACTAAATAACTAAGCGTTTAGTGCAGTCCTGATTTAAACTAAAGATTCGCTCTACTAAAATCGCAAAGCAGCTTTTGATTTTCTTAATGTTTCCTTATCTCCTTTAGTTAGAGTCTTTGGCACCTTTAAGCTGTCCATCAGGCTAAACACAACCAAAACCTCTAAACCAGATACCCTTTTGAATGACAACATGACCTTGGCTTGACCGGATCACATGACCCCTTGAACTCACATGGAAATGCTTATTTAACCAAAGTGTCCCCCCTCCCGCCCCCCCCCCCACCCCCCCCACCCCCAAGGCAAAATTAGAAAGACAAATGACAGGTTTACCAAGTCGGTGTTGTATGAATGACAATTGCTGACAGGGTGCACGCGACTACACAGATCTATTTTCTGTTGCTAAGATTAAAGGTTTACTTTTTATATGCTCAATCTATCACTCTGAATATTTCCACCAGTCTCTCTTTAATGGTGACTCAACGAAGCGTGGTGTTGGGTTGCCTCTGAGAACAGGATTTAGGCTTGCAGTTTAAACTCTGAAAATCATCTACGCACCGACCTCAATGACAGGAGAGTACAAATGACCTTACTGTGGCGGTCTGATTGGGTGGACGAGTCCTAATGAGATAACAAAGTCTAGGTCAACCGCACGGTGCTGGGTTCATGCACGTGCCGATTCGTGCACGCCCTGAGCACATTCTAACCTGGCAGTTGAGTGACAGGCTTCACCCTGCCTTCATTAGATATCGTCCCGGTCATTTCCTCATTCACCCTTCACAACAGATTACCATCCGTGCAGTTTAACAGAGCGTAAAGATGAGTCTGATAGGACAAGTTCCAGTGACGTTTGCGAACGTAAACGACCGCGATGCCAACCCCTTTGAAGGTCCGCTTCCGAAGTTGGAAGATACGAGCGAGACAAGGAAGGAGAGGACGACTGCAAATCCCGGAAGCTCTTCCAGATCACGAGTGCAAAACAATGATTAATTCATCCAAGTTGCTTAGCCCCAATTACTTCCCTCCAGAGCACGTAATTACAATGCCATACGTCGGAGAGAGAGGCTTCCAGCAGGGGTCCATTAGCAAATTAGACTCAGGGGTTGGGCCTGTGCCACGAGGTTTGAGGAAACCAATACCCTCTGGTCGCTGAGAAGCTGACAGCAAAGAGAAAGAGTGGACAAACACAGGACACAGGATATGGGTCACTGGACCAAGATTGGGAATCCACAAAAGCCATTCAGCAAAGAGAGGCCTCTTTGGATGAACGCAATTAGATTTATGTTGGTATGGTTTGAAGTTGTGCAATGTTAGACATAGCTATATCAATGTTTCATGTGCAATTGCTCAATTTATGTTCCTTAAGTGGCGTTTTTCACTTGGCAGTTCTGAGAAAGAGTACGGTTAGTTTGCTAGATAGGACTGTCTATATCTGTAGCTGGACTAAATATGTGCACCATTAGCACTGTCAAGTCATTTTAAAGCTCTTGGTTTGAGAAATTCTTCGAAGCCATGACATTTGTAGTGAACTGGATCCACTGTGTCAGCTCTTTAACATTCCCAGACATCGAGAAGTGCATGTTGGGAGATTTATGAAGCTGTGGAAAACTTAATAAAGCATGTCCCTTACCATGAATATCTCATTTCGCCTTGGAAAAATACTTACTTGATGTGATGGTTAACCACACTCCTGATGTCGCATTTCTCATGGGATTTTACGTGCTGCCACTTACGTCACGTGCCATTCAAAGTTAGTCGGACTGTGTGTTCTTCTACCACAGATTTGTCATATTTACGTAATGCGAAAACTGCAAATTAGGCCTCAAGTGGGAATTTTTAATGCTGGAAGTGTGCCAAATCGTTTTGAGGACCAGGCATGACAAGGATGGACGGACATTATGTAAGCTGCTAGTTCTGCTCTCTATACATACATTTGTGAAGGGGATCCTTGCCTGAAAATCCATGTCTGAAATACTCAAGAATGGCATCGGTCAGCTTTTATCGATACTATCTACTTTATATTGATATTTATCTGTACTATCCCATGAGAACACCCCTTGAGTTTGTCATGGCACATTGCTGTTGCAGGCATTTTCTCTCTGGGAGTGTTTTTTATTACATATAAACACACCAGCGGTTTTCAGAGTGGCTCATTTTAGCTTGAGGACCACAAACAGACCCATGGGATGTTTTATGGTCTATTAGCCTCTGATATTCACAAAGATTAGTGAGAGTCACTTTATAATGGGGCACAGTTGAGTGGCTGAAACTGCTTATTCCCACTGCACACAGCACAGTTTCCTTGGCTCATTTGTCTAAAGGAATGACTGCTTTCTGTTTTAAGCGTTTTAATGGTTCCTACATTTGGTACTTTAATGTATAGTAAGGAGGGGCCTAATAAGGATTTCTAATGAGTTTTGTTATCTTTTTAGGGAACTTAAGTATAAGTGTATGTACAATGTGACGTATATCTGTAATCATGCATGGAAACATTTGTTCCATACTAACTGGTTGAACCAGTGTATGACCAATAGTAGTGTCAACATATCTAGGTTGGATGAATCTGTTTCGGTGTTCCACGGAGGGCATGTTTGCATGGAGGATTGGCTTATTAGTCAGTCCGTAAAAACCCAGTATCAAGGGTGTGGCCCCCTGCGTTTGGATTCCACTGATTCATAAATACAGTTCTGAAGCGTGTTTCAAGAAAAGCTCAAGGAAGGAAAGCTCTAGAGAGGAGCTTTATCAAACGATTTCACAATCGCTTCTATCTTTCCATCCCATAACACTGCAACCTGTCTTTCAGCTTTTCCTTGCTCTTAGCTCTCACCTTGGCCCTGGCTTCCGTCGCCGTGTCGGTCAGATCACCCCTCTAACACCCTCTCCGTGTCCACCTCGTTTGATGCGTGTCGGGGGGGGGGGGGGGGGGGGGGGGGCAGGTTCTCGCCTGCGCTCTCCGGTGATCGATCCTGGGTGAGATGAAATACATGGCAACGTCAGCCAAGAATCCACCACTGTCAGACAGAACAAACCCCCAGCCCCGCACCGCCCCCCCCCCCCCCCCACACACCCTAACCCTAACCCTCCACCTCCCTCCCCTACTCCCCATTTTCATTTGATCTTTTATTTCCCACCCTGCTCAGACCGGGAACCCTTTCTGTGGCTATATTAGGAATCAAAGACACTTCTGTTGGGAGCTCTGACCCTTTGGATGCTTCAGAACTCGGCTCTTTGACAGCCGATAGGAGGTTCGCAGCACGGTGTGTGTCAAACCAAAAAAAATAAATCAAGGGTTCAAGTCATGCAATGTCTGAACATGTGATAGCTCTGCAAAAAAAATAAAAATAAAAACAGACTTGAGGACCATGTTTGCATGTGATGCTGTCTTTTGTTGGTCTAAAGACCGCGTACATGACTTGGTCAGGATGGAACTACTAAAGCAAAAATACACACTGAACTTGATATCGTTGATATACTTGATATATTATTACTAACACTGATAGTGTATCAAACCACTGATGGTGTATTGAACATAGCTTAAACAGTAGGGTCAATGGAGTTAAAATAAACTCCTGGTTTGAGGTGTGTGCTGATACCTTATTACTTTCTCAGTGAAGGCATGTTGTTGGTTACACCATATTTAGATACATATTCGATACATATTTGGAAATCTGCGAGGGAACAAGACATAAATGAAATAAATACTTCCTGTTTTTTTTCTTCTGCATTTCAAATATACACCAATAGGCTTTGTCAGGTTTTGGATTGAAATACTTTTTTTCTGTCCTGAGAAGGTCATTAAAATTCTGTTTTGTAACCTTACACTTTAATTCATTTAACTGTCACAGACCTATACTGTATGCATTGTGTTGGGGAAAGGGATCTGTAAGCCATTACTGAAACAGGCTTGCTAGGAATCTCACTTCCCATCCGACAGCATGATAGGATTCTCATCTAAGAATTCTTTCACTTTGTCTCGTTTTAAATGGCTTCTCGTCACTGCTTCTTGCTTTCCCAGCTCAATCTTCATTAATATATTCATGTGGACCCAGTCCTCAAGGCTCCATGGTGCTCTAATGGGAGTTCTGTTTCTCCCATGCCTAAACAGCCTGTCTGCACTTCCTCATAAACGCTCTTCCTGCCTGGGAACATTTTGACAGTGTCTAGCGGAGATGTGATCCCCATGGGAACCAGTGAAACCCAGACACCATCGCCCCTCCCACCCCCACCCCGCCAATCATCGTCTTTTCCTAGAATCTCAGGAGCCTCAGTCCCTTGTACAGTACTGGTTTTATCAAGGCAAACAGCCTTGTCACATTGACCCCTCTTTAACGACTCCAGTACAATAGCCTCATGTCATTCAAACCCTATGGGGTTCTTTGAGAGTACTTATTGGCTACCAGGTTAGATGTCTTAAATTTTCCCAGAAGACCTCTTGAACAGCTGCCCCTCATATGTGATAATGTCCGATCCATCTATATAGTTTTCTTTCAAAGTCCTCCAGTTGTTCAAACTGTATCTGGTGAACCAGGGATCTGAGTTTCAGGGATTCAGGCTTGATGATTTGACGCTGCGATACACACAAAGCTGTGCTTGTCCACCCTCTTGGCCCACGACTAGCGGAAAGCGCCAGAAGATTGACTCTGCAAATCTGATGCTAGACGGAAACAAAATCTCCCCTTAATGCCAGACAATACAGACGGATGCTGACAGTGGGGGGATTTTATTCTTTTTCTTTTTTCATCCAACACAGTTTTTCCTCCTTCCTCAAGAAACCTCTTAAGATCAGAAACAGTGCAAGAGGACCTTGAAGATCTCACAGGATAAGGGGCCTGTTAAGATTTAGGAAGATTAGCAGGCAACGCCGGCCACACTTCCTTGACAATCTAAATTATCCCCCTTTAGATCAATCATTTTTAAGAGGATATGGAGTGTCCTCCTAGAAAATAATTTCAGCAAGATTAAGTTCCCTCAGTGACATTTTAGAAGCTCCACAAGACCGATTTTGCTATGAGTTTCACAATATTTTGATTGGTTACCCAGAGAACCACATTTGAGTTACTTTTAAGAGCTCTGTTAGCAGGGGCTCCTGTATGAAAGCCTCATTAATAACTAAAGCAGGAAACAGATGAGACCTAAGTTGAACCCTTTATAAATATCAATGTGACATTCAGCATTTTATTTATATTGTTTAAAGGCAGATTTCATGGAAACGATCATCACCTTTCTTTCCTCCCTCCATATCCAAAGCCTCCGTCGTATTTATCAACCTCCACAATGATCTACCACCAGAAGCCATCCAGCATCTCGGCCATCTGAAACCACACTTTAAACAGCCACACTAGCTCTGGGTGGAGAGGTTTGAAAGCCACACTGCTTACCGACGCTGTGCTTTTGTCTATGGCCGGTCTCTGATTACCCTGGCAGTCACCCTCCCAGCCCCCACATACACTCCCTGTGGGGATAGCCACCTGTCCCAGTTGACTCTAGGGATGCCCCTCCACTGCTACTTCCTACCCCCCACCCCCGCCCATCCTCCCCAAGTTGGGCCAACAGACAGCTCTTTGTGCTGAGGGTGAAAAGCTTCTTAGCAGCTTGTCACTGATAGGACTCCGGGGGCTTCTGCTGTCCCGGAGGAAACCTAGCCCTGCTAGTTAGATATGTGGTCTGTCAGCTGTGATCTGTCCTCTACTCTGTGGGTTGGGAATCTAGTTTTTTTGTGTGTGTCTGTCTGTACAGTATCTACATATTCATTACTCGAATACAAGTGTGCATAGCGTATTCTTGTCTATTTTTGTGCATTTCCTTACATGAAACCACTTGGAGTTCTGCTAAACCTCTTTAAATGCAGCACTCTTATAAAAACACCAGGCACTTTTCAGAGACCTCAGCTTAAAAAGTCTCGCACAACCATTAACACCTGTGTGACTGCTGTTCAAATCAGAAACCACAAATCCTTAATTGCAGTCAGACTACCAGCACGGACTACAAATGATTAGCTTCTGTATGTAGGCTAATCATTAGCTGCTGGGATAACCTGTGAACAGTGGGGGTGGGGTTATCTTCAGCTCAGTGGGTAAAGTGCTGGGCTGCAGATTAAGAGTATGCAAGTTTCATTCCACTTTTGGTCATTGCTTTGGAAGACAGCGTCTGTTAAATGAACACACAGGGTCTGATCTGTTACTGGAGATGGATGCTTAACTTTTGCCAAAACACTTACCGGTCTTAACTACTGTCAGTTGATTCAAGTACATTTCTTACAACATGGTATTGGTGTCAGTGTAATCAGCTAACTACATGATGAGAGCAATAAACTTGGGGAAAACACTGACCTGCTAATTTGGGCTCAGCAAATTAACACCATGTATTTACATGTATTCATTTAGCAGACGCTTCTGTCCGAAGTGACTTCCAAGAGAGAGCTTTACGAAAGGGCATAGGTCACTGATCATAGCAACCAGATAGCCACAAACATTGTAGGCAGCCCGAACATGAAGCACACATTGTGGGAAACCAAATAAGTGCCAAAGGGAAGAACCAGGGGAACATTTAGTTAAATATGTTACAAAAACAAACATGTATACACATGTTGTCATCTTTAGCTTCCATTTCTAATGGGTTTATATGCATTTAATACCTGCATTTTGGTTGTTTATAGTATCCCCTCATAACTGTATCAAGAACAGGTCTTTTTTTGTCAATGCTGGTGCTTATTTATGTTTGGTGAACATATGATTCCATCCTTACAAAGCCAACATCCTGTTTGAAACATCCTTATATTGTCTCTGATGACTTTCTTAAAATGGCAGAGGTCACTAAAACCTAAATTCTACCTCTGTCATGCTGTCACGTTAAAAAAGGAAATCATTATTTTGTGTGTGATGAAATATGGGGCATGCAGTCTTTTGAGGTTGAGCGCCTCTAAATCGCAGACGATATGCTGAGTGAACACATCTGAAATATGCTTTTGTTTAAGGAACACTGACTTAGCATTAAACACTGTTTTACTATAAGCTGTTAGAGAATTTTTGCTATAGCATTAAGTGACTGAAAATCCTTGGACCGCTGGCTAACGTTGTAACATAGCAGGAATTCCACAACAGCCCACCAATGAAAACAGTAGGAGGTTAGATTGTAACTGCTTTACTTGGCAGGGGGTTATGTTTGTGTGTAAATGAATACTATCTTTAGCATCCCTGAGCTACTGTAGCAGAATGTCAATAAACTATTTATTTGAAAACTGGATTCATGTATACAATGCATTTTTTTAAAATCACAATCAAAACTGGCTTTTTTTCCTACTTTTTTTTGTTGCAAAGATTTATTTTTCCCTTCTTGCATGAGTGGTATGTGCTTGTGTAACCTCACAGTCAAGTCTGTCCGCCAGTCAACACTCAGAACTGTGCTGACTCCATTCTTTCAGGGAACACAGGCCAAAGATACAAAAAAAGTAAGTTCCTAAATGAGCATATGAACTGCCTTTGCATGTATCAGAAATTCAATTGAATAAATGATAAAATGGTCTATTTGTGACATTCAATGCTATCTTACAGTTGTCAAAGTATGAAACATGACATTTGCCTACAACAACCTACATCCTTATGATTTGCCTCATATTTGGCAGAGCAGTAAGTTATCTCCACAGGTTCAAACAGGTCTCACTGTTCTCAAGATTGTTTCTTCAGCAAGCTTCGGCGATCTGTATTATGCAATATAATATTTGAAGATCGCCCACCTTTTGTCATTCACAGACAAACCCTCAACATCTGAGTGCTTCTTTCCAGTAAGTTCATCTTCTCTTTCTTTCGAAAGGGGGATCATTCTAAGACACAGACAGCACACGATCAACTGTGCGTATCTGTGTTCCTGACATGCTAAACAACATGCTTACATACTCAACATTTCCCTCTTTTTCTCCCATGGAAACCTGTCGCAGGTACAGTGCATAGTTATGATCTAAACCAGACTGAAGATTCCGGTTAAATAAACGCCGGCTCTAATTAACCCTCATGCAATGGCGCCCGGCGGCATTCTTCAACCCTCTATGCAAAGGTGACAGGCAGCCGCAAGACAAGATGCCATCTATGGAATCTGCCATTGATTCCATCTCGTTTGATCCGCGCCGTTACGGCCGTCAATGAATGTTATCATTAACGCCACATGACTTGATAACTCATCAACCGTACATGGTCGTGGTTTTAGAACGGCGAAACATATTCATCAGCGTTAACAGGCCCTCCTACCCCCCCCCCCCCCAAAAAAAAAAAAACAACCTCACAGTCACCTCAGCTAACTATCCCCAGTTCAAGTGGAGATCCACACCCCTTGTTTATAATGCTTCATGCGCTCCTTTTGAGGGCACAATCCTTAGCGGTGTGTGCTGTCGTGCAGTCTAAGCTCTCCCTTGGCACTGAGAAGTGTAAATATGTGGGAAAGGTACTGTAGAGGCTTTTGTGCCTCCTGTTAAGGTCTGCTTCCAAAGCAGGTGGTGGATCTGACGACTGCCCCTGCAGGGAGTGCTCATAAATCTTGCCGGGGGGGGAGGGGGGGGGGGGGGGGGTGAGGGTTTAAGCCCTTGATCAAACCACCGTCACACACAAGAGGAAAAGCACAGCGTGTGCCAGGTTGTCGCTAGCAAAAAAAAAAAAAACCCGGTTAAGACTTGTGTTATTACGCTTTGCATAAAGTCCAAGGCATGCCCTCCATTCTCTCAGCGGAATGCTGAAAATGTCACACGGGGTTTGAACAAAACACAATAACCATGCTTCAAACCAAAAAAAAAAAATAAATAAATCACGAAAACCACGTGAGAGCAGGAAAATTCCTGGCGACACACCTGTTTATTTTAACTGTCAATCATCGGGTCATCAAGGACGACAACCTTATCTGTTCTGGGCCTTCCTTAGAACTTTGAAAAGCCTGTATGGGTACCTAACCTCGAAAGAATGTGCTGGAATTTAACACCTTACGGATGTTCTGACATCTTAAAACCATCGCGGGAACATTGTGTAGCTGGCAGGATGATAATAATAACAGCATGTTACTGTGCAGACGCTGCAAAAATGCACAGGAGGGGGTTCCATGCGGTTAGTGTAATCATACACATACCTTTAAGCCTTGCTCTAGATGAAATACATTACTGTATGTGTGCTTGAGGAACGCCATCTATGTTTTTGGGGAACATCATCATTTTTTTTATATCATCAATGTCCTATCATAGCACTGAGTAACTGGCTGAATAATGCTAAGTAGTTTTTTGTTTTCTAGTAAAAAGGACCCTTGAGTATTAGCTTACCCTTTGACCTCCTGACTCCTTGGGGGATGAATTAGGTGCTTCGTATGTTACCCGCGTGGGCTGCAAAGGAGTAACATAAAGTTTGCACATTATTAAAATACAAAGCAGGAATTTATATCCTAAGAGACCACAGCAAAGATTGTGTCATCTCCTTACACCACTGCTGTGGCCCTGCATTAAACCTAAGCCATCTCACACTGCTATGTGAATGGTTCGTACAATCAAGGGATGATGGCTCACCTCAGCGGACCGCAAGGGCATGACCCCAGGGCATCATGGGAAGTCGTTTTCCTTTTCCATCCTGGTCATCCACCCCCCCCCCCCCCCCCCCCATCATCCGATCGATGGTCCGGGTTTATTTTTACATCCCTGGAAGTGAGCACCCATGTCAGTCAATAATGCAGTCCATTAACACTTCAGAACATCAGCATTCAGTCATGATTGGCTGTAACATAGTGACCAGTTGCGCATCCCATAATTAACGCTTGGATGACAGGATTTTTTTTTTCTGTTATTGCTTTATCTTTTGACCTTCGTCTTGGGCATTCACACTTGATTGAACTCATGATTGAACAACATGGTCCCCCCCCACCCCCCCCCCCCCCCCCCACAATTTTTTTCCCTCTCTCCATATTACTTCAACCATAATGATGACGGTTAAGACAGAAGAGCCCATTGGGTATGACCGGACAATTTGCACTTTGGATGTCCACCCTTCAAACCCAGCGTGGAAGGCACAGTTCAATTGATTAATCCATCAAGCTAGCATCAAGGAAGCCTGTCTAGCAGGTCTTATGTAATCCCTGGGAGGTTTTCTTTAGGACTCAGCCTTGCCAGGTTATCTTTTAGGCAGGTTAACCTAGCTCTGCTGGTGCCGCTGTCCAGCAGCCTCACCGGTTCCCCACCGCCAGCAAACATTCCAACCGCATGTGTCACCGCGTCACCTCACACAGGGGTCGTAAAACGGTGACCCTACGTTGTCTTATCGCCCCCCCCCGGCCCTCCCCCCACGGTGTGATGTAATGGGTAGGAAACTTGACTTCGAACGCAAACATACCAGAACGAACAGCCGTCGTGTGTGTTTACAGACAACTGGTGTGCTGCATCAGGCCTGCCAGGCAGGTTTCCATACGGCAGCTGTTTGGCCCTTGACTAAAGGCTAGCATCCCTTATGTAATCCTTTTAACACCTATAACAAGAAATGACAAACGGCTGATTCTCTGCATGACCCGCCCATAAGGATGTTGTAACAGTCGTTTTGGTCTTTATGAGTCCGTCTTTACGAGAGGACGAGCAAGAAACACGAACGTTGGAAGCCGCGTGCTTGAATGTGCTGCAGACGGATCTCTCTCTCTGACGTGTGATCTTCGAGCCAAAGCACAGGGCCTTCCTATTAAACCCGTTTAACACGGTGCACGGCACAGGCTTTGGAAGTGCGTTACACAACCTCTAAGGTCCTATCCGTTTGGCGTACCCTGACAAAGCACTGCGGTTGTTGTCATTGCAAACAAACGTCCTCCTAAGGCTCCACTTTGTGCAAACACGCTAAGCCCGTGAAGAGGAAATTAGATACTGGGTGATGTCATCATCTCTCTGGTTAATTCTCCAATGTATTGTCCAGTTCAGTTTAGACCCAATGGTCATTTATTTCTTAGCAAACATATTTTGCCTCATATTAACAAAAGAGGAATGCCTTTTTAGGCTACTGCTTTCAAAACAAGATTTCTGACAGTGCACGTAACTGTGGAGGACTGTTTGCGTGGAAATGATGTTTAGCCAACAGCAAGACGTATATTAGCTCTGACTGTCAATACATTCCAGTACCTTATCCAGTTTCCAATATCAATATTATCATCAAAACAAGCAACGGCTTGATGAAATATCTCTGTCGTCATTTAGTGTCTCGGTTTGTTGATCTTCTCTTACAGGGCCGAAATGAAGGCGGTTTGTTATGGAACTCATTATCAACGCTATGAATCTCATCCATGCACTATAACTCACTAAGCTGGTACTGAGCGTCAACGTTGTGGCGCTGTCCACAGTCACTTCATTGTTTTGAGCGAGCAAGACCTTAAAGACTCGCAAATGTGTACCGACTACAAGAATAGAGTGGATTGTGCAAGCACGTGCACCAGTAATTGCATTGACAGTACTTCACAAAGACCAGTTAAGTAATAAACCCAAGGCTATGAGGTAACTTTATAGGAAGGCTAAACGATTGCCTCAGAAAGGGGAAAAAAAAACCGATTTCCTACAGAAAGCAACCCTTCTTCCTCCCACCATTAGTAACCCATTTTCTACTCAATCTCCTCACTTCAATAAGGCCATTGTTGTTGACATTCCCAACCACCTCCACGAAGGGATATTTTATTAAGTAGCTAGTTTGTGTATGCATGCATTCGGATGAACCCACGCTCAAGCCGAATGACCTTTGACCTTATGTTTTCCATACGCGCAAGGAATGAAACCCAATCAACCTGTTCCGGTACAGGGAGTCTCAGGACAGGCTCCCTCGACCCACACTAAAGGAGCCTTTCATGTAAACTAGATGGCTGATCCATGCAAAGATAAAAGCGCCGTTGTGCATGAGCGAGTCGCTTCTGGAATTCCACCAGGGGATCGTACGCTCTCGAGACATAATGTTGAGACATTTGTTCGCTCATCTGTGCACACACTGTACACCCCCCCCCCCCCCCAAAATGTACAAACATGTTCTGTTTGACAGTCTGGCTTGTCGGGGCTAGCCTTAGATCACACAGAACATGTCACTATAAGGCATGCAATCGGTGTGTGAATACAAGTCATACACACGTGTGGGATTACATAGTGATGAGATCATGAGCGATGACGGAACGCACATTTATTTGCCATAAGTACTGCAAAGTTTGATGAAGCTGTTTACATTTGCTGTGAGTGAAGCATCTTTACTGGGTAACATATTGTCACACCACGCCTCGGGTGAGGGTAACGTAACCAAAGGAAACCGGACTTTCAAT
Source organism: Neosalanx taihuensis (assembly GCA_030340665.1). Taxonomy (NCBI): domain Eukaryota; kingdom Metazoa; phylum Chordata; class Actinopteri; order Osmeriformes; family Salangidae; genus Neosalanx; species Neosalanx taihuensis. The sequence continues at coordinate 3,345,851 of CM059313.1, read as the reverse complement.
ACCCAAAGGTCATTTATTTTGACGTATTTTGAACATGTGAAGGAGAAGATATCGGCTCCCTCCAGCACATCTGCCCTCCGCCCCAGAACACACCGCAACAGTGACTCTCCTACTGTGCGGTGTCAAGTTATCACCGGTAAAAAAAAAGGCGCTAACAGCCTCAGGTGTCAGCCCGAGGTGGTGTGACGTCTCCCGGCAGGCATGTCCGCTGACTCACCGCAGCAAAGCTCCACTGAGCCTGGTTTCTATTAGCTTAACCTCTCCGTCACTTTGAATGCTGCCAAAAAATAACGTGCACAATGTATTTGTAATGGGTGTGGAGGTATGCCTATATGTTGTTTTATTCTTCTTTTAGCATATTTAGTATTTATTGTGTGTTTTTAGTATATGTTTATTTTATTTAGTTGAGTACATTTTAATGTCTCAGGTATATTTATTATAGTTATTTTAACACGTATTAGCTATTTTAGCACTAGGTGTTTACTTTTTGCACCGATAGAAGCACTTTAAAAGTCGTTGTACCTTGTGACTATGACAAATAAAGTAAATAAAATAAATCTATCTATCTATCCGTGGCCGCCGACCGTGTAGCCAGTGGCCGGGCTGTGATCCCGGGATGTTTGAACAGCCTGGAACTGCTACTCGTTTTTCAGCTTCAGACTAAAGCCACAGGAGGCTCCGCTATTAGTCACGGGTTGAGAATTCTGTCAAGAGTGTTTTTTTTCCTTCGTTTTCTACTTAGAAGTGCCTAAGTTGGTTTATTCATTCATTTTTAAGATGGTTTATTTGTTAGGCGGAAGTTTTTCAACACCACTCCCAGATCAAACGGACAGGAAGCGGAGTTCCTCAGTCATTTCCAGATCAAATTGTGTCATGAACCCCCTCGAAACTTTTATTTGTGTATTTTTAATTTAAAGCTTTAACATGATCACCTTTGACATAGGATACTCACCGCCCTCGTCAAGCAAAGCATGACTCGTTACATCCGATCGAATTTCTCAAAGAAATGAGTCCCAGCAGTCTTCCACAGACCGTCTGATTTGACCCCAAATACCCCAGGTCAAGAGCAACAGGTGTGGGTGACGTATCAGCCATGTCACGGTCCTAACATGTTCAATCAATCAATCAATTTATTATTTAAAGTGCAAAATCATCATGGCACATGGTCTCAAAACACTTTACAATAAAATCAGGTACAAAAAAAAAATACAAAAATAACATACAGTAAAACAATATTAAAACACCACAGGAAAATTATAAAACAGTTAAGAATTATTTAAAACCAAAATGTTGACAAAAAAGTTTTCGGACAGGACTTAAAAATATCAATGGATGTAGCTTCTTTGATACCTAGTGGGAGGCCATTCCATAAAAATGGAGCACGGTAGGTTGTTAGAGCAACAGGTGTTGGTGATGTCTCAGCCATGGCGCATGTCACGGTCCTAACATGTTGTCCAGTGTTAGCAGCTGCAGCCTAGCCATGTTACCCTGAGTCATGAATCGTTCAGTGGTCCCAAGCCCTGGTCCTCAGGACCCACTGTCCTGCATGTTTTAGATGTTTCCCCCCCTTCCCTCACACCTGATTCTAATTCATGTTAGTTACCAGGATTCATCAGAGCTAGATAAGACCCATTCATTAGAATCAGGTGTGATCTAAAACATGCAGGACAGTCAAAACATAACAAATATTAAACTCTAGGTCCATCCAAGTGGTATGTGATCGATACTAACAAGTCGAACTGATCACTGGTTCACAGCCACCCTGAACTGTAGGGTTGATTGCCGTCTTCTGATTGGCAGGTTGGGCGGTCTCAGCTACAGAAAGGACCAATCCACGAGAGGGAATCATACACCTGAATTTGCATTATCGGCAGGATCACCATTAAGTGCGAACAAAAAAGGCAGCTGGTGGCCAGTTTGCCCAATGAAGGTGGAGACTAGAACCCAGAAGAAACACCAGTAGAGATGAGGGTTAGGGTTAAAGTTGGCCCCTCTGATCCTGAAGGAATTCAAAGGAATTCCATAGGTCACAACAGCCATATTATTTAATCTCTAGCGCATAAAAAGATGGCGTTGTCCTCCGCCTCTCTTTCGTACCCAGTGTAGTCGGTTGGCGTGCGATGGTAACGGGGTAGCGTCTGCTTGCTGTGAACCCGCTCTGTGCTTGGAAGCCCCTAAACGCCACGCGATAGGCTGGAAGACAGCTGGACCTGTCGGCATGGGAACAGCTGAGATCCCTCATGTGCACAGAGATCTCTTTATCTCTCTCTGCACCTTGTGACAGAAACACTTAATATTCAAAAATGCTCCCTTTGCCCTTGCAAAGCAGTTACGACTGCAAAGACAAATGAATAAAGTTTTAATGATCTATAAATGAACTGGCAGGGCACTAGTATTCTCTACACTGAGCGAGACTGAGGAATGGGCTGATAATAATTTAAAAACGTTTTATTCATTTAGAATATGCTTTAACCTAACGACAGAGTCAGCTCTTGTGAGCTACTCTATCCATAACCTTACAGTTTAAAGAGGACCTTCACGTGGCAGCAGTTCAACAGGTTTATACCCCACAGCTGTCTTCAACAACAGAACACACTAGCATGTACATTTTGTATCGACCCATTCCATTATTTAATCAGCTGTTCGCATGTTACGCCTTTCATTTAATTAGTGGCCTGCGGCCAAATACATCATGCTCTAGTATGAATCCATGTTTTCTCATTAATCATCTGTCAAGAGGACGTGTGGCTATTGGATGGATGGGCCCCTATGGGTTCTCATGATGTATGTTTCATAATCTATAAACCCACTATGTTCGGGCTTTGGGAACGACTACTCACGTTGCTATGCTCGGTGACCGATGCTCTTTCGTAAAGCTCTCTCTTGGAAGTCGCTTTGGATAAAAGCTTCCGCTAAATGAATAAATGTAAATGTATGGAACGGATGTGGAAAGGGATGAGATGCCTTGGTCATTCTCTAACCTGTTTCCTAACCATCTCAAGAAACCATTAGATGGTTTTGGAGAAGAAATAGAATCAATATATGTCTTTGGGGTCACTACACATCCATAATGTGCAGTGTTGGGTCGAGTATTGATAATAGTCATTGAATAGATCATCTCTTTGTGTTCTTCTTGGCATTAGAAGGTTTTTATTTCACGACACCAGGCCTTTCAAGTTGCTGTGAATGCTGAATAGACCGCAACCAATACACGCAGTGAAAAAGAATATATAACTCACGTTCAACAAAGACCGAGTCCACAGCTTTGAGTTTGAAGGTCACTTTTAATAATTTAAACAGTGAGCACCTCAATACGGTGTGGACTGCAGTGGGTCCAGAACAATACTAAGCATGGTGCATTTTGGTACAACTAGAGAATATCCTCCTCTAACACATTACACAACGGAGCTCTAGGTGATCTTCCTGAACCGGTGATCTTATAAAGAAGTCCTCTGAATCAAAGTTAAGCTTTTTAACGTGATCGGTGAGACAGCCGGTGAGTTTTCTACACCTCGAATGACAGAATACATTTTAACGACAGGAAATCAAGACAAAAATAGTTAATACTTTGTTTATATATAATCCAAAATACTGTTACACAATACCTCACAGCATCTGCCTTAGCAGCACTATACTTCAGTGGGCATTTTATGCTCACTTTAATCTCTCAGTGAGCCACAGACTCACGCATGTCCAATCCCACGTTCCCCAGGCCACGATCTGGGTCATATTCAACTGTTTTACCCCTCAGACGAGGTGTCTCGCCTCACGGAATCGCATCGTTACACACATTAAAGGTCTAAACCTCTACATTTACAAAAGTCCATTGCATCTTGGCTTCCTTTGTGTTTTTGCTAAAACAGCAGTTGCTTCACTGTCGAAGTGAGGCGACGGTCACAGCAACAACAGACTTCAGATCGGATCTCATCTAGAAAGAGTCTCCGGCGTTGCGCAAGAGGGCCGTCAAGATATTTTCCTTTATAGGAGCAATAATACAGCGTGCACTATGAAACACACTGACTACTACAGTAGAAAAGATCAGAGCCAGAGCATCCAGTGAGTACCTCAGTCTACCTGCAGCAAGTCAGCTCGCATACAAATGTGGATCACAGTGTTCGACGCTAGAAAACACGTTAATTAAGAATGTCGGTGTTTTGGGGGGGTGGGGGGGTGGGGTTTGCATGTGTGGTAACCGTCAATCTTCGACATGTGGGCGGGATTATGTCCCTGTGTGTGTGTGCTACAATCTGCATTTTCTCCATGCGTGTGCGCGTGGATGAAAGGTGAGAATAGGGTTTCATGGCTTGTGCGTGTGTCTATGAGAGTACGGTGAGGGTGACCGATCCTTTGGTCCTCTTCAGAATGCCCACGGCCTCCTCGTGGGTGACCCCGTCCAGACTCTGCCCGTTGACAGCCATGATTTGATCTCCTCTCTTCAGACGGCCATCCTCCGACGCTGCCCCCTGCACGGAACACACACACGCGCGCGCGCACACACACACTCTGCAGGTTACCTTCGCGCAACAGAAAACACACACAGCAAGCTACCTTTATAATAGACTACCTTCATCCTCAAAAGGAATAAAGGATTCAAAGATGTGAAAGACATTTTTGGATGGAAAAAGTACTATGCTCACATCCAGGAAATATCCAGTACTGTGCAAAGGTCTTTGACCAATTTGAAAGTTTAAAAAGTAAAGCAACAATGCCTAAGAATACAATTTGATAAAAGACAGATATGTCCTTTCCGAAAAACGACCTAAAAACATAATAGACTAAATATTATACATGTAAGACACAAATCATGACACAAATCTTTTGTGTCTAAGACTGTACAATATTTTCTTGGCCTTCAAATTTGGGTTTTTAATCGTGTATTTGACCAACCTTCCCAAACACGGTTTTCACATATATGGGCAGGTCTCCATGAGGACTTCCAAACCCTCCCACGATGCTGAAGCCCAGACCATCTGGCCCTCGCTCCAGGGTGATGCTCTTGTACTGGGGGGGACTGGGGAGGACACACAGGCACAGGACTGTTACTAGAACCGTGTGGGTCTGGTTGTGTGTGTGTGTGTGTGTGTGTGTGTGTGTGTGTGTGTGTGTGAACCATTGTGGAAAATGTAAGTAAGTAAAGTTTATTAATATAGCACTTTTCTCAGACAGAATTCACAAAGTGCTTTGCATTAAAAATGATACATACAGAAAATACAAAATGACGAATACAGGCATAAAAACATAAATGTAGCACTTTAGGGGAAGAGAGACTGAGAAAATGATGGCGTTCATATTAGCCTTAGTGGAACATAGTACCATTGAAAGAGTGAGAGAGAGAGAGAGGATGCGTGTGTGTGGCGTTGTGGAACATGGTACTATAGAGAGTGATAGAATGTGTATAATTGTCCCATTGTGAAACTATGGTACTATAGGGAGAGACTGAGGGAGAGAGAGGGAGCGATAAGAACACAAAATGTGTGTGTGCCATATTGGACCATGGCACTACAGAGAGAATGAAAGAGAGAGACTATAGAGAGAAATATAATGTGTGTGTGTGTTATAGTGGAACAAGACACTATATAGAGACAGATGCCACAGAGAGACAGAGAATGTGTGTGTGTGTGTGTGTACATACCCTAAGTCATCCTGGAAGATGGTGCTTGGCGTGAGGCCAGGGACAGAAAGACCAGCAGCTGCACGCTCCTGTGGGGGTCCTGTCACTGAGGTATCCCCCCCTGCTACCACCTGGACACACACACACACACACACACACACACACACACACAGGGGCACACACAGGGACACACACACAGGGGCGCACACACACAGGGGCACACACAAGGACACACACAGGGGCACACACACAGGGGCAAACACACACACATACACCCAGGGACACACACACAGACACACACTCACACAGGGGTACACACATACAGGGACACACACACAAGGACACACAAACACAGGGGAACACAAACACACAGGGGCGGGCACACACACACAGGGACACACACAAGGACACACACACAGGGACACACACAAGGACACACACACATGGACACACACACACACGGACACACACACACAGGGGCACTATTATGAACAGCTGAGCAGGGCTAAAACGAGGAAGTGTATCTTGGGGGACTGCAGTTGGTCTTTCTAATTGGATGTGTTGTTAAGGGGTTCAGAAGTGTGTGTGTGTGCGTGTGTCTGGGTGTGTGTCTGTGTGTGTGTGCTGACCTGCAGCTCGATGGTTCCCGTGGCGTTCTTCAGCAAGGTGACTGCCTGCGTATGGCTGATGCCCTCAGCAGGAGTCCCACAGATACTCACAATGCTGTCCCCTATCTGGAGAGGGCAAAGGACACACCGAGCTCATGGGTCATGTTGAGCAAACCTTGTATCGTTTCTTGCTCGTTTTAGGTTACAGAATATAACACAGAGTATAACACAATACTGTCTATTGCATCTTGTGAGAGTGTTTCTTGTATGCAGAGAATCCCCCTTTTGAACTCTCCTGACTGACAGCTGAAGTCATGAAGAACCTTCTCTAACATTTCTTTGTCTCTTTGGATAAAAGCATCCGCCAAATGAATAAAATGTAAACGTGAAATGTCTGTTTTTTACATTCCTGAAGTGTATGTTTTTTACATTTACATTTAGTCATTCAGCAGATGCTCTTATCCAGAGTGACTTACAGCAAGTACAGGGACATTCCCACCTGAGATAAGTAGGGTGAAGTGCCTTGCCCAAGGACGCAATGTCATTTTCCCACAGCTGGGGAAAAAAAACTCGCAACATTCCAATCCCAAGCCCAACGCCCTAACCGCTCAGACACCTGACTCCCACACATTTGAGTTGAAAAGCATGAAATAACCAACCAGAGTCAAGATGGAAGACAGGACAAAACACAATTCAAGAAAAAAAAAAAACTCTCCCTCGATTCTCCGTTTCCCTCTCTATCACAAACCTGTTGTAAGGCTTCACTATAGCCTGTCTGGTTCAGGGCTACCAAAAGTAATTCACCATTCTCAACAGGGCCTTTGTCCTGCTGGACTTTTATGTCTCCAGGGTGATAGAGGTTGATTTATTGTCACAGATGGCCTTTGCTCCTCTATTGTCGCCCCCCCCCCGAGGACCACAATGGTCAGCCTGTGTGTGCTCAAACCGAGGAACGAAGTCTGAAGGAGGCTTGACCTTCACCCGCCCGGTCACGACGCCCCAACTCCAGTCTCACCGCTCCCGCTACCACCGCTTCGAAGGCCGCAGACGGTGATGTGGCACAGAAAGCGGAACGTTTCTTTCTAAGTCGACTGGGGGTTTATTCAGGGCTTTACTGAGTCATTTATGAGGTCTAACTGCGATAGAGAACAGCATGGTGACTACAGACTGTTGTTGTTGTTCGCTTCCTACTGGTACACTACTGCCCGTCGGAGATGCTTGCCTTATAATTGTAACTTGTTCGGATGAATGCTCTTATAGCTCTTCCATTGGAACTTATTGGTTTCTCATGATGTATGTTTCATAATCTATAAGCCTGCTATGTTTGGGGTCTATCACGTTGCTATGTTCAGTGACCAATGCTCTTTTCTGAAGCTCTGTCTTGGAAGTCGCTTTGGATAAAAGCGTCTGCTAAATGAATACATGTATAATGTAAATGTAGACTGGAGAGGTGGTGGGGTTCTGAAAGTACCTTGAGTTTCTGTGTCTGTGCTGCCAGTCCAGTGGGGTTCATCATGGCGATGAAGATGGGCACGTCGCCCAGGGGACTGCCCACGCCGCCCGCTATACTGATGCCCAGAGAGTCGGTGGGGCCCTGGGGAGAAAGACGATACGTCACAGCCGACACACATCCACGACAACAACAAACACTTTTTAAACACACACACACACACCTTGGTAAACTCCACCGTCCTGACATCTTGAGGATCAAGCGCTGCAGGAAACACACCGTTTTAGAAAAACATTCACACGTCAACTTTCAGTCATGACTGTGTTCTTGATGCAGCGGGGTTATCTTACGGTCCTGGCTCCTGCTCCAGTTATCCAGATCTCCGTGGAGACTTCCGGAACCTGACAGGGAGGCGTGGCTGGCCTTGTAGCTGCCTGTTTCACTCATCTGGAATAAAATACAACAAAATATCCACACATTTACATGGCTCTCCTGTTCACTGTAGAGAACGCCTTTATTTGAGGGAGTCAGATGGCGTTGGCCTCATGAGCGGAAGGTTGTGAGTTCAAATCCTGGCTGTGGCTATGTGATGTTGTGTCCTTGGGCAAGTCACTTCTCCCTACTTGCCTCAGGGAGAATGTCCCTGTACTTACCATAAGTCACTTTTGATAAAAGTGTCACTAAATTAGTATTTATTTATATAAAAAAATTGCTCCAGGAAAGAGCAGGTGCCATTTTTGTAACGTTTTTGCAGTCAAAGAGATACAAACAGATCAATTAAGATAAAAACTATGAAGAATAAATACCAACAAATACACAATATAAGTCTGCAATAGCCAATATCCCAACTAGCGTTTGGCAGGTGAGTGAGTGATGCCTGCTCACCTGGCTGGTCTGAGACAGTCTCCTTTCAGAGTGGAAGGGCCCGGCTTTGAAGCGTCCCACATCCAGCTTGATGGCTCCTGCGCAGCACTGCAGGAACACAGCGACACGTCAACAGCGGCGGAGAAACACACGACCCGCGCCTCCCCTCCAAGTAAATAATTGATCAATCAAATCAAATCAACATTTATTTGTATAGCCCTTTTTACAGGCAATGTCACATATGCCCATAGAACTGCCCCTCGACCAACCTAAACCCTCAAGGAAGACAAGGAAAAACTCCCAGAAAAACTCACTAGGGAGAAAAAAATGGAAGAAACCTTGGAAGGAGCAATTCAGTGCTCCTTGGTTTCAGATGCTAGGATGACCACGCCACGCTAACAAAAAGCGTCTTTAGACGTTTTGGCCGTGCCCTGACCTTGAGCAGCGCGGCCACAGCCTCCTGCGTGGCGGAGCGGACGTCCTTGCCGTTGACGGCCAGGATCTGGTCTCCCTGCATCAGCCTGCCGTCCCTGTCCACCGCGCCCCCCTTCACGATGTCCGACACAAAGACTCCCGTGTCGCTCCTGGTGAGGGGGTGGGGTGGGGAGAGGGGGGGAGAGGGGAAGGGGGGGGGGATAAGCCGAGTCATCTTCCTTGAAATTCACTTTGGTTACTGTAGGTGTGCGTGTGTGTGTCTGTGTTTCATAGACGCTTTTGAGAGCTTTTGCCGTTTTTTCGCCTTGGCACACGCTGAACGCTGCGCTCGTGCTGACGTTCATGGATTCCGAAATAACACCGTGGCGCGGCCGTACGCAGCCGTATTTTTCCGCTGTCAGGGGATCTGTAAGGCTTCAGGGTCGACTTCCAGTCCGATGAAGACGAGGGCTAACTGGGATGATGCAACTCGATCACTCACCTCACGCGCCAAAGACTCTTTGGCTGTCATAGTCGCTAACCGCTAAGTGGTAGCTCATAGGTTTTGTTTTCCATGATTCGTACACACACACACACAGACACACGCACACACCGATACACACATACACACACACACACACACAAGGAAACTGACATGAAAGCAGTATCTAAACTCTCCTATGAATGTTTCTGTTGTCTTTTTGACTCCAGCCTTGGTTTGGGTGCAGCGGTTTGAGTTATCCTTTATTTTAAATAAACAAGATAACTGTCACTGTCAGAAAAAAAAAGACTGAGGGAAAGGTCAAATACCGCTGTCATCACCCTGCACCACACCCACCAACCACACACAAGCACACTCCGAACAAGCTGGAAACCAACAACAACTCTGTGAAATCAGCACACACACACAGACACACAAAGAGCACCACAACACCGCACATACCGCAGTCACACATGGATACATAAACACAGGGGAGAACCCAGACACACAAATAGCACATGCAATGCACACACGCAATACACACACACACAATACACACACGCAATACACACACAAAATACGCACGCACACACAATACACATAGGCAATACACACAAAATACACACAAAATACACACACGCAATACACACACGCAATACACACACGCAATACACACACACACAATACACACACGCAATACACACACAAAATACCCACGCTTACACAATACACATAGGCAATACACACAAAATACACACAAAATACACACACGCAATACACACACGCAATACACACACACAATACACACACACACACTCAGAAAGATGGTGCGGTGTGTGCTTGGGGCTTCCTAGCTGAGTCTGTCTCCAGTGGGGGTCTGGAGTGAACTAAGGTCAAGCCCATCATGTTTAACACCAGAGGTGAGATCATCCTCCAGGCTCCTGACCGTGACAGACAAACCGTGATGGATCTAACCAGCCAAACAACATGGAGGGGAGAGGGCGCTTGTTCTGTATGACCGGGCAGCTCAGTGTGTCCTGGATGGACGGGTGTGTTGCAGTACCTCCTCCCCACGATGCTGAGCCCCAGCCCCTGGCCGGGTTTCTTGTGGAGCTCCAGAGAGAAGGAGTCCCACATGTCCTCCTCCTTGTACTGGGTCTCGTCCCGGTACACGGCCAGGCGCACCCGCTGGGGCGTCTGCCGGAGCACGTTGATGGCCTCGTCGTGGGTCGCCACGCGGAGGTCGATGCCGTTCACCTGGGGGGAAGGTGGAGGGGAGGAAGGATGGTAAAATTGGGGAGGAGGGGGCTTGAATGTCTGGGTCCCTGTGCCCTGTACACTCTGCTGCTGGTGAACATTATGCTGCAGAACGTTCCAGAATGACTCCTCCTTCTAAACAGAGGGTTTTCAGAGAACGGTTGGTCTGAAGGGAAACAGCCCATTAGCTTTAGCGTAGCCGCGGACCCCAGGCTTGGCCTCACAGCTGAGTGTCAGCCTGCTCACAACTTGGCTCCCAGGGACCTAGAGGGACTAACACCCCTTCACCTCCCTGACCCTCTTGCTGAATGCAACAGCTTGGCTCAGAGCTGCCAGTGAATTACAGGGTACAATTAAGTCCCAGGCTGTGTGTGTGTGTGTGTGTCAGGCAGGCCTATTGACTGAGTTACTGTGACTAACCAGCCCTATCCTGACCCCAGTCTAGCTCCCGTAGAGAGCCAGGGTTCAAAGTGAGGTCAGCAAGCAGTCAGGTTGACTTCTTAAGAAGTCCTTTGGCATAAATCTGTCCCTAGCAAACACACACACACATCCAGCCGCACACACACACACACACACACACACACACACACGCCAGCTCCAATCCAGCAGGGTGCCTCTAGGATCAGACCAGTCGGCGCGCACACACACACACACACACACACACAAGCACGCACACCAGTTGGGTCCAGTACCTCCAGGATCTGATCTCCGGCCCACAGACGTCCATCTTTGGAGGCAGCTCCCTCCTCGTACACCTCATGAATGATGATGGCACCCTGGAGAGGCAAGGAGAGGGAGGGGGGGGGGGGGGAAGGAAGGAATGACAGAGTGTGAGTCAGGCTACAGGAGAGAGGCGCGGTGGGGTTTGAAGGGGTGGTGGGGGGGCGGGGGGGACCACATAAATTGGTCATAACAGTGACAGGAGTAGAAGACCAGGAAGAGAGGGGCACCAGGACGAGAGGAACAGAAAAGAAAGTTGACACAGTGCCTTCTGTGTGTGTGTGTATGTGTCAATGTGTGTATTGTGTGTGTATGTGTTCGAGAGTGTATTTTCTGGGCATAGCGGTGTGCTTTTTTTTTCTTCCATGCGCTTGAAAGTGTGTACATTCGCTGCATGTGTGTGTGTGTCGTCAAGAGGTCAGGGGTCACATTCCAGGCCTGGCTATTGTCTCCTGCAGCCCAGACAGACAAAGAATAGCTCCTCAAGCCTCACTGAGCACACAGAATGGAGAGGAGGAGAGGAGAGGAAGAGGAGGTGGAAGAGGAGGTGGATAGGAAAGGCAGAGGAGAAAAGGAGAGAGAGGAGAAGAAGAGGAGGAGAGGAGAAGTGAGTAGGAGGAGGAGAAGAGGAGGAAGGGAGAGGAGGAGAGGCCGAGAGCGGAGGAGAGAAGAGAGGAGGACAAGGGAGAGAGGAGAGGAGGAGAGGAGAGGAGGAGAGGAAGAGAGGAGGACGGAAAGGGGTCCTGACAACATCCCATCCTACATTCCAGGGTGTCTGCTGATGTTTCAGACCTCATACATCACCTCTACTGCTGAGGCTCGACCACCAGGTCACCCAGTGGGTGGCACTGAATTCCAATTCCAAAATCTCCCATCTAACTTATGCATGAGGTGGTATTTCAGGGCAAACATTCTCCTGCACATCCTGTGTCAATCATCCTTAAATACAGGCTGTTACCAGACAACTGCACAAGGACACTGTGGACAGCGCAGCCTGTTTTTCAGAGAGGTTTACAGTGAGTGTCTGTTTGGATTGTTTTTGACATAATAAATGAATATTAATTTGTCAGACACTTTTATCTAAAGCGACTTACAGCAAGTACAAGAACAATTCCCCTGAGGCAAGTAGGGTGAAGTGCCTTGCCCAGGGACACAACGTCACATAGCCACAGCCGGGAATCAAACTCGCAACCTTCAGATCATGAGGTAAACGCCTTGACCCGCTGAGCCACCTGCCTCCCACTGACACTGTAATGCGTGCTTACTTGGTGATTCCACACTTGAGGTAATCTCTTGGGAACTATCTAAGAAGACATTCGCATCTGCGATCCCGCTGCGGGATCCCGCCTGACAGAAGAGGCTTTCGTCGCTTGTTGTGGTCATGTGACACCCTGGTGACACCGCAGGTTAACTAGGAGTCAACATCTAATAGAGGCTTTAAGAGATCTGATTCAAGCTCATTGTTCATCTCTCCTGTGCTGTTTGACTTGTTTATGGTTTCAACAGGATAAAGATTGATTTGTTTTTTAGAAATGAAGATCCACAACCACCACACATGGCAGTGGTCCCCAACCCTGGTCCTCAGGGTCCCACTGTCCTGCATGTTTTAGATGTTTCCCTCCTTCCCTCACACCTGATTCTAATTCATGTTCATTACATTTACATTTATTCATTTAGCAGACGCTTTTATCCAAAGCGACTTACAAGAGAGCTTTTACAAAGAGCATCTGTCATTGAGCATAGCAACGTGATAGACCCTGAACACAGTGGTTTTTTTAGAATAGTGAATCATACATCATGAGAACCAATAAGTGCATTACCAGGATTCTTCAGAGCTAGATAACGACCCATTTATTTGAATCAGGTGTGTTGGAGCAGGGAAACATCTAAGACATGCAGGACAGTGAGCCCTGAGGACCAGGGTTGGAGACCCCTGACAAAGGGTTTTGGGGTTGACTGCCAGAAAACAGCATCAGACACATCAAGGGACAAGACCAAGATTTCCAATGTTCGCAAATAGAAAAACAAACATTCAGCATCCAGGAGGTTTTCTACAGTGCAAAGTTACCCCCCCCCCCCCACCCCTCCTACCTCTACCACCCCCCCATCCTCACCCCCCACCCCCGTCCATACCAGCAGAGTGTCACAGCCCCCCACGATGCTGAGGCCCAGGCCCGTGCGGCCCTTGGAGATGTCGATGGTGGTCTCGCAGCCGGGGATGATGGGACAGGTGACCGGGTCCGAGTCCAGCGTCACCGGCGTGGAGGGCCGGCTGGAGCCTGAGAGAGAGAGAGACAGACAATGCGGAGGGAGGGAGGCGGGGGGAGGGTTACCATCTCACCCACGGAAACCTGTTTTTTTTCCGTGGTATGGAAACACACCCATGCCTGTAGAACACTATGTTACTGCTGTTACCACAAATACAATTAAATGGCAATAAAAAATCTGATGCAGCCTGAGAAATTGTATTGTTGGACTGACGACGTGATTGTACACGAAGTTCAGCCACTGAATGACAGCATGTGGGAGGCAAGGTATGCCTAAGAAGTTTTTTGGACCCAAGTCAAAGTTCTTTCACTGCCCAACAGTGTCCATCTGACGCCCCAACCACCTTGACCCCTCTCTGCCTACTCACTGCCGATTGGCTCTTCCTCAGGCTGGTCCGTCGCCGTGACCATGGCGATGCTAGGCATGATGGGGAGGCCGGCGGCGGCTGTGTCTGAGGCGTGGCTGCCGGAAAGCGAAGGAGGGAGGGGGAGCGACAAGTCGTCCTCGCTGACTGTTAGTTTCACCGAGCCTTGGCTCTTCCTCAACAGGGAGTGGACCTGGCACGCCCACAAACAGACAAGATAGCATTAGCTTTAGTAGCATTCAGGCTCACTTGTTTTAGTCTAATACAGTTTTCTTCTCTTTAGTAAAACAAACCAAGAATGAAAGAATGAGATTTTCCTGATGTCAGATAAGTACCCTGCCTGTGGGGTAACCCGGTGCAGGCTCATCATCCACCGCAGGGAGCTTCTCCACCATCTTTAAGCTGCCATCCTGAATGGAGTTACACAGCCGTTTGAAGAAGGGGCATGTTAGGTGACACTGAACGAACGGCCCCAAACACCAAAAGGCCCTAAGACAGGGGTGTCAAACTCCAGTCTGCTCCAGCCGCTGTCCTGAAGGTTTAAGATGTTTCCCTGCTCCAGCACACCTGATTTTAATGAAGGGTCGTTATCAAGCTCTGTGGAGGTGCGCTGGAGCAGGGAAACATCTAAAACCTCCAGGACAGCGGCCCTCGAGGACTGGATCTTGACACCTGTGCCCTAATAGGTTCTAAAATCTGGACAAGGAGCTCTGAAAGGGGCGTCACCTTCTCGTCAAGTCCACTTTGAGAGACGCTCTGAGGTCCCAGTCCTCCGTTCGGATCTTCCTTACCCTCCACCTGTAGGAGACAGAGCCGATTGGTCAGGTTGATTGGAGCTGACGTCGTGATTGGCTGTAGACACACTGCAGGGGAAGAACTTGGGTTGTTTTAAATTCTGGCAGGAGTGAGAATCTTGCTTTTCGGCATATTTGGATCTGTCCTTCATATTTTCTTGCTCGTAAATTTAAAAAAAGGAAGAGGGGGGGTGTGTGGTGTGGCTCTACCATATGCTGCTCTTCTCTGGTCATCATATATACTACATAGGTCAGGCAGACAGACAGACAGGCAGGCAGACAGAGAGACAGGCAGACAGAGAGACAGACAGGCAGACAGAGAGACAGACAGAGAGACAGGCAGAAAGAGAGACAGGCAGACAGAGAGACAGACAGACAGAGAGGCAGGCAGACAGGCAGACAGAGAGACAGGCAGACAGGCAGAGAGACAGGCAGAAAGAGAGACAGGCAGACAGAGAGACAGGCAGACAGACAGAGAGGCAGGCAGACAGGCAGACAGAGAGACAGGCAGACAGGCAGAGAGACAGGCAGAAAGAGAGACAGGCAGACAGAGAGACAGGCAGACAGACAGAGAGGCAGGCAGACAGGCAGACAGAGAAACAGGCAGACAGAGAGACAGGCAGAGAGAGAGACAGACAGGCAGACAGAGAGACAGACAGACAGACAGACGCCAGCATTTCCCATCCAGGTGGTTTGGCTTTTCAACCACCTGTTTTAAATAGGATGTGTTGCTGTCTTCCTCATGGTCTCTTCCTCTATATTTATATCTGTCTCCTCTGTCTTTCCCTCTCTTCCTATCTATCATTCAGACGCCTGGAAAGTTGGGCCCTTGCACCACTTCCATAGCAGTCTATCAGTAACACTCTCTCTCTGTGTGTCTCTCTCTGTCTCTCTCTCTCTCTCTCTCTCTCTCTCTCTGTGTGTCTCTCTCTGTCTCTCTCTCTCTCTTGCTGTCTCTCCCTCTCCCTCCCTCTTTCACCAAAACCATGACACTACAACCAGTTCCTATCCTTCTTTGTCTTCGGCTCATACACAATTAATAACAACGCTCCCTCTTCCCAAAGTCACGCACTCGGAGCTGCCAATCAGCTAGCGTAGACTTGTCTCGTTAGCTAATTAGCGCTCCTCTCGTTCTCTGAGCACCCGGTGTATTTGTCACCTAGCGTGCGAAGGTCCCACCCCCGTACGTGTGGATTATCCCCGTTCTTAACGGCGCGTGTGTCCGTGGGCCTGTAGCTGTGTGGGTATTTTTGGGGCTATGTGCGTGTGTGTGTGTTTACCTCTGCGTGGGGCTCCAGCGTGTCTCCATACTCCCTCACGGGTCCCACGGCCATCTGCTCCAGAGCGTCCGGGTTCCTGCCAGGGGAGGGGAGCGGGGGGGTCATAACTCAGGACGTAAATCACCTCCGAGGACCCTCCTGACATGCAGGCTCCCTCCTCAGAGCCTCCAGTCCTCCGGGGTCGACTACGTTCCCCACCCAGACCCTCGCCTTCGGAGGTCAAGGAAAAGGGAGGGTTTGGTTGGTTCCGGTAGGGTACGTTTCAGGAGTTCAAGGCAAAGTTCACGAGCCTGGGACTCGACCTCAGGGATGAATCTGTGGGGGATTGAATACGATCGCGTGACTGGAATTTGATTTGTGTGTTTGCGTAGCTGGTGCGCCTGGTTTTTAAAAGCGGGGGATTCCTGCGACGCTCGGTAGGGTGGGGAAGTGTTGAGAAGGCTGGGGAGGAGCGAGAAGTGAACCTCACCGATTTTCAGGGGATCTGAGGGAATCTGGTGTCCATGGTCTACAGCAGTGGTTCTCAATCCTGGTCGTCAGGGCTCACTGTCCTGCATGTTTTAGATGTTTCCCCCTTCCAACACACCTGATTGAAATTATCAGGCTTCTGCTGAGCTTCATAGTGACTCATTCATTTGAATCAGGTGTGTTGGAGCAGGGAAACATCTAAAACATGCAGGACAGTGGGCCCTGAGGACCAGGATTAAGAACCACTGGTCTACAGAGCGTTCATTAAAACCATGAGGCTTTTCGATCTGCGGCTGTCTTCTGATATGCAACAGCCCCCTCTGCTGGGCTTTGAGGGTAATGTTGTTTGGTCTTTATTTTGAATCCTGAAGGAGTCTTCAAGGCACACTGGGAGGGGTGAACAACTGATTGACTGTACCTGAGGTAAATGAGGTATTACCTGACGAAGATGATTTTGACCTTCGACGGAGCGCTTTTAATGATGGACGAGGCGTTCTGGTGACCCCGCCCACACAGGATCTGTCCGTTTATCTGGCGAGGCACACAACGCACAAATAGTCCACGTGAACAATCTGAATACCAAACCCTTAATGACAGTACTAAACAAAAAACAACTAAGCAGAGCTACAACAACAACAGTCCTGGCTAACCACCACCGCTTCCAGCGAGGTGAACTTTCCGGAAGCTCTGTCTTGAAGACGATAACACAGTCACGGACCCGGCCCTTCCCCCCCTCACCTCCAGCAGCTCGTCGCCGACCATCATACAGCCGTCCCTCCCAGCGGCCCCGCTAGGGTCGATCCCCACCACGAACGCGCTCATGCGGGTGCGGTCGCGGTTGCCCGCCAGGCTGAGTCCCAGGCCGGCCCTGCCCTTCTCCAGCTCCAGCACCTGGAGGGTCCCGGGAAGACCTCCGTAGCGCTGCTGGATCTTCTCTACAGCACGGAAAGAGCCGGAAACACACAGATGGTTAGCAAAGAGCTGGAGACCCATCAACAAACGACCCGGTCTCTAGGTCCCCTAGGTCTAGACCTAGACAACATAGACTCAACACCTCTTAGTCTTAGTGATGTTTGTTTATTGTACGATGCTAATGCTATTGTACTTGTGCTGGGTTTTTATGGCGGGAGTTGCTTTTATCGCTGTGTTTGACTTTTAATCAACATTTTGTTTGAGTTAGCTTTGTTTTTAATTATTTTGATTTGCACATCTAGCGCGTGGCTGTTCCTCGTAAGGATGAATCACCCAGAATGACCCGCGTTCCTCTGTGCATGGACCAAGCGAGGCCCTTTGACGCGTACGAGAATAATGCTGCACCCAGATTTACGCAGGGCTACTCCAAGGACGGCAAATTGAGGACAAACGCGGGTGGATGACGGCGAGGATGTTTGAGGGGGTCTGTCTGACTCTCTCTCTCTATCTCTCTCTCCTGTGTGTGAGTCACTGCCAGTGCCTTGTGTTCTGGGCCTTCTGCCACCAGCAACCATCACTCCTCTGCTAATCTCCTCCACACACCTCCCGGTCCCCACCTCATCAATCTTAACCCTGCAGGACGCACACACACACACACACACACACATCAAGCAGCTTGCGCACATATGCACACACTCACACACACACAAACACACTAAGCAGCTTGCGTGCATATGCACGCACGCACACACACAGCAAGCAGCTTGCACACACAGACACACACGCGCGCGTGCACAAAACAGGGGGCGTTCACACACACACACGCACGCAAGCAGACGTCCAACTTTCACCCAGCACCCGGGGCCTTGACGGAACACTAATCCTGTCTAATTCAGAGGAGGTTGGAAATGTGTCCTTCCGTGCTAACCTCGGGCTAGGTGAACGCAGACTCCTCATCTGCTTCAGCTTTGCGCTCTTGAAAGTGGGACTCTGTTTTTACGCTAGTCCCGGATGTAGGATTACTCCTTTAACCAACCAGAGCTTTGATCTGTTGACCCGCGGCAAGTTAAGCTTCCTTACGCCGTCAATCACCTTTGGATCAAGGGGGCTTCTCTGACCAGCACTAGGGCCACTGAAGACTGAGACTGTTTAAAAATGGGATGTGGGCGCCATCTGGTGGCGGTTTTGTGTCAACACACTAAAGTGGTAAAGGCAGATGTCTTCCACAGCATCATCTCATCGCCACGCTGAACGTCACATTGGGAAGTGAATCTCACCTTGGCCCAGGGTGTTGACTGCTACAATTAATTTAGGGGAGTCAGGTGGCTCAGCGGTTAAGGTGTTAGGCTACTGATCAGAAGGTTACGAGTTCGATTCCCTGCTGTGGCAACATGATGTTGCGTCCTTGGGCAAAGCACTTCACGCTACTTGCCTCAGGGGGAATGTCCCTGTACTTGAGCGTAAATCGCATTGGATAAGCGCCTCTGCTGAATGACTGAATGTAAATGTCCATTCAGTATTTGCACTGCATCTCCTGCTCACTAAATCTCCACCGCGCTAATGAAGGTGACCCAGCGCTCCAGTGCTTACTCCAGCTGTAGCCAAACTCATCCTCCTCCTCCTCCTCTTCCTCCTTCTCCTGGGGGCCTCTGTCCAGGATCTCTGTCAGCGTGTCGGTGTCTGTCTCCCCCACGTGAGGAACCACGGGGAGGGAGAAGACAGGGGTGGGGAGGGACACCTTCCCGTGCTCTCTGTTGGGGATCTGGGGGGGGGGGACCAATCATAGGCAGATTGAGAGGAAGTGAGGGGGGGAAAGGTAATTTGTTTTCTATAAAGTTCAGGTCAAACAGCTTTTTTACAATTATTTGGTACACTCAGACATGGACAAAATTGTTGGTCAATACAAGAAAAAAATCACAGAAAAAACATGAATCTGACAAAAGTAATAATAAATAAAAAATTCTATGAATCTTAACCAGTGAAAGTCAGACATTGCTTTTCAACTATGCTTCAATTGAATTATTAAAAAAAATGTACTCTTGGAATAGGCCTGGACAAAAATGATGGTACCCCTACAATAGCAGGCTGTCGAGATTAGACAGAAAATAAAGGTAAACGCTATAAAACCATCTCCAAGCAGCTTAATGTTCCTGTGACTACAGTTGCACATATTATTCAGAAATTTTAGATGCATGGGACTATAGCCAACCTCCCTGGACAAGGCCGCAAGAAGAAAACTGCTGACAAATCAAAGAGACGGATGATCTGAAGGGTAACGAAAGAGCCCACAAAGACTTCTAAAGAGATCCAAGGTGAACTTTATGCCATCGCACCATCCGTCGTTGTTTGAGTCAAAGTGGACTACATGGGAGACACCAATGTTGAAAACAAATCATAAAAAAAGATAGACTGGAATATTCTAAACTACATGTTGACAAGCCACAAAGCTTCTGGGAGAATGTCTTATGGACAGATGAGACAAAAGTGGACCTTTTTGCTGAGGCACATTTTACCAGACGCTAAAATTAGGCATATCAAGAAACACTGAGGCAGTGATTGCCTTAAAAAGGTTGTGCAACAAAATATTACCTTTGGGGTACCATCATTTTAGTCCAGGCCTGTTCTCTGAGTTTATGTTTTTATATAATTTTGTTGAAGCATGGTTGAACAGCAACGTCTGTCTTTCACTGGTTAACATTCATCAAATTTGTATTTATTATTACTTTTGTCAGATTAAAGTTTAAGATTAAAGAGAGTTTTTCTTTCATTGACCAAAGAGTACCAACAATTGTGTCCACTGGTGTATATAATACATAGAAAAATCATGTCAATAATAAATAAAATAATAAAACAAAGGAACAATAAGTAAAGCACAACATTCAGGCTTTAGTTCAAGTCAAACAATTGTCCATCTGATAAATTTAAAATGGCTACTTACCTTTCACAACAAATAATCAAACCATAAACCAGCTATTGTTGATTTGAACATGCATCTTTTTAAAACTGATTAAACTGCCTTTTTACATTCAATCCATTCGCACGAATCTTTTGCAAAAGATTGCCTGCAAACGATTCTCGCCCCCGACTTCAATTTTCCGAGCCGAACGAATATCAAAACGTCTCGTTTGCGTTTGCGATCGGAAGACAGCCAAACGCAAAAATGGGAAATGGACACAGAGGTGGGTGAGCATGAATCCGTGTACAGCATGCGCCATATATACCCTACACGTGTATATTGTGAGAAACTGTGGTTCACTGACCAACACGCTGTTCTCTTGGGGCATCTATGTTGTACACGCAGACATGAAGGACAAGAGAGGTAAGGAGCAGAACACGACACAAAGACCCACAAACCTTAAATGGAGTAGGGGTGAAGGGGTTAGTTGGGGAGAGACGGAGGAAAAGTCTACTGAGACTCTCGTCCTCCTACAGAGAACAGAGACAAAGTCAGCGATCATGAAGAAGAAACGAAGGACTCACGAGAACACGACCTAGAGACTAGACACGCTCGGCCATCTTGTCCGGGAGGCCTAGACCTAAATATGACCTCGATCAAGTTCCCACGTTTAATCGCATTTACAACGTGTAGGGAAAACTCTATTCTTGAAGGGGCGTCTGCCTTCAAATTGTGCGCCAAACTGTGCAATCAGTGCACCTTTGCTTCAGGTGTGCCCTTCAAGAATACTGTTTGAATGTTACAACCCTAGCAACAAAAGAAACTAGCGGATATTGACAAACCACAAAGCGTAGATCGTACAAACCTTTTCGCCTTTCGCCACCGCGGCAGCTCTCTCCTCATTGGTGTTCGCGGCTGATGACTGTCATGGGAGAGAGGTTGGGGAGACTTAGGGGGACGTTAAGGCGTTGGTCTTTCAGGGTGACTCATCGATATCAATACTCAACACTCTAAACTTCATCACTGACTGCGTAAGAACTAGTAAAGTTCTGCCTGACAGCTAGCAGCCATATTAGCTGCGAACAGTGTGGTTTGTAGTTTATGGAGCCGGATGAATTATTTTTTAATATATTTTTTTTTACTGATTCTCTTTCTCTCTAGCTCTCTGGGAGATTAATTAGGTTGACGGAGAGGACTGAATCCGTGAAAATCTCATCTGAGGCAGAGATGAGAGTGAGCAGCAAGCACTACATAAAGCATCAGAGGTTATGAGAGACAGGCTCAAGTACACACACACACACACACGCACACACACACACACAACTGTACAGACTGTACACACACACACCCCGCACGCAAACGTATATACAGCATCCGTGCATACGTAAACGCACAGATGGCCAAAGACAGAGGGGAGGCAGCGGTCTAACCTGGGGCAGGGCAGGTAAGAGGCAGGCTGGGGAGTGGTTAGAGGCATGGGGGACGGACCCCAGCGGGGGCCCCGGCAGCGGGAAGGGCAGGGGCCGCTTCTAAACAGCAACACAGAGTATCAGCAACAGACAACGGGGGGGGGGGGGGGGGGGGGAGGTTACTCAAAGAGACACGGTGCCCCTCAGACGAAACAGAGAGAGAGGCGCGCCTGGGAAAAAGAAAGAGGATAGAAACCTCCGGAATTATTTAAAACGATGACTGACGGTTAATTAAAAGTCCTGGAGGAAGGGTAGCTGAGGAATCAAAGAAAGAGCTCCGACTCTGAAGTCCAGCTAAATGTTTCAAAAGTTTCCTGCAGGCTAATTTTGGGTTATTCAGCATGAGCCAGCAAAGAGAGAAGAACTCGTGAAAAACAGCGAAGGCGTACCATTAGTCAGCAGGTGGTCCCCGGAGACTCCATATTAAAAGGCATTACACATGCGCCCCGAGCTCTTAACCTCGATAACAATAAAAAAAAAACATTTTCCCAGGATGCACCACCGACTCCATTCCGCACGCAGTCTGACAACCAGAGGGGGGGTTTCACAAACGAACTACAGGCGGTGTCCGGAGGGACAGCAACCTACACGGAGTTTTAAGGGGAATGTGTAAAGAGAGGAGAGAACGAGAGAGAGAGAGAGACGGAGAGAGGAAGGGATGAACAGGGGTGAGAGAGGGAGATAGAAGGGGGAGATTACCTGGTGCGTGCTGGGTGACAAGCGTGTTAAAGCGCTGCTGAGCTTCTCTATGACTGGAGACGAAGCGGGGCTACAGAGCGAGTGAGGCTGCGAGGCAGAGGGAGGCAGATAGAGGCTGAGGGAGTTAGTGGAGGCCGATGCGGGAAGGGTTAGGATGAAGATGACATAGCCATGGGTGAAGATCGATCAGATGGGAGAACTGAAGTATTAGATGGCCAGAAGCGATTTCTCAAGAAAACCTGGTTGGTTATGGTTCATGGACGGTTGAGGGTTCTTTTAAACATTTTAAAGCGTGTCTGTGTTTTTTCAAAGAGAGTTCTGCAGACAGAATCTTCACCATAGCACACCTGAGAAAATGTTCTCAGACAACTCTATATGAGGTGCGAGCAAGCGGATTTGAAAGTCAATTCCAGGCGAGCGCTGGGCTTCGAAATGAGACACTCAAAGACACACAAACCCAGTTCGGATACATTGGGGGAATCCTGAAGCTAAACGCAAAGCTACCGCAGCTGATTTTCGGTAGTAGGGGAGGAAGGGAAGTGTGTTAGTCCTCTCCTGGAGGTCTTACTCTGGCTCGGTGGATGATGCTCTGGACCAGGAACACCACAGGGTTGGCCGCTCTGCGGATGGCCTCCACAGCCTGCTCGTGGCTGGCGTCCCTCAGGTCCACTCCGTCCACCTGGGGACAAAACACCACGTCCAATCAGACACGCTCATCTCCGAGTCCTACGAGTGTTTGTACGTAGGGAGGGAGGAAGGCGGCCGATTGGTTAGGGCGTCGGGTTAGTGATTAGAAGGTCGCCGGTTCAATTCCCGGCTGAGGCTACATGACGTTGTGTTCTTGGGCAAGGCGCTTCACCCTACTTGCCTCTGGGGGAATGTCCCTGTATGTGCTGTAAGTCGCTCTGGATAAGAGCGTCTGCTAAATGACTAACTGTAAAATGTACGTGGTTTTGGATGAAAGTGTACCTGAAATAAATTTAGCGTAGGGTAATGTCACATGTTGGGGAGGGGGGGGGGATTTGAATTGTGGCCTTTGGTTCGCAGCCGAGTCTGTCCTGTCAAATGCGTGACATGTCTGTATTTGGGACATGTAGCGGTCCGGTGTCTACTGAATATCGTATGTGCTATCGGTTGAGCTATCGGACCCGTGGTGGCTCGTTGACAGTTACATGACCTGGTGATGCATTGCTGTTTGTCAGATACCATCCGCTCTCATTAAAGCCCAGCCTAAAAAACAGCTGTTTTTGTTTTGCCTGAGTTGAAAGGGAGTATCTTAACTTAATTGTGAATCTGCTGGATCAGTATAGGGAGGCTGTGAATAATGATGGAAGGAATCTGAATTGATCATCACGAATACACGCCGAAGTATCATAGTGGTGCTAGCTAACTGCAGAGTGTAAGCTGTCTCAGCTTAATGTTTAGGATTGATTGATGGGTACATGTCATGATATTATTGGTTGATGATAATCATAATCGGTTGGTTCAGCGGTTAAGGCGTTGGGCTCTTGATCGGAAGGTTGTGAGTTCGATTCCTGGCTGTGGCTATGTGATGTTGTGTCTTTGGGCAAGGCACTTCACCCTACTTGCCTCAGGGAGAATGTCCCTGTACTTGCTGTAAGTCGCTCTGGATAAAAGTGTTTGATAAATGATTATATATATGTATATATATATATATGTATAGTTACTTACACACCCATCATATTCAATGTTCAAAGAAAAGCGATTGGCTTTTGAATTCCTAACACATAGAAATGCATGGTTTTGGTTCGACGCCATCTAAAAGGATTTTCAGTTTGACTGCAGGAGGTTTCAACACAGCGTCTCTAGAACGACTCGATGGCGCCCCCACCTCCACGATCCGGTCGCCGGTCTTCAGGGTTCCGTTCTGCCCGGCTGGGCTGTCCTCCAGGATGTGCTTGATGAAGATGCCCCTCATCACCTCCCCGTTACTCAGCCGACTGCCCATCCCCCGGCCCCCCACGATGCTGATGCCCAGAGACTTGCCAGCCTCTCGCTTTAGCTCCACTCTGAGGGGGGGACAGAAAGGGAACAAGTAGTTCAGGTTCAGATTCAAATTACTTGATATTTATCCCGGGGGAACCTCCTTTGCAGCAACGGCACACAGTCACGCAAAAGCACACAGGGGTAAGGGTGTGAGGTAAAAGATTAGAAAAGTGTACACAGGGATAGAGGGGTGGGGGCAAAAAAACGGTAGGTGAATTCACACAAGGGGGGGGGGGGGGGGGGGCAGAGGCTTGGATAAATTATTATGTACAGAATATACAATTACACAGTATTGGCCTTGTAGTTCTTAGTCTCCTAAACTATGTTTTACAATCCACTAATCCCAATCAAATAATGTGTGAATTATTATTTGTACATCCAATATAGACAACTATCCAGGATCCAAGAAGTGACTGAGAAACTGAGTGAGAGTGCACTTCCTGTAAAATGGATCACGGATTTCCTCTATGACGTCCTACTTCCTACTCACTTCCTGGGCTGGTTCCAGTTGGTGTAGGAGCTCTGGAGGTCACTCTCTTCTCCCTCTCCATCCTCTCTCTCTGGGAGCTCCGAGGCAGCTCTCCTGGAGGTATGCCAGCATGATTAAAAACCTCGGCCTAGGTGAAACTAGTCTTCTTATTTATCTTACTGTTTTTACTTCTTCTGTTGTTTAGCAATATAATTGGGGCAGAACAGAATACAGAAAACAAGTCAAATTTAATCGAACAACCATGTTATTCTTTATTGCCAATGTTTTTTTTGCACCTCTTGGCCTAAACATTTACATTTATTCATTCAGCAGACGCTTTTATCCAAAGCGACTTACAGTAAGTACAGGGACATTCCCCCTGAGGCAAGTAGGGTGAAGTGCCTTGCCCAAGGACACAACATCACACAGCCACAGCTGGTGTTCAAACTCACAACCTTCCGCTCATGAGGCCAACGCCTTAACCCCCGCTGAGCCACCTGACTCCCTAGCAGGTGTTTTCAGAAGGTCATCCTCTGTGTAGACGTACCTTGAAGCCCGGGCCGGGTCCAAAAGAACATCGTCTTTAGGCTGCTCCAGGCTGGCTTTGTACTCCTCCAGATATTCAGCAGGGACGTAGGTAATGCTGGAGGGTGAACACACACACACACACACCAGTAATGAGCCAGACTGGTTTGGCTTTTCCTGATAATCCCTTTCACTGTGAACTGTGTCATCATACCCCCCCCCCAAAAAAATCCTCTCACCGCAAATATGTGACGCCAGTGTTCACCCTGAGTGCATGGCCATGTCAGTGTTCATCATTAGGGACGACACTATTATTTACCAGAGCATTAGCCCCGAGGAGCGGAATTCACAGGCAACCAGATATGACAGCAACGAGGGCCTTTTGACAAAAGTGTGCTTTATTTATTCATGACTATCTAGTTTGCATTCAGTGCCTCTCTCTCGTCCGTCGTGCTGCCTGCCCAATTTAAATGGGCGTATAAGATTGCAGGAACCGCGCGTGTGTTTTTGCAGGGAATGCATTCTGTCTATCAAGAGCCCAAGGTGAGCTGTCAATGAATAATGGAGAGACCTTTCTGGGTAAGTATTCGAAAACGGATGTTTGCCTCCTTTATAAAAAAAAACGTCTGGCACAATAAAGTTTTGGTGGACGCAACGAGGTTTGAATAGCCTTCCTCCCAAAAGTGCGCGCCATCGAACCTTGGAAGGGACACGGATTAAGAGTGGAGCATGTGGAGAAAATGAAGAGTGTATTTCTGCCATTTCTAACAGCCAGGGTCACTTTCGGAGGTCTCGGTTTCTAGCAGTTATTCATTGGTAGTTGATTCTGCAGAGCGTAACCATGTACGGCACATTCGAGTAAGGATGACAGATTTCAAGGTGACGACTTCATTCTTGTTTTAACACTGACATGCAAGCCAAAGAGAAAGCGGCATTCAAAATGAAAAGACTGGAAAGTGATTGAAAGCAGACAGGAGAGAAAAGGAGGGTTAGTAAGTGAGGGAGATGGCACAGAATAGGCAAATGAACTGGTTAAGTCGGCCGTGATCAACATACATATGGACCTGCAAGCCACAGGACAGAACGTTCCAGCAATGTTAGAGCCATGTCACCGCATGTTAGCGATGGCATCCAGTGGCAGATTTATCCAGATTTGTTGAATGTGCAAGGTGTCTGAATTATAATACATACGACACATCTACGCATATAAAACCTCATGAAAGGTTTGCTGACGCGACAAAGAAAAGCTTATGTAAATATAAAAAAAAACATTTAAATATATAGGCGCCCTGTTTTGAAGATGCTTTGAAGAAAAGCAGCAAGGTTTATCGCTGGGATTTACCGTAACAAACTCTATATGAAATAACACTGTATTTATCTGGATAAATCTTCCAACAGGAAACTGCTGACCTTGAATGAGAGTTAGAGAGAGAAAGCGAGAGAGAGACACACACAAAGACCGGATGAGAGACAGAAAAGGAGAGAGAAAGAGAGAGGATGAAAGACTGAGGATAGGAAAGTGAGAGAAAGGTTAAGAGAGAGAGAGAGAGAGAGAGAGAGAGAGAGAGAGAGAGAGAGAGAGAGAGAAAAGATGGGGGAGAGAAAACATGAGGGAGAGAATGAGGGTTTTTTGCTGCACCTCCACTGAGTGAGTTAGCTCAGCATACTCACACATAAAAGGGGCACAGATCGTCCTCGGGTGCACAGGTCGATCTAGAACGTGAAGAGGTTTTTCATGGGCTATCGCTAACACACCAACACAAAACAGCGCAGCAAGCAGTTCTCATATCGAAAGACACTGGATTAAATGATGCCACAACCAGCCTGATAGGCTATCTCAGATTTACTAATAGAAAGAAATGAAGAAAGTTAGAGGAATCAATGTCCATCGTTAGTTACTTTTAATCTCGTTTTGAACCCAGTTCGATGCTAATGAACACAGCATAAACCTTAAATAAACCCTTTCATGCTTTTCCATTTCTCTAGTCCTTTGTTCTGTGAAGATTAACATTTTTCAGTAGGTGTGTAATTACATGTAGCATGCAATTGATGGCCACTGATTAAACATAATTAAAACGATACTACTTTTGCAGATGGAAGGATGTGATGGAAAAACTGAGTGAAGACAGTGCTCCGCAATATCGTGTTAAGAAAATCATTAAACTCTCTAGCATTTTAGGGGGGCAAGGCTCATTAATCCCCCCCCCCCGCCCCCCTTAAAATGAAGTCATTACATTTCTATGTGGCCGTGTGTGTGTGTGTGTGTGCGTACATGTTGTTGCAGTATTGCGGCATGCTTTCACTGCATGGTCAGTGGGTGACACCGTGGAACGCTCCGGAAGCCTTACCCCAGGTCAGGCCCGATGAGAGAGTGCCTTCGCAGCATGGCGCGAGCCTGGGCATTGGTCATGTGAGCGGTGGGCTCCCCGTTGATGGCCAGGATGAGGTCTCCCACCCCCAGCCGGCCGTCGCGGCTGATGGAGCCCCCGTGGATGACGCTGCGGATGAGCATCCCCAGACCGTCCTTCAAGGCACTTACCGTCATCCCTAGAGAATAGAAGACCAAAAATCAAGACCCTAGTTCCTGTTAAGGACTGATTTCATATTCTCATTTTGTGATGAGTATCTAACCATGCCCCAAAAAATTATGACCGGGATTCGCACTGGGATACTAGAAGGGAAATTAACTCGTAAATTACTTGACATGGTACATTTAGAATAGCAGTGGTCGTCATGAGTACGATCACCAAGTCTGAAGGTTCCGAGAAAAGAAATTCTTCAAATAAAACATCTAATCATTTTTTAAATTACATTACTTTCCTCATGGTCCATCTGAATGAAAGCATGAGTCAAGGCCAATTCTTTCTGCGAACATTTCTCCCATGACAGATGAGCTGGAATCGGTAAAAAAAAAGATTGCAAATCAAAATGATACAAACCAAGACTGGAGTTGCCCTTGACAACAGTGATAGTCCTTTCAAAATGGCTCCCAGAGGTTGTCACTTCCTTGTCAGTATCCTCCGCAGACTCTTCAGCACAAGGCCTCTCTCCCTTAAAATGGCAGAATTCGTTATTAAACATCAAAAGATACCGAAATAATAACATTGATGAGGAAAGTTCTAAAGCATGACAGGAAGCAAGAGGGTTTCTAAAAGCAAGTTGGGCTCAGAGGAGAAGGGGGGGGAAGGAACTAAGAACTATGTGAAATTAATTTGTAAGAGTGTTGCCATTACTTCAGTGGGGATTTTGATTAAGCACTTATGAATGTGTTGAATGGCTCAGATTGATTATCCAATTTGTTTGCCTACACTTGTGCAATTCCATCTGGATGATTGTTTGTGTATGTGGTCGGAAGTCAGGCTTGTTTTGTAGCCTTGAGTGAATCAGACCTGCTATTTTTAAACACATTTCTCCAAAGCAGAGAGACAGTACAATTTCATTTTGATGAAGGCTTATTACCTTCATTAAAACGCGTATCTCTCCAATGTCCCCGATAGAAATGGTGGTCTCCATCTGAAAATGGAGAGACGCCATTGGCTCCGGTATAAGATTAGAACTGGGCCTGGAATCTGGACCGTACGAGATCGACAAATCGTCTGGTGCCGTTCGGCCCGAAAGAATCCCCGGGTAGAGATCTGATTCGGCGGGCGGCACGGCGCCAGCGTGACTTCCCATGGTTCTGGGCAGCGAAGGAAAGGCGATCGGCTTCTCCTCAAGGGAGAAGGGCTCGGTGTCGTCGTCGTCGACCTCGGACACGGTCGCGAAGGAAGGACGCTCGTCCGGCAAACGCAGACGAGCCGTCCGCTAAGTAGAATAAAACACAGCGGCCGGATGGAGGTTAGGCTCCATTAGTCTGACGACGATCACCCAACTGTTGGATGGGAGCCGTGGGATGGGGGGTGGGGGTAGGGTAGTGTGGGGTTGGGGGCTGGATCTAATCTGCCCCGCCGTAATGCACTTCTTGCAATGAGCCATGGAAAACCCATCACCAGTCAAAAAGGGGAATAGCAATAATTACAGATGATCCTGTTTTAGAGAGCTCGACGCAGGAGAGAGAGAGACAGAGAGAGAGAGAGAGAGAGAGAGAGAGACAGACAGAGAGAGATAGAGAGAGAGAGACAGAGAGAAACACCGCTTCATTTATCACCTCAGATCTAATTCAGCGGGCCTAGACTGCGCTGGCAATTATTTCCCAGAGTGATTCCCTGCGCTGGGGAGATGGGGACTATAACCTTAAAAAAGTGGGAACCCAGAGACTGGCAGAACTGCTGATAGGTGAAGTACCAATGCCAATGGGCCGTTTCATTCCTGTGGGGTAAAAGTAGGACAGGAAGTTGTGTTGAATTACCTGAAGCCAGGAGACGGATCTCATATAAAAGGACACTAAAAGTGGACCTAGGTGCGTTGGGGGGTTGGATCAGGGATGCGACACAGAGCTACAGGGAGGGGCGGAGGTAGAGCAGAACCTGACATGAACCTGGATCATTACAGCATCCATTAAAACGTATGCAGAACGTCAGCTGACCGCCTGGCGATCAACATTAGCAGGACATCATCGAAAAGTGAACATATGGTCATGGTACAGCTGTTGTAACAGTAAAGTTATACCACCAGTGAGCAGCTGTGATGGGGATCAATGACGTTACATGAGGAATGGAACAGCTGTTCTGTTGACCTTCCAAAGACTGGAACTAGACATCAAGGGGAGATCGGTCTCGGTGGGGGCTGATTTGGGTGTTTCATTGCTGGGGTACAGGGATGTCGTCGTGTCCTACCTTGGGCGTGGAGGAGTGCAGGGTGATCTGGTAGTCTGGGTCAGAGCTGCAGGTGCTTCCGTGGAGGGCAATCATGGATGCTTGATACGTGTCATTTTCCTCTCCGGAGAAGCGGTGCTCGAACCCTCTCTCTTCGGACAAGTCCACATCAGCGGAGTCAATCTGCGTCACATGGTGAAATGATGATTAATTCTACGGTCAAGTCCAGTTCTGTTGATGGCGGGAAGCTCTCCAATCAAGGATGAGTGTTTAAGTGCTCATGTGTGAGAATTGTCAAAGTCGGTCTGACCTCCACCCCCCAAAAAATCTGGGTTAATACTTTTTTCTGATTGGTTAATACGTTCCCAGAAGACCGATTCGCCCAATCAACACAATTTGCATTCATTGGACAGTTTTGTCTATTTTTAACGTCCCTGATTCGTGATTGGTTTGTGCCACTTTTCTTTGAGGGTGACTAACCAATGCCGGCTCTGCTCGGAAGAGGAAGCTGTCAGCTGATTCCTCCCACTCTTTCACTAGCAAAGTTGCAAAGATAAGAGCACGCATGGCCGAGGATGACGAAGGACCTTGTTCTTCATCGGAGGACTGTGGAGACAGGGCCATGAGCAGAAAAAATATCCCAAATATCCCTGGATGAATAAAGATTGTCTCCTGGTGGGGTTTTTTTTGCCAAATTTTTGTGTCTTATGTTCGTTTGTTAGTAGCAAAAAGGGTATTAAGTGTAACCATTTCTACGGTCCGATGACCGCTAATCATGAAATCGTCAGCCTAAGAAACCTTGCTCAGTTGCCAGGAAATAGTTCTTGAGACTTTTTTTGTCGGTTGCTTGAATTTAAACAGACTGTGGAAAGAAAATATCTGTCAATGTTGCCATATACTTCCTTTTAAAGAATCTTTTGAGGCTGAGTATGTCTTACTGTGAGATCGTCAGAAAGACAGTGGGTGAGAGTTCACAAAGAGAGAGAAAAATAGGAAGAAAAAAGATAGAAAGAGAGAGAGAAGGAGAGAGAGATTTGGGAAGTATTGAAGGATTATGCCTGTTGGACTCAATTTTGAGAAGCAATACCAATGAAATACCGCCCCCCCCCCCCCAAAAAAAAAACAAAAAAAACATTCTGAAGCCTGCACGATAACTCCTCGGAGGATTCCGGAAACCATGTAATCCACCTAACCTGCAGCAACCACAGCATCCCAGAGGCCTTCCCAGAGCATAATCCAATGGCCAAGTCCAATACATGAGAAATGTACCACTAAACCTGAAGAATGCTAGCCATTTTTCCCAGATAACACACACGCAGACACACGCGCACGACCCTGGTGCCTGTGGTCATAAATATGTTGTTGAACTAACCAATATTTTGACAGGTGTCCCAGTGCCTTTAAATGTCCAAGGAATCCAAGTGCTTTCAGAATTCAATAAGGAGGCTATATCAAAGCCAAGGGTCTGTTGGTTTTTCTGCTTGGGGGCAGCTGGGAGTTGCGTGCATCAGCACGTCTAAGCTAAGCTAAGTCCACTGTCTTCTCTGCATGAAAAATTCAGGCGTTCAGTAAGATGAGCCCCTCATTATTGGACAGCAGGCACGCGCACGTGATAAAAGGCGCTCATAAATATCCTTTCATGAATACACCATCACACACACACACACACACACACACGAGAGTCGTGCCGCCAGACGATATTAGGATATTTTTCCTTACTGGCAACGGCTTGGCCACTCCTATTCGGACCTGGCCGATGGCGGCCCCTTTTAGCGCCTGGACGGCGTCCTCCAGACTGGCGTTCTCCAGGTCGGTGCTGTTGACAAACATGAGCCGGTCTCCCGGCAACAGCCTGCCGTCAATCTCCGCCACCCCCAATGGCACCAAGGAGCGGATCACGATCACCGTCTTTGCCGCATCCGTCGGGTCCTATGACAGTTCATGTCAGTCAGGTCGACGCACACGACCAACACAAATCAGAGACGCTCTCAGATTGTAATTCACTTCAGCTCATCTATGTTTATAAAGTCCCCCGCGTTGTAAATTATACATGTAAGTCAATCTCTTGTAAATGGAATGAGTTTATGTCTCACTCTACACACTACATTTCCCAGAGGGCTACCCTTTGTGACACTTATCCCATGTAACTCATCCCTACTGTATATTCATGGCCCATTAGTGCAGCATGAAGTCTTATTTTAAATTAGAAAAACACACTGATCATCTTTATGATTCCCCTTTCCAACAAACACACCGTACATGTGCACACACAAGCAATCACAAAATACACACACACACAAACTTGGCAGTGGTGTAGCAGAACAATGATCCCAATATAAATACCACTTAGTAGTATGGTGTTAGACGTTATGTGCAATAGAATCAACCAATCATAATACTACCCCTTTACTTGGATATTTTTAAGTTTATATTAAATGACTTGTACTATCGTAATCTGTATCAAACTGAAGTAAATATTTTACGAAGGATTTTCGGAATGATCCATGAACATTCATGAAGTTGTTATGAATGTTTATGAACGTACCCTTCCTGTCAGCTTAGTTGTCAACTTTAAACTGCCCCAAATAACAACAAAAAAAGGAATATTGAGAAAGATCCAATCACGCAAGCGCACGTTCCAACACCCCTCCATCACGTCCCCCCTCAACCCCCGTCAGAATCCCCACCTGGTAGTCCAGGATGCTGAATCCCAGCCCGTCCTCGCCCTTCTCCAGCACAATGTCCTGGATCTCCGTCTCCCACATGGCCAGAGGAGATCCCATCGGCTCCGCCGCCGTTACATGTCTGGCCCCCGCCGCCGCCGCCGCTTCCAACCCGTCGGAATCTCCGGGAACCAGAAAGCCGACGGGGGCTCCTTGTATCTGCAGAGCCCAAAAAACCCCAGGGTCTTCAGCGCCGCGCACCAATTACCTTTGTTCCCTTCCCTCAAGAGCCCGCAAGGCTGCCTCGGGAAAGCGAGGTCCGTTTTCTTTGGCAGGAGACGAAAGGGTAGAATCTGGAGGTTTGCTGGACAAACGGCACGTAGTGTTTTCCCTCCCCCACCCCCCCACCCCACCCCACCCACCCACCTCCCCCCCACCCCCCCCAGCCTAGAGCAGGGCTTGGGAACCTTTTGAAAGGCTAATGCTGCGGACTGCCTACCGAGTGCAGTGTGACCTGTACCTGAGGGCTAGCTTCGGATGCATGGATGGTAATAAAGCTGTCAGCCCTCCGTGCTTATCGCTAAGTCTTAATCCCTCATCACTGACGGGCTCGACGGCCATTGGAGCGCCGGAACGGCTGTGCTGACATAATGAGGGTGTGCGGGGAGGTGTGTGTGTGGGCGGGGCGGGAGGAGGAGGAGGGAGGATGAGGATGAGGAGGATGAAAGAGGGAGGAGGGACATGGGGAAAGGCGGGAGATGGGAGTGAGGGAGGAAGAGGAGGAGGACGACGAGGAGGCGGATGGGGAGGAAGGGGGGGGGGGGAGTCCTTCAATCGTATTCATCAGTTCATATCGTGAAAGGGGGGAAAAGCTGCTTACTCTGCACTTAGGTCAGGGGTCGTCAACCCTGGTCCTAGGGAGCCACTGTCCTGAAGGTTCTAGATGTTTCCCTGCTCCAGCACACCTGATTCTAATGAAGCGTCGTTATCAAGCTCTGTGGAAGCCTCATAATGACCCTCCATTAGAATCAGGTGTGCTGGAGCAGGGAAACATCTAGAACCTTCAGGACAGTGGCTCCCTAGGACCAGGGTTGCCGACCTCTGACTTAGGTGAAGCTGGGAAATTCAAATCTTGTAAGAGTGCGTTGCCATTGCGGTTAATTTTTGAGGATATCTATGCATACATTAGACAGCCATCTAAATGTCGGAACTCAACATTCTTAGGACAGCGAATGAAATACCTTCATGCTAGGTTCTTTCAGTCCCCTTTGGCCAGAGTCCATGTCACTCTGCGAGAGAGGGGCGGGCCTACAGCAGGCCATGTACACACGAACAGGAAGCTCCTTCAGAATGCTGATCACTTCCTTGTGGGTCTCGCCAATCAGAGAGATGCCGTTGACCTGGGAGGAGCCGAGTGGAGAAGTACGGTAATTAAAGCTCTGCTGAAACAGGTTTGTGCTGAAATACGGCTCGAAAAAAATCGGTGATTATAGAGAGGATAATTATACTAATGTTGTTGATTGAACGCAATCCCCGTGATCTCCTCTCTCTATAAAGAAGTTCAAACGTGACCTGTGCGTGCTCGGTGAAACTTCCTTCTCAGTTTCTATGCATTTACATTTAGTAGACGCTCTTATCCAGAGCAACATACAGCAAGTACAGGGACATTCCCCCCTGAGGTAAGTAGGGTGAAGTGCCTTGCCCAAGGACACAAGGTCAGTTTGCCTCTCCCGGGAATTGTACTCACAACCTTCCGATCACCAGGGTGACAGCCAAACCACTCAGCCACCTGACTCCCAGCAATATTTGTGACTACACATATCATTGACATTTCTTCGATGTGAGCCTCTCACCTCTAGCAGTTCGTCCCCGCTGAAGAGCTTCCCACAGCGGCCTACTGGGCCCTCGGGCAGCACGGAGCGGATGTAGTGGTGTCCAGCGCTGGCCTCCAGGCTAACGCCCAGCCCACTGCTCTCACTGAACTTCTCCACCTGGGCCACCTGGAGCAGGGAACACCGGTCGGCAAGGAAACGAGAAATCCGTCCAGCTTTCGGACGTTCGACAGAGGAAAGCTTCCGGATCAATGCCTACGACATCTCTTTAAGCGATTCAGTGTAGACTGGAACAGATTTAACGATGGGAAATGTTTTTTTTCTACTGGCGTGTTTACAACCACACAGATGTTCTGTTTCAGGCTTTGGTTTACTTACTACTACTTCACTGCTGCGGCCCAGAATCTTCTGCCATTTGTTCTTCAGCTCCTCCTCTTCCTCAGCTGTGAGCTTGACTCCTTGAGAACATTCCGTAAACGACAACCAAACATTTTAGAAGTACCTAACTAAAAACCCTCAAAAAACATCCGACTGGGCGGTTTCACACATTTTTTCCCTAGCAAGGTACAACCATTGAACCTGTCTATCCTGCCATGCTGACAGAATTCACATCCAGTTTCTCCAGTGGTGCACTAACACCTAACACCAACATATCCCAGGTCAGCATGGGTTAAGTCTCTCACCTTCTCTGTCTTCCTTCAGCTGATCTATGGGCAGGACAGCATGAGATCCTCCAGCGCTCGCCTGGAACTGCTTCTCCTCTGCGCTCGCGGAGACAGACGAGAACTTCAGAACACACACCGAGAACACTCTTTCTCTCAGTCTCTCTCTCTCTCTCTCTGTTTCTCTCAGTCTCTCTCTCTCTCTCTGTTTCTCTCGGTCTCTCTCTCTTTCTTCTCTCTCTCTGTCTCTCTCACACACACTCACACACCCATGTTGAGATCCATCTCTCGGCTCTGAACATCAGCTCTGTTTTCAGGGCGTGTGTGTCGGGTGTGTGCAGTGGTTGTGTTTACTCCTCCTGGGTCAGGACTCTATTACAGGCTGCAGGAGGTTCAAGGGTCTGAGGCAGGGTGGAGGGTTGGGCTCTAAATATAGATCTGGCGGTGGTTGTGGGAAAGGGGTTAAGTAGAAGGGAGCCACCCCTGTCTCTGACCCAAATCAGTTGGGACATAATCAAATACAATCAAAGTTTTAATCACGTAATGCTCTTGAAGTAGCGCTTCTCATCTCCCACGTTACCTTGAGCGATCTCTGCGTTCACTCTCTCCAGAGTGAGATCCCTGATCTCGGGGGGTGGGGGAGGAGGGGGGAAGACCATGGCTGGCGGTAGAAACAGGGTGCTTTGGGGGGCCATGGCTGGTGGTAGGGCCAGGGTGCTTTGGGGGGCCATGGCTGGCGGTAGGACCAGGGTGCTGGGGCCCACGGCAGGGGGGATCACCACGGCGCTGGGGGCCGTAGCAGGGGGGATCTCCTCCGGCCGGAAGCCCCGCCTCACCAGCTTCAGCAGCACGGTCTGGCCCGTGTGACGCAGCACCTCCACGGCCTGCTGGTTGGTGAAGCCCTGGATGTTCATCCCGTCCACCTGCAGGGGGAAATCAACCAATGGCAGTCAATCAACCCTGGGAGCTAGGATGGGATTGGACAATTTCCAATCCTTTGACTGAATAGAAAGCTAAAAAAAAACTCGCCTTTTATTGTAATAATTCAAATGTATGCAGCTGTTAGGCATTGTATTATTTTTTATGTTGTTTTATTAATATAATTTACGCCTAAAACGAAGCCAAAACACAAAGAGGCACACATAATTAAGAGATTATATTACCCTATTCTGTAAGCAATTGAAACTCAGCAAATGAATGAGTGTGCAGCATACCAATCAGGGAAAATGTTTGAGCTGTTAGGTCTCTTATAGTCTGATTAATGTAGATGATATCAGCAGATGAAGTCAAAGCATTTTTTCTTCTCAATAATGGCTAAATTATTCAAATATGCAATGTTATTGTTACCCAGCCATTTGTAAATGGATTTTTGGAAAACAATTCAGCCTTTCACCTAATTTGAGAGATTCAAATGATTTCAGGATATTGGAATCACTTACAGCTATGATCTGGTCTCCAACATGGATCCTTCCATCCTGTTCTACTGCACTGTCTTTAGTTATGCTCTTCACAAATATACCAGATGGCTCTGCAACGTTATGACAGACAGGGGCAACAGGTGTGAAACTAAAGGAAATACAAAATATATATATATAATAACACCATAACATTTAAAAACAAATGTCAATGATCATAATTACACATTTCATCTAATATATTTACTGTAATTCCCCCCCAAAATATGTTTTTACATGGTTTAAAGCGTCTGATGAATGCAAGATTGCATATTTTAAAGGTATGTTCTACGATGTGTTAGTAATGTTAACTTATGGTCATCATTCACCTGAATACGTGTGCAAATGAGCTGTGTAGTTTATTGTACATCATTGGTTTAGTATGACAGTGGAACAAATTGAACCATAGAATTGGTTTTGCGAAACCCTGCTCACAACAAAATGAGTTTGCACATGAGCAGCAGTAAGCCACCATGATATTAGGGCAGACAGGAATCTGTTGTACCAGTGCAAAGACATTGTGATTGGATGAGGGAGTCAGGTGGCTGAGCAGTTAGGGTGTTGGACTAATAATAAGAAGGTCGTCAGTTTGATTCCCGGCTGTGTCAACATGACGTTGTGTTCTTGGGCAAGGCACTTCACCCTACTTGCCTCGTCTGCTAAATGACTGAATGTAAAATGGAAATCGGAACGTCTTAAATGAGGTAACCTCGGGCAAGGCAGCTTTTTCAAAACTATGTTAATGCATTGATATCCAAATGGTTTCATACTAATATTTGAAGTTGTCCAGAAAGTTCTAACAGAATTTGAAAAAATACACAAATTCCAAACTATGGTTCGTTAATAGGAATCTGTCATTTACATTGACATTTATTCATTTAGCAGACGCTTTTATCCAAAGAGACTTACAAGAGAGAGCTTTACAAAAGAGCTTCAGTCACTGAGCATAGCAACTTGCCATGACTAACCATATGTCTTTTTTATATGAAATAACAAGCATTCTACAGGAAAGAAGATACCAGATGATAAAAATGTAAGAAATGATCCATACTGAGTCAACCTACATGTTCTTACACTACAGCTAATTGAGTCTACCTAAAACGATAACATGTTATAAACTCTCAGGTAAAAAAAATATCTAGTTTACTCACCAGCGTTCTTATCGCCCACATAGCCAGCGATAGTGATCCCCAAGCCCTGGGCGTTCTTGGTCAGCTCCACATCAAAAGCGTCAGCCTCCTCTTCCTCGTAGCCCTGCGGGGGACACAAGTGAGTCACAGTCGGTCACCAAGATGGCCGACGCTGACTAGACATAAAGGAGCGTGAGTCTTTTGGGTCCTCCTTCCCCTCCTTCCACACACACCGCTCCCAACACCTCGCCACATTCCGCATCTACGTTTCCTCCCTGTCGACCGAATGTTCAGATGAGTAATGCACACAATAAAGGCGCAAATCGCAATGGGGGAGGTGTCGGCAGAGAAAAGAACAGTAAGAGTTGGAGTCATGGAGGGGTTATTCATATGTAGACAGGGCTGGAGGGGTTGATAACGAGAGGGAAAGCACCGTTGTAAGCACTTAGCGGAGGCAGTCAGCAGAAAATAACAGCCCTCAAGGGAACTCACAGAGTCTTCAGACTCTGGAACCGGAACCAAAGACACAGAGAGGGGTACCTCCTGGATTCAGGAGCGAGGCAAATACCACAGAAGAAGACGTCAGACATCTGAATTTACATGAAGTCGTTTTACATTTAGTCAGTTTAGCGGACGCTCTCATCCAGAGCGATTTACACCAAGTACAGGGACATTCCCCCCTGAGGCAAGTAGGGTGAAGTGCCTTGCCCAAGGACACAACGTCATGTTGGCACAGCCGGGAATCGAATAGGTGACCTTCTGATCACTAGACCGACGCCCTAACCGCTCAAGTCACCTGACTCCATTTAGACACCCCAAAAGAAACCCTCTATCTATCAACCCCCCTTCAAACTGCTCTAGAACATCCACGGGCGGCCCTCACTGCCGTCCTCAGGACCGTCCCAACCAAACCGTCGTCTCACCTGTTGCTCGGCGACCGTGGGCAGCAACACGGGCACCGCCGAGTCGTCGGAGGGTCCCCTGGTGATGACCAGCTTCACCCGGTTCCCGCACAGCCGGAGGACCTGGGCCACCTGCTCGCTGCCCATCCCCAGCAGCTCCGTGTCCCCAATCTTCAGGATGTGGTCCCCGCTGCGCAGGCGTCCGTCCTGGAGGTGAGGGGGGGGGGGGGGGGAGGACGTTACGGGAGGCCGGCGACCTCGCCACCCGCGCCGTATCGCGGGGTTCACCAGAGGGCGCTAGCCGTCACGGCGAGGCTGTTATATATAAATCGATGCCTTCCACACTAAATCATGCTTGGTTGTTAACTTGGTCGCAAGCAGCAAACTTGCCTTAGGGCTGAATGTGATCTAATAGGGGTTTTAAAACCAATGTGAAGAAAAGAAATTCCTGTGAATTGTTTAAGCTTGTTATATGGCAATGTAGAGAGTATATATATATGACTATAATGATCCTTTTCTTATTCCAGTAAGCCATTCCAACCCCACTGGGACTTAATTACTGGGATCCTGCGTTATCAATGTCTTTACCTGATGAAATTCCTTTCGTAGCGCTATCATACACATACTACAGATGTACACTTCCTGTAGGTGTGCATTATTTAAGGTCCCACAGGTCTCTGCACAGCACCACAGCTCTTTGAGCATATGCTGAAGTGAGTGGAGGATTTTGTAGGCCTGAGGTAAACAAAACTCTGTAACCGCACACCGCACACACACAGAGAGGCTGGAGGTTTGGCTCTGATGGATATGTGGTTGACTTGAACGCTGACTAGGCCCACCTAATTATCGGGTGCCGCCATCTCTAAGGGGCATCCTTTCTGCTCTGAAAACGGACCAACCAGTGAGGAGGGGGGGGGATTCCTGACATTTACGCAACCGTCTTGTTGCTGCTCGTTAGCCTCGTTAGTCATTTCACACCTACTGTGCAGATTCAACCAGAACAACAACAATTGAAAGAGGAAACTAAAAATGTAACAACGATAAACCCCTGATCTTCTTATTCCAGCTCAAACTGGGTTCTTCTCATTACTTTCCACCACGGTCATTCCAGCAGCTCACCTGGTCAGCGATTCCTCCGGGCAGGATGGTTTTGACGATGACCCCGGTGGTCTTTCCTCCCACGATGCCAAAGCCCAGCCCTGTGCCGTCGTTGACCAGTTCGATGGTCTCCACGTGCTGCCAGAGGGTCTGGGGGAACACCAGACACACACCAGACACACACCAGACACACACCAGACACACACCAGACACACAGCAGACACACACCAGACACACAGCAGACACACACCAGACACACACCAGACACACACCAGACACACACCAGACACACACCAGACACAGACCAGACACAGACCAGACACACACCAGACACACACCAGACACACACCAGACACACACCAGACACAGACCAGACACACACCAGACACACACCAGACACACACCAGACACACACCAGACACAGACCAGACACACACCAGACACAGACCAGACACACACCAGACACACACCAGACACACACCAGACACAGACCAGACGGCAGATAGACACCGATTAGGACGGCACCGGGGCTAATGGTGCGTCTAAGGTGATTTGAGAGCCCGGTGATGGCTAATGGATGTGACGCTGTGTTGATAGGAGATTTGAGCAGTGCGGTGTGGATCCGGGTGTGTGTTTTTCCTGAGCGTGAGGTCGGCAACCTGGTGGATAGGCCCTCTGTGTGTGTGTGTGTGTGTGTGTGTGTGTGTGTGTGTGTGTGTGTGTGTGAGAGAGAGGGTATTTGTGCTCTGTCAGCCATGACACTGCATCCCTCGGGAGTGGCTGACACCATCACGGGGTAACGGATCAGTGTGCGTCCGTAGGATTGTGTTATTTGTTTTGTGTGACAGAGCGTGCATGCCAGCGAGTGTGTACGCTCCGCTCGCTAGGGCAAGCACACGCAGGGAGCCCACCTTCGCACACCGGAAACACACAAATCCACGTGCAAATAACTGGGATCGAACTGACTAACCACCTGCGTGTCTACACGTGGGGGTGGGAGGTGAGGGGGGGGGTCCTTACAGCGCTGGAGTGAGCCGACAGGGTGCTGGCGGCCGAGGGGGTCCTGGACACCACGGGGCTGGCCAGCTGGGGGATGGGGCCCCTGGCCACGGTCAGCTGAACGCTAGCGGAGGCCCGCTGCAGGATGCCTATAGCCTGCTGGTGGGTCACCGTCTGGTCCAGGGGCTGGCCGTTGATGGCTAAGATCTGGTCCGCCTCCTTCAGCTTTCCGTCGCTGCCGGGTTGGGGAGTGGGGGTGGAAAGGAGGAAGAGGGAGAGGAATCAACAAGTTGTCATCTAACGTCTGCCTGTGGTTTTGCATTGCACCACCGCATATTACATTTACATTTATTCATTTAGCAGACGCTTTTATCCAAAGCGACTTACAAGAGAGAGCTTTTACAAAGAGCATCAGTCATTGAGCAAAGCAACGTGATAGACCCCGAACACAGTCGGATTTTTAGATCGTGAATCATACATCATGAGACCCAATAAGTGCCAAAGGAAGAACTAAAAATGCATAACACAACAATTATGAATATAAAGCAAGAGATACAACACACAATACATTAGATCAGGTGAAATGACATACTATTGGTAAGTGCCATTAAATTCTCTAAATAGAATTATCTAAATATTATACAGTTGACAGATATGTTCTTGCTAAACTCTCTCAGATCAAGCCACATGATGATACAGTTACACTTTGTTCAATTACGTTTATAGATTAAAAAACTTGGATCCCTGCCCAATTGAATTCATGTTAGTTCAGCTCAGTTCACTCCAATTCCTTTGTCTCTCTGTCTCCTTACCAGTGAGCCACGCTGCCAGCCTGGATCTCCTGGACGAAGATGCCCAGCTCCCCCCGGTTCTCACTCCTCAGACCCACCACGCTGAAGCCCAGCCCCCCTGACAGAGGCTTCAGCAGCTCCATGTGGGTCACGTAGCGTCCCTGTCAGACACACACATACACACAGACAGATACACAAATGAAGACAGATACACACACACAGACACACACACAGACACACAGACAGATACACATATGCAGACACATGCAGACTCACACACACAGACACACACACACCCACGCAGACAGATACACACACACACAGACACACAGATACACACACATACATGCAGACAGATACACACACACACAGACCCAGACACACACACATACATGCAGACACACACACAGACACATGCAGACACACAGACACACACACAGACACACACACATACATGCAGACACACACAC
This sequence comes from Neosalanx taihuensis, assembly GCA_030340665.1. Lineage (NCBI taxonomy): Eukaryota > Metazoa > Chordata > Actinopteri > Osmeriformes > Salangidae > Neosalanx > Neosalanx taihuensis. Next base: position 3,303,540 of record CM059313.1, on the reverse strand, counting down.
AGACACATGCAGACACACACGAAGACACACACACATGCAGACACACACACACAGACAGACACATGCAAGCATATACGCAAGCACACATGTGTACATAGCCATCCGCGCATACACACGTACATTGGCACAGACAGACGCGCACACAAACACACACACACACACACACACACCGACAAACACATTCAGTCCGTTTTCAGCCCCTCAAGGCAGCATCAAAGACAGACTGCTTCAGAAGTCTATTTGAAGTCAGTCAAGTGAGTGGAGTGTGCAGCGTGCGGAGAACAACTTGTCTCTGAGTGTCTTCACATATCTAGTTTGTGTCAAGCAAGACTTGCTAAGGGTAAATCCAGGGCTGATAGGGAAGATTCAGTATGTACAGTCTGGACAATTCAGGGAAAAGATGCAAATCTCCCAAGGCAGTGCTTTAAAACATCATATAACAAGAAACCATACCACCAATAACTTCTTCTACGCTTGGGTGTGCGAGTGATGCTGAGACTGTGGGGGTTTTCAGGCTATCCGTAGGGCACGCAGACTTTTACAGATCTGAGGATTGGTGAATACCTGAGCCATGGAGCGAATGATGTGCTCAAACTCTTCGGAGGAAGGTTTCCCATTGATTTGTAGCCCGGAGGAGACTTCTGGGTAAGCAACATGGCCGCCGTTGGGTTTGATTGCGTAGGGCTCATTCAGATCCCCTCCAAGCGAGGATGGGACACCCCCCTTAGTTGTCACAAAGAGAATATAACCAATAAATGAACTCCATCAAATCACAAAGGACTGCCTTTCTAATTTGACTCCAAAATATCAAAGGTTATTTCATTCTAAAGACAGTTGACTTTGAGGCAAATGTAGGACAGGCGTCGTATTTGCCTATCGACTCTGTAAACACGAACAAAAGGCCTAATTCGTCTAATTCCTGAAATCTTGCATAAGTCGCGGACTAAAAGCGTTGAAGCAGGATAGCTTGTTATCCAACCAGCGATTAGTTGGATCTATAGCAGTCTAATCCTGGAAAGATAATGGCTTCTAGCTGATGTTACAACAAAGATTGTGCTTCCAATGCAATATTTCCGTCATGGCGGAACGCATCGACCGCCATCTGGATGCATTGATATGATACCAGTTTAATTGCAGCACCGACTCGGTTTGTGTGACAAATGAATAACATGAATTAGGCCCTGTATAAAATTGCGGTTGGGGGATCATATTTGCTGTGGGTGTTGTGTTTATGATTAGTTTGAATGCGATCCAGGAGTGTAGGAATGTATGACAATCCGTTAATAAACACTTCATTTCAAAATCTGGCCACTTTAAAAGTTGCCCTTTTGAACTTGCAGTGCAATATAATCAGTAAGGAACCGAAGTTCAGGGATTTGCGTTCCAAACCGAAACAAATAACCTTCCAGTCAGCCATAAGTGGTTTTGTTTAGCCCATTGTCAACAAACCCCAGTGGGTCTAGACTAGGTTAGCGTGGTGCTCGAAGTAGCTGTCCTGTACATGCGCTTTGTTATCCTCAATGACTAAGAGGATTAGAGCTCCAGTTTGGTTCTTGAACATTTGAGAAATTGTTTCTGCCCCACTTCACATAGCGGTGGCCTCCCCCCTCTCCACAGAAGAGGCCTCGTCGCCATGGCGACGTGAGCCCTGCTAGGCCTTGGCGCAGGGGCGGCAAACAGAACACTGACTACAGTCTGCCACTGGCTTCCCCAAAACACAAACAAAACACAAACAAAACACAAACAGCACAGGCTGCATCTTGTCAATAGCTGGATTCCGTCTGTGTTGTCCAGCAAGTGATCCTGACATTGGGAAAAAAATATTTGCTAAACTTGGTTACTTTTTAAAATGCTGTGATTTAATAAAGCAACTACACACAAAAGCATAAACGACGCAAACAATCTCCCCAACACACACAAACACACACACACATCCTTCTCACAAAGTCCAGACATCACCACGGCACATTGGAATGTGACGCTACAGAAAATAAGGAGAAGCGCAGACGCGCAAGAAAATTCCAGCTGGGTTTTTATCATCCGAAATTCCGCCCCCACCCCCCCACCTAAAAAAAAAAAAGGCATCCAACATCCTTGCCTCCCACCGCATAGCTATCATACCTTCCTTCTGTGTCTCAAGCACTCCCCAGCCCCTTCAGACACATCCACTCCGACCCAAACGGCTCTACTCTGGCTGTAGAATGCAACATTTTGCCGTGGGCCGGCATAAACCGAGAAAAATATCTGGTTCTGTCTGTGTCTGATGAGATGAACCCTGACTGCAATATGATCATAACCATCATGGTCTGGGAAAGGAGAAGGATAATCTAGGTTTGTCTGGATGGCAGCCCAAGTAGAGAATAATTCAATAAGATTCTTCTAGAGACTAGAGGAAGATGCAATTTCCTTGAAGGTCAACGAACTATCCTACGAGATTATTACAATTTCAGAAGGGGCACGGTCAATGTTAAATATATGTACATAAAATTTATATCAAGCCAATTTTATCAAAGATAGAAATCATCTACGATTTAGCTTTGAAAATAATTATTCCTATATACGCTTGACAAAAATACTATGACATTTAGTCATTTCATGTATATTTTTTTACATTTATTCATTTAGCAGACGTTTTTTTTTAAATCCAAACTATCACAAATTGGAAACCAAAAACGAAAATGGGGCTTGGTCAGGTTGGTATGATTGGTCAGGTTGGTATGATTGACACTTGCATCCAGCCAATGAGGTATGATTGACACTTGCATCCAGCCAATGAGGCATGGGGAGAAGGCGGAACCGACACTGTCAGAGAGGAGCTGTCCCACCTGGTCCTTGAGGTGCTGAACCGACTTCTGCAGGGCCAGGATCTGGTGGAACAGCGGGCTCTGGAGAACAGACTTGAGCAGGCTGAGCTTCTCCTCGGTGGGCACCTCCCCACGCTCCCTCAGCTTCGCCTGGAGCCGCTCCACTGCCTGCAAGGCACGCTGGGTATCTGCAAATCGTTGCATATTTCAGTGACAGCGTGAGCCGGCCAGTGGGGGAGGAGTGGGGGGGGGGGGGGGGGAGAGGGGGTGAAAGAGAGGTTGAGACCGAGAGACAGGAAGCGGGTGAACCAGCAAGAGAGAAATGGAGAAATAGATGGGGTGTGAAAAAAGAGAGAAAGAAAGGATGAGACAGCGAGGGAAATTATAGTAGAAGGGATATATATTATCTTGGTATTATATGCCACATCAACCCCCACAAGATTTAACATATTTGATCATTTTAAAAGTCGGGTTGTAACAGAGGTAGAGAGAGATGAGGGAGAGACATGAGAGAGAGAGTGAAAAAAGAAACAGACAGAGAGAAACAGACAGAGATAGTGAGACAGAGATAGAAAGAGAGAGAGAGAGAGAGAGAGAGAGAGAGAGAGAGAGAGAGAGAGAGAGAGAGAGAGAGAGAGAGCGAAAGCTGAGGTACACAGCGTGTCCATTTCCATGAAGTTCAGCTAAGGTCGACTGCTACCTAACAGACCCTGGAATATCAGAATCATACAGCGCTGGGCTTTTCAGCCAATGAGCAAAAATATCAAATCAAGGTGATGTTCTCTTTTAGAATAACAATGGTTCCGAAATAGGAATCCCAGCGCTATTTTGTTTGCTCGCTCGACCTTACCTAAGCTCCACAGTCAAGCAACACAAGCCTGCTTGCCTCGTCAGAGTGGCTTGTTAGTGAGACTGGACTTCATCTGGATAAAGGAGAGGCAATTTCTGAAGCTTGCAGACTGTGACTAACACCTAATACGGGGTACACAAGGTCCGAACCTCTTTTTTTTGGGGGGGAGATGCTCCAAGAGGCTCGCTCTTGTAGAATAGAGGCTGCAACAAGACAGCAGGAGAGTCACTAAATAAACCAGGGTCTTTCAGGGTGACTCTGAAGCTGTGTTGATGAGGCCCGAAGAATGAGGAATCTCGTCAGAGTGTGTTTGTTTGACTGATAGGCTGGCTCTGGACGAAGCCTTTTAGTGATAACCTCTTGGCCTTTAGTTATGGCTATAGGAAGGGGATAGGCCATTGAACTGATAAACCTTTCAAATGACCATCAGCTAGATTCAGTATTCATACCAATGTTTGTATAATTTTAGGGATTTTATTTTATTTTGCCCATATAATTTAGATCTCTGAGACTTAGAAATAGTATTCAACGAAAATATAAATACAAAATTAAATAAAAAACCCTGTGTTTACATATTTGAAATCTAAATGTCACTGACTGATGACTCACCCATTGACTCAATCATCTTGTATTCTCCTGGCAAATGCGATGTGCCAGTTAATTGCAGTGTTCCGATTCCCTTCGTCACAGCCTGTGAAATAGAAATACTGTATGTGTCATTTCCTTTAATGAATAAGAAAGCTAATGTTCAACCATGCCGTGCCGAACCTCTGACTGAATCACTGAATACTTACTTAAACACAGTTTCCCTTCTTGTTCACTTTGAGTATATATATAAAAAAGAAGTGATTTTAGCATCTTTTGTGGCTTGCCATCTCTATTTACACAAAACAGTTGCCTGTCTCAAAGTCAGCCGACAAACGATACTACCGAACGGTTCTACCTTTATCTGAAATCCTTCCATCTCCAAATCTCTTGTGACTAAATATAACAACTAGACTCGCTGCTGTGCGTTGTACCGTAACATTTAAGCTATTGCTGGTCACATTTACATGAAGGTTGTCGGGTGCTTTTGTATTTGACTAATGCTCTTATTGACGGATTAACATCTGTCCATTGCCATTCTTGGGGATTCTTAATTAACTTTGGCACTGTCTATGTGACATGCATGGCAGGCAATGCCGTATTGTGCAGTGCGTGAAGCCTGTGGTTGATAATCTCAAGGTTTAATTGGAACGCTTCCGTTGTTGTACACAGCATGTTTCAGTCACGACTTCCATGTTGGATTCACTATTGAGAACTGATGCTGATTGGAGTTTATCTGTCATTTTGAATGAGTCTGTATTGGAAACATGGGCTCATTAGTCATCTAATCTCATACTAAACACATAATATATGTGTTGTTAGTTGCTGTGGATACAATGTTAGTTCATTAATAAACACTGAGTTGTAATGATGTTGGCTTGTCCACAATCACAGTTCCAGAACATTGAGAAACTCTCTCATAGGTTAAGATCATGCCCAGCACACTGGGCCTCCCAAACACAGGATGTCTGCCTTTGAAGGATTGCTGCAAGGCTGAAGGACAGAACTTCATTACTCTTGTTCATTAGTTACAAATGGATTTGGCAGAGACATGTCTTGATCATTAGAGAAGCCCTTTCTTTTAATGGGGTATCCCATTGTTGAATATCAAAAGGGTACCAGGCAAACAACAACCCATTGTCACATGTATTATTATCATCTGAATATATTTTATAATCTATTTCTAACATGGTGAAACCAAATTGTATGGGGCATGGATTTTTGTTTTCCAACTAGGCTACAGGCTACAGTAACTTGGACCATAAAGGAGGTTACAGCGACTTGACAGATCTGTGATCCATGAACCGTTATCGATCGAGTATTGATCGATTGATTGAAACGTATATAAATCCCATTTAAGCAGGCTTTCTTGCTGTTATAAAGGGCTATCCTAAAGCTAGCTTTTATAAAAACGCACACAGCTACAATCCGCTTTTCTCAACTCCTCCTCCCCTCTCATTCATGGGACCCTGAAGCAACAGGCTTATATAGAGGGAGACGGTGGAGTTTGATCACGTTTCGACCAGGCTACGAGATGAACCATGATCATGAAATACAAAATATCTCAACACACAACGGTTGATCAGACACAAACCAAGCCTAATTCACCAACACTTGCACCCGGGGCCGTGATCAGCCTCCTAGATGTAGCCAAATAGCAACATTGTAGCTTGGAAAAAGCGCAATCGGTGTTAGATTAGGATTCGATCTAGTAAAACTGCGCTCCAGCTATGCAAAAGTTCTTATGAAAACATGGAAAAACTCACATATGCGTTGACCTTATGATCCTGCAGGACACGGGGTTATGTCTTCGGTCGGTCTACTCCAGCTAACGGCAGCAGGGACTGTGGCTTAAAGATGGGGCGGACCGTAACCTGATCTTCTATAGACATTTTCAGCACTAGAGGCATCGAGTTGAACTGGGACCGCCTATACAGAGGCCCGCCCCCCCCTGGGATTATTATAGGGAGGGTTATTATAGGGGGTCACAAGCGCCGCTTGGTGGATACCAGGACCATTAGTCCTGAAGTGCTGGATATTGGGTGGACACTCAACTATCAAGTAGTTATGTTCAGTAACTGAAGCTGTTTTGTAAAAGCTCTCTCTTGTCTCTTGTAAGTCGCTTTGGAGAAAAGTGTCTGCTAAATGAATAAATGTAAATGTAAACTCCATCAGGAATCTGACTGAAGTGTTGTGTTATCCCTCAGAATCAGAATCAGAATCATAATGAGGTTTAATCTCTATGCAAGATTTACAAACATAGAATTCACTGTGGCAGTAAGGAGCAAACATAGAACATATATGTGACATAATAATAAATAAAAATATACAATGTAAAGAACAATACAATTTGGATACAAATAACATAGAAGTACAAGTAACATAAGTACAAAGTGGGATGGGTATATATAGTAGGGGGGGGGGGTGTATATACACAGTAGTGCAAACAGTGTTGCAAAAATGACAGTAGTAAGTTTTTAAGGTGTTAGAGGTGCTAAAGTGGTAGAGTGCAGTGGGATTTTTGCAGTGGGACCCTCTCAAGCCATACTGACTGATGCCAGGATTTCAGTTATTCCAATTTGCTTAATGACATTCAAAGAGAATGGAAGAGAATTCAAGGATTCAAGGGAGGATCATTGACTTTCTTGAGACATGTATGGCCACTGTTCGTGCATTCTTGAGACAGGCCACCTGATCACAATGTTTGTTACTTTGTTTATTTATTTTATACTTCATTACTTTATTTATTTGACTTTCTTGAGACATTGTGGCTACTGTTCATGCATTCTTAAGACAGGCCACCTGATCACAATGTTTGTTACTTTGTTTTGCCTGTGTAATAGTTTGCAACTATGGTATCAATCAACTATGTATTTAGGTTTGCTAAATAATCACAGTGAAAGAGATTGCAAGCCATTAATATATATATAAAATAGCACTGCTGACCAAACAGGGTCAATAGAATTCATTGTGTTTGGTGTTTAGTCAGTGTGGTGTGAAATAATATTCACACACAGCGCACGCACGCACGCACGCACACAGACACACACACACACATCAGATCCAGGGAGAAGCCAAATACCTGCTGTAGAGCATGCAAATAACCGGCCAGTATCATGTGCTCATGGATTTGTACTGGAGAAAACACCTTGAAAGAGGACACACTGTACTGATAAAATGAAGATCTTCTGTCTCTGTCCTGTTTATAGGATTATGTGCTCCATTCCAGCACCCAATGTGCCAAGCTTATCAAATTGGATATGAGCAAGTCCTCTTACTCAAAGTTAAATGTATCAGAAGTCCCCCAGGGCCTGTTTTACCTTTTAAATAGCCTTGTGATGCAGTAGCAGATCCAACGTGGGTTGTGCATCTGTATATCATTGAAATAATACTGATGGCAGTTTCCATGACATTTTTGAGGATGGGCTTATGGGCTTAAGCAAGTTAAGCAAGTTGCTTCAGCCCAATCCTTTTGGGTTGCAACCAATACAGTAGTAAATGTAATTTACTATATTCTGTGTGTGTATATACATATATATGTATATATGTATATATATATATGTGTATCTCTGTATATGAATGTGTGTGTATGTATATATATAATACTCTTGTATATGGACAACCAAATAAACCTATTAATTCATTCATAAATATAGTGATTTAGCAGGATTCACTCACTCAAGGATTCAGTCACCAAAGATGGTCTCCGTCGGAGACTAATAGAAAGGGCTCACAAGTTTGATCAAAAGTTTCGCAGGTATAACTATCCTGCAGACTGAGTGTGAAAAACGCCTGCTGGTGTTCTTGATTGGCTGGGGGGGGGGGGGGGGGGGGGGGGGGGGGGGGGATGTGTGTGTGTGTGTGTGTGTGTACTTTCCCAGACTTTTCCTGGGATTGTCCCAGTACTTGCTGTAAATCACTCTGGATGAGAACGTCTGCTAAATCACTATATTCTATATCTATCTATAGTATAGCTGCACCGGTGGTTCAATGGTAGGATTCTTGTCTACCATGTGCAGGAAGTCTGGGTTTCAATCCCGGAGGGGGTTCGAATCCCGGCCACCACATTGAATAAATGTGTGCACCTCTGTAATTTCCCCATTAGTGGACTATAAGGGATCATTTCTTCTTTCTATTCCCTTCCCTCTGGAACACGTTCGTGACTGCTCCGATCGCGCCATGTTCAAATCAAAACTCACCTTTTCAGAACTGCTTTTACTATGTGATGAATGTACCATGTCAGTGTTTACTATGTCTTTAATGTGAAACTTTTATCATGATTTGATTGTCTGTAAAGCGACTTTAAGTACCTTGAAAAGCGCTTAAGAGCGATTATTATATTTATTTAGGATACTTTTTGACCAGTCTTATTAAATGAGTCCCTTCCTTCCCAGAAGCCTCTATGGCTGACGGCCGGTGAACCTGAACACATGAACAGCACAACAATGTAACTTCGACAAAATGTTTGTTGACAGGAGTTTGACAACCACCTTGACGATGGATTCGTAATAATGCAACTATTTGTGTGGCTACAACAGTTAGTTTAGTAGTCGAACTCGTAGTTGTAATGTTTGAATTGGCCTTATGATGTTGACACGTAAACAAATACATGAGATTACATTTACATTTATTCATTTAGCAGACGCTTTTATCCAAAGCGATTTACAAGAGAGAGCTTTACAAAAGAGCTTCTGTTACCGAGCTGACGAAAACCGTCTGTCATCAGTGCTAGCTGTAGTTAGCTGTGTTCAAACTGATATTGAAACTCTCAAATGTAGTTTTAGTGACAGTACCTAGACTATTGACATCGTCAATGTAACAGTTTACATTTGTTTTGTGTCTGTCATGGTCATTCGTGAATAGCAGGCTAACTCATCTGATAATCTGCCATTGGAAGTAGATCCAACATGAAAAATGCTAAAATACATGAATCATAGTTCAGTTCTCTTATTTTCCATTTTTAGACGGCTCCATGATGGTTTATGGTTTTCATGGTCATTGGTGGAAATGCATGAAACAACAAGGTAAAATGTATACAAAATACAACGTGTTTGTATAGCCCTTTATTTACAAGCAATGTCACAAAGGGCTTCACATACGCCAATAGAACTGCACCTCAACCAACCTAAAATCACTATTTGTTAACTTTTTAGATGCAGTAGACTTTATCTTGATAGTTCTCACCAGTCATGAATACATGCATAATAGTTCACTTATCTCATTTTCTGTCTTTAGACAGTCTGCTACGTGAAGGTTTACAGATATGGGGTCATCTGGTGGAAGTGCATGATGAAACAAGGTAAAATCACTATTTGTTAACTTTTTAGATGCAGTAGACTTTCTCTTGATAGTTCTCACCAGTCATGAATACATGCATAATAGTTCACTTATCTCATTTTCTGTCTTTAGACAGTCTGCTACAAGACGGTTTACAGTTTTCCTCATCTGGTGGAAGTGCATGAAACAAGGTAAAATCACTATTTCTTAACTTTTTAGATGCAGTAGACTTTCTCTTGATAGTTCTCACCAGTCAGAATGGGTTTAATAATCGTTTTGGTTTCTATAAACTATGATATAAAAAAATAGTATTATTACAAGTATTTGTAAGCTTTCAGTCAAAACCAGTGTAAAGCATGTGCCAAAACAAATAACATGGAACAACAGAAGACTAGCTTTATTGAACCGTAGGCTCTCTGAACAGTACTGCATATTAAATTGTCAACACTATGGTGATGAAATAATTCCCCATCTTACTTGAAAGAATAACGGGGACCTTCTCAGATTTTATTGGATTCACTTCACATAACAACTTTCCCCCATAAGCCTTAATTTTTCTAAACAGCTTTACACTTGGCAAGCATGCTTTCACAACAGCATGTTGAATTTGTGCACAGCAGTTTAATGGTCTCATGTATTACTTTATGATGTTCAATTATGAGTATGTCTCAGGTACTTAACTGTCTGTGCTGAGTAAATCCATTGTTGGCAGCCGGATTTGGCAGTGACACACACACACACAGCAATATATATATGTTGTTCAGAAACTCATTGGCCATGGTTGCAAGTGACTGAAAATTGGATTGCACCTCTTCAGTGGCATTTACAAAACAGAAGACGGATTGGCCAGCTGTTTTCGTTTTTTTTTCTCTTCTTTTTCTTCTGAAAAACAGAATGTGAAGTGCAGACGCTTCTAGACTCCATTTAAGAATGGAACTGACTAGCATACCTCCTAAATAGGAATTAAAATGTCTCCTGCTTGTCCATTGAGTAATTCCCTGTCTAGTGCAAGTTTCTTGTTCCGGAATTCCTAGTAATCACTGAAAGATTGTTCTGAACAGCCACATAATTGCAAAGCAATGGAAAAACACAAACATTTCCAATCCAGGATTATGAGTAGGATCATAAGAATAACACGTAATTGCCTGTCATCATTTTTACATAACGTAGAGGGTGAGTTAATCCCAGTGAAAACTCTGGAATGAGAGTAATAAAGATCCTATCATAGGTGTTGATATTTTGACATTCCAGTCATTGCTGTTGGAGTTTGGGCAGGAGGCTTGAGGCATGAGGCATGAGGCAGGAGGAAGGAGGCATGAGGCATAAGGCAGGAGGCAGGAGGCAGGAGGCAGGAGGCAGGAGGAAGGAGGCATGAGGCATAAGGCAGGAGGCATGAGGCAGAAGGCATGAGGCAGGAGGCAGGAGGCAGGAGGCATAAGGCAGGAGGCATGAGGCAGGAGGCATGAGGCAGGAGGCAGCAGGCAGGAGTTAGTCACCGTGCCATGTTGTCAACATTCTAGTCACGGCAGCAGGATATTACAAAGGATATAGGTTATCCATACAGATGCTAGCTAAGCTTGGCAGGCAGCATGTACTGTAATGACACAAAGCTTCGGTCAGTGCTGTACCTGCAGAAATCCATTTACATTCGGGTCGTATGGCAAGCAGTACCGCAGAGAGATAACGCTTCATCTTGCTTCCCAAAAGCACTCGTATGAAAAAAAAAAACCCTAACCAGCTTCAGGTTCAAGGTGCCCCTGAATGATTATGAAGAAAGTACATCCTCATCAAAGTCAAAGTACGTGATTATGCAAAGGGTTCGTGTAATTTTCTAAGTGATTCATGGATTGGTTGTCCGGGGTGACAGGTTAGTAAGATGGCTAGTAAGATGGAGAATGGATTTGATTTGAGAGATCCTAGATAACAGATTTGTTTAATTGAATTGTCTATGTGTTATGATGATTCACATTGGCTGGTTGACTTTGGATGGTTGCTCGGTAAACTCGTATTTGTCAATTTTTGTACTCTTCCATTGTGATTTATGCTTAGATAAGATTCAAAGGCCTCTTTGAAGATTAGTATTATCGTCCCACTGTGGTTTTTAATAAGTAAACATCATATTTAATGCATGTAATCCTCACTTAAAACAATGTTGCAGTCCATGAATTTGTGGCATGACAGAAAAATAACATTATTTTATTGTATTGGGAGGCTTGATATTTTTTTGGCCAGCAAAGTGTTAGTCTATCGCGAAATTATTCTGCGACACTTTTAAATAAATACATATTTTTAATGTTTTATGATTGTTACTCATGTAGGCTACAGTCTCATACAATATAATTGTATTATATTATACATCACATATCAACTCATAGCACATAACCAGTTTAACTAGGTGAAACAGAGTATACATCAAATATGGATGGGGATAGAATACACTATGCAGAAACACAAAACACATCATAAAAGCAAACATGTTCCCCAGCATAAAGTTCAATCATCATTTGGAATGGCCCGAGGGGAAGCAGAACATCAGGCTTCAGTTTTTGTTTATTTCACCACAGGCTGTGCAGTAAAACTGAACGCTTTACCTCTCTCTCTCTCTCTCTGGACGCCAAACTCATTTCCAGATCAAGCCATGTTCTGGTCCTCTTGAGCTTACTGGAGTTTTTGTTTTCATAAAAATTGCTTTTAAAACAATTCAATCATAAGTCATGAGTTCTGTCCATTAACATCAACGATGGTGAGCCTACGCTCTCCATTTAAATCGAAATAGTCATGCGGTCAAACTGCATGACTGCCGTCTATGACACATGAAGCAATTCCGTGAATCCTCTCACTTCTGCTACAATCTGCATTTGTATATGAAGGAATTGTGCTGTCCTGTCTTTTAGAAGCACTGTGTTGGCTTTTTATAGTCACAATCCATATCTTGGCATTTTCCTTTGCATTGCAATGTAAGCAGGTCACAAAGCAGACAGTTCTTATTTGAGGAAATTGTGAGTTTCAATGACAGCTGAAGGCAGCTCACTGCATTTCCAGGCACAACACCTGCAGAGAAGCTGCCTGCCTGACAGTCACACGCAGTAAGCATGCATCACAGGTACCCAACCTTTATCCTCTTGTCTACTGGTAGGGGGAGCTCTAGTACACGGTGTGAGAGGCAAATCCAGATCCGAGGTTTCCTTCTCACCCACCCGCTCTCTCCCCTCCTTCTACCTTGACTGCCCTGTACCAGCATTTCTCCCAGGCAGTGTTGTAAAGGGGTCTGTCCTATTCACAGAGAGGTCTGGATGAAAAGATCCTACTTTTTGGGGTGATTTTTGGGAGGACTTTGGAGTTTCCCCCCTAAACTTTCCCTTTGAAGATCCTGGATACTGGACTGCCTTTTGCCCCCCCCCCCCCCCCCCCCCCCCCCCCCCCCCCCACCCCCCCCCGGGCTCTTTGGAGGTGATGTAGAAGCTGGACAAGGAGGACAGTCATCTGGATACACGGATCCTGGCTCTTTTCTACGTATGAATACACGGATCGGAAGCCTTTCAACCACCGAGCGACTTTTCCAAATATATATATTTTCTAAATGATTATTGGGAGTTACACGAAAACGTGATCATGGTTCCCGTTTGGTTCTCGTCCGTCACTTTGAGGAGATCATCGCTCTGTGCGTAAAATCAGCTCAAAATCCAAATCCAAATATCAAGTGGATAAAGACAATTGTGTTTTTTTTTTAAACCACTTAACGCTTTCGATGGCAGGACTTGAAGGGTGTCATCTCGTTTTGACGATCATCTAAGGAACAGATAAGGTAAGAGCAGATCGAAAAGGAAAACAGACATGCACTTCATCGATCCTATCATTTGTTTTTTTATATGCACTTTAATTCTCAATGTATTTTCCGTTGAAGATCGCGATCAAAAGCTCCAGGTTGACTTTCTGTTCATGTATTGAACCTATTTTAACGCGGTTGTGATCTTGATATCGACAGTCATGGTGTCAGTGGATGGGGCTTCATGAGAGACCCTTTCATTTAAGGTTGGGGTTTATAAAACAAGCAGCATCTCTCTTTTCCCACACAACCAGCACATTTGAATGCATGGATGTGTGTAGAATAAGATGTTCCTGGTCGTTTTCCCATTCATGCTTCCGAGCCTGTTGAAACGATGCCGCATGCGAGGAAAAAAAGGAGAAGAAATTGCGGTTTATGCGCATGGAGAAGTTTCATGGATAGATGCGTTGAGGTGAATGAAGTTGCGCAACGATCACAGCCCCCCCCCCCCCCTAAAAATGAACGCACGCTGATGCTTTAATGAACGGATGCCACCCCCCCCCCCCCCGCACACACACACACACACACGCACGCACACACACACATGAAAAGACCTGAGCATCATCTTAGGTGGCGCAACTGAAACGACTGCCCCCCCCCCCCCCCCCCCTGAGTGCCATCAGTGTGCTCGAAACGGGGGAAAGTGACGCAGTAACGTCGGTCGATGTGCCTCAGGACCAGCACCGAACCGATGGACTGATCGTCAGTCTTGTGTTGTGGTGGCGCTCTGTTACCCATAACAAATCACAACAGTATGAATTAGGATCTGGTTACACGACACTGTCGTGATTACACACCCTCCTATAGATAGACACTTGGTGTGAGATTGTGCTCTAAGATAGGCTTGTCTTTATGTAGTGCTGCCTGCATATAACTTGTTATTGCTGTAGAATCTGTCTGCAAATATATATATATATATATATATATATATATATATATATATATATACTGTATATATACTTATTTAGGGGGATGGGGTACTATGAAATTCACTGATACAATGCAACCAAGACACATAGGTGCTTCCATATACACAGGGAGGCAGTAGGTAAGACATCATCTAGGGGTTAGCAGGGACGATTTAGAGTCAATCAGAGAGGAACAGATGAGAATATGAATTAGAATTACCTCCGAGGTGTTTGTGCGGGTATGATTGTTTCAATTTGTTTCTACGACAGAGATTATTCCGGAGGGATTGAAACATTTCTGTGTTTTTTACACTTTGGTAGGCTACACATGTACAACCTTTCCTTGATCCTGCCTACCAGCAATATACTGCACGGTCAGATGACTGTTTTAATTAATGTTCATGGTAGAGTTTGAAATATAGTCTGCTTGTGGGAAATGTTATCGTTTGTCAGGCGTTTATGGAACACTTATTTGATCAAGGACGCTTCGTTATAGTATCTGACATGATATGTTGTGTTGTCAAGCAGAGGACAGCTTATTAAAACAGTGCAGACTGTTGCAACACTGCTCATGAACAAACGCGCACACACACGCGCGCGCACACACACGCGCGCACACACACACACACACACACACACACACACACACACACACACACACACACACACACACACTTTGACTGTTGAGGGAAGATGAGAAGACGGTTGATGGTCGGCTCTAATTGGTTGTCAATCTGTAGTTTGTTCACAAGGCACCCTGTCCATCCAGATCCGATTACATCTCCTTCTCTAAATCTGTTGTCCTGTTTATTAGCTGTCTCTCGGAGAAGACAAACATATTTAGTCTGTTTCCAGAAATACTAATCCCACCGTACCTTACTGATACGGAAAGGGTCTGCAAATGTGCTTCCGCAGTGAAACACGGTCCAATTGATTGAAGGCAGATCAATTCCGGGCAGTAAACCGAGCTGTTTTAATTATGAACGGAAACGTGGAAGACCATGAAAAGGAGAGGTGGGGGAGAGAGAGGCATGGATGGAGGACGCATGGCTGGGTGTAGCGGCTGCCTCTCAGCGTGTGCGGATAGGCCAACCTGAACCATCTGCCGTGTGAAACCCTGAGGTCACCGCTGCTGTCTCCCCCACTCCGCTGACGGGCACTCCCGCGTACCAAAACCAGCGACTGGGCGCTCGGTTTGCGATGCTTTAACGTTGCATTCGGCAACCTTTATCGAACGGTTTCTTTCTTCACGCTCAGAAGAACGAAACCAAACCCCCCCCCCCCACAAATAACCACGCAGGTTAGAGGTGCTACAGTTTCTCTCTTTATTCTGCGGTGCTGCGTGAATAAATCGAATCGCAGCTGCTGATAATTCTTTCGGTGCGGCCTTGCGAAAGAGAAACAGTGAGAGAGCTGGTCTAATGCGGTCCCACCCAGTCCTGTAAACCAGGAAGAGCTCCAACCGAGAAGGAAAGGCTACTGAACAGTTACCGTTCACGGGACGTGCTCCAGACAGCACTCCCCCCCCTCTCCCCTCTCTCCTGTTTCCCTCAGTGAAGCACAGACGAGCCCGGCAAACTTTTCATCTCCCTGCTCCTTTTCATCCCAGCTGCTCTTGTCAGTCTCGGGAAAAGATGAATTTGCATTGTGTTGCTGTCGCTTCAGCTTTTCCTCCTTGCTTTAGAATCAAGGCCCCCCTTCTCTGAGGCCTTACCACAACAACAACAACAACAACAACATCTTACAGATGACTTCAGAGACGGATGAGTCAGCTAGGTTAACCCTTTTGACTTGTATGCATTCCAGCGCCCTTGCCACACTTGTGAGACTGATGAAAGGGTGCATGTTTACTCTTCAGTGTTTCTCTGGAGGGTCTCTGTCTGTGTTCATATTACTCTCATGATTTAAGGCTGTGCTACGTACAGCGGCCTACATTTCCCACTAATGGCGTCGATTTATAATAACATGGGTTAATTCGGTGCCCTTAATGAAAACCAGAGTTTCGCTGTAACCAATCCTGACTGCTTCCATATGGGCCATTGTGTTGCATGTTTAAAACTATTCTTCTGTGTGTGTGTGTGTGTGTGTGTGTGTGTGTGTGTGTGTGTGTGTGTGTGTGTGTGTCAGTCAGTATTCAGTTCAGGCCATTCCATTTGCTTGATTTGATTTGAGATTTAGACATCACTGCACGGCTTTTGGAAATCTAATTGTGCTTCATGGTATAGGAGCGCTTCAGTTTGGTTCATCATGTTACGCTCATGGAATATGACAATGGCCATGGACTGCCTGATGTAGGTTAAGTAAAAGACAGCATTTGCTGCAGAGGCTGATTAAATTGAATGAAACCGTCGTTGGTTTGAATAGGAGATAAAAATGTACCATTAGGGACTGAAATATAGGCCTGTGTATTGTAAGGACATCGTATGCGATTTTGTACGTCACAAATTTTAAATATCAGTGTGATTATCGCTAACCTACTACATTTATGTTTAGACTCTCTCACATACACTCATACGCACACTAATACACACACACACACACACACACACACACACACACACACACACACACACACACACACACACACACACACACGCAGCGCTCTGTTGTCTCGCTTCCTCACAGCGTGAAGGTTTGTGACCTGAAGGTGCAAGGTTGAGGTGATTCCTCCGAGCACACGTCTATAAACAGTATTAATAGAGGCTTTCGACACGTGACATTTAACACGGTCTGTGAATGAGGCTAATGGATGACGATGAGTGGGTTGAGTGGACAAACAGCAATTCCCTTTATCCTGTACTCTACATCCTCATTGGATAAGACTGCAGTGTACGTAGTGCAGAGTAGGATCCGAACACTAATTGTTCGGCAGCACACCGCCGGTAAATAATTGCTTTCGGCGGTGAAATTAATATTCGTTGAACGCTTCGCGTGTACCGTCACCCTCTCTGGCGTTGGAAGTCATTTGTTCAGTGTGGCTTTGCCCCTTCTGCCAGTGTGTGTGTGTGTGTGTGTTTTTTCTTTATTCTTGCTTTAATGAGGGGGATTCATTTCTTTATGGAAGCTCGGGAAACAATCAGACGTTTTTCACGAGCCACGTTTTCCCCGCTCTCCTTCCCAGCGGTGATCTGACGGCACGGAATAACCAGGGTGACATTACATAGAACAGCTTTGACACCGGTCAGACAGACATAGACACGGGCGCAGAACCGGGCGAGGCCTCCGGGAAACCGCTTTCCGCTCCCCCCTTAGCCTCGAGTTTCCTCGGGACAGGACCCATCACGCCTCAGCGGGGGAGACAGGCCGGCCCTGCGGAGCCTCAGAGCCTCTCCCTGGCAGCCACGTGTCAGAAGGAAGAACGGAGAGAGGGAAGATGATAAGGCGGGACCTGTCCGAGGGAGAGGTGCTCGAGGCCCCCCCCCCCCCCCCCCCCCCCCGGACCTCTCAACGCCTCGGGTGGCCTGTTCCACAAAGGGCCACGGCAGGGAGGTGGGGGGGGGGGGGGGGGGGGGGGGGAGAGGCGCGGGGGCTTTCACATAGCCGTCAACACAGCGGCCCGCCAGAAAATGGGTTTGTGTTGAAGTGTCAGGAGCCCAGGTGGGGGCTGGGATGGAGGGAGGCGGCTGTGGATTCATCCCAGATTGACATGTTTAAAAGAAGGGGAGGGGTAGTGTGCGTGTGTGTGTGTGTGTGTGTGTGTGTGTGTGGGGGGGGGGGGGGTAACGGTTGCCGCCCCAACCCTACGTCTTTGAATAGGGCGACCTTGACGTTTTTGAGGGCTACAGGGCCGTAAGCAAAATGTTGGACGCAACCCAGTTAAAAACCTACAGGCCATTAAGGCTGAAGTGTGCTTTTAGAAAATGAGTCGTGTCATGTTTGACTGCCGTAACCACAGCTCTGTATCAAAAGCTTGCAATTAGGCCGCAGAGCAGAAAAGACTTGTCAGTGAGGGGGGCATCTGTATTGTGCTGCTGGGCTAAGTGCTTGTGCATTAGTGTTTTTGCTGCAAGACGAGACACGAAAGAACCCCGTCAGGAAGGTGCATGGGAAGGGGTCGCTCACGTCGAGTATCCCCTTCGACTTGCGCGCGTTTCCTTCGGCGTCTCGCGACGCTGACGCCGCGATGGAGGTGAACGGCGTGGCGTGCGACTATGACAGGAATGCGTGCGAGGCCGGTGGGGGGGGGGGGGTGGGGGGAGCGGACACGGTTGTCTGCGGCCTCCCTCGTTTGCCATCACTCCCTTTTGTCTCCTCAAACAGGCCCGTTCTTTATCCCTGTAATGACAGGGATTATCACATTAATTCCAGTTCCTTTCTTCCTCGCCCGGTTGCCCCCCCCCCCCGAATGCGGTTCGCTGGGGAGGTCTGTCGGCCATGGCTGGACCGAGATGGGGTGCAGGTTCGCTGGTCGGAGGAGTCAGATGTTTTCACATGAGGTCACGGAAACTTCTCCCTCTCTTTTTTTGTCTCTCTCTCTCTCTCTCTTCTGTTTATCTCTCTCTATCTCTATCTTTCTCTCTCTATCTCTATCTTTCTCTCTCTATCTCTATCTTTCTCTCTCTGTCTCTCTCTCTTCTCTGTTTCTCTCTCTGTTTCTCTCTCTCTATCTCTATCTTTCTCTCTCTATCTCTATCTTTCTCTCTCTGTTTCTCTCTCTCTATCTCTATCTTTCTCTCTCTATCTCTATCTTTCTCTCTCTGTTTCTATCTCTCTATCTCTATCTTTCTCTCTCTATCTCTATCTTTCTCTCTCTGTTTCTCTCTCTCTATCTCTATCTTTCTCTCTCTATCTCTATCTTTCTCTCTCTGTCTCTATCTCTCTCGTAGACTTGTCAAGCTTACAACCCGCTGAAATACTGTAGCGTGTCGGAGACACCCCGATCCTCCCCTTCCTGTCTCCCCATCCCTTCCACTCTGGAAAAGTAGGGTGCGCGACCATCGCTGACAATAAAACCACCTTAAATCAGCTCGGGCCTCATTGATTAGATGGCTCCAATGAGACGGCTACCGTTGCAGTTGGGCAAGACGGCAAACAATGCACATAAAAAAAAGCTTTGGCGGCCATGTTTCCTGAGTTCCGCCACGTCACATTAATTCCGGTAATTTATGCATTCAATTTGAATAAAAGCCTGCGAGGGCAGCGTGTTGTAGGGGGCTGGGGAGCTCGTTGGTACGTACGGGGATGACCGGTGACACTCTCTCCCTCCCAGTCCAAATTGGTTTTTATTTTATTTTGGAACTTGTCGACTTTCCCTTAGTGCGCACTTTTGACAATAAGACCACCTTCCTAGCACCCTCGATTTGCCACTTGGTTTACTGGTTCCTAGGGGGTCAAAGAGACTTAGACACAGAGCACTGGTGCAATTTACTATCCAATATGCAGGCAGATAGCTCAGTAGAGGTCTGTGAGTTGAATGTGTTATTTGCTTTATTATTCTATTACAGCGTGCAGGTATGGGAATGAATTCTCAAAGGTGTTAATAAAAGAAATGGAATTAAGAAGTGCTTTTCTCCTCAGCACAAAAGCCACATTCAGAAATCTCCCCCTCAGTCATTATCAACTAACATTCATTTTTTAGAAGGTGTTCAATGATTTATCCATTGTCATAGCCTGGTCCTCAAATAACATTGGTATTAATGGAATGGAGTGACCTTCGCTAAGCTTGCCATTGATTTGTATGGAAATCGTTTGAATCAATGCCACTTGTCTCTTGCGTTCAGCGTAATTGGATCCAAGTTAATTGCTTCTCAGAGGTGAACAGGTATGGCTGAGAGGCCCGCTAGTGTTTTTGTTGTGCGTCTTAACCCGACTGATCCTGCGACAATGGCCGCCTGCGGTCCGAATGTCTCCTTGTTGAGACTCTTCCACCAAAAACCAGCGTGGTTTAAGACCCTCCCAGATTAAACAGAAGTTTGAAAAGGCCTCTTTTGTAACGCGGAGCACATGAAACGTTGACCTACGATCACGTTAGACAGACGCACGTTAAATCATTTAAATGTCGGGGCCTCAGCGCAGATACGGCATGAAACGTCGACTTAGCGGTTTCCCCGAGTCGTCCAGGCTCCTCTTATGACCCCTCTGGTGTTGTTAAAAGGCGTCCAAAAGCCATCAAACTGACACAGAGAGAGTGAGCCCCAGTACATCAACCCTCCTTTTACAACTCCGTAAAGTGTGATGCATTTGTCTACGTGCATTTTACAGCGAGGGCTCGTTTATTTTATTTTTTTTCGGAGCCGAAAGGAAGATTGATATCGTGGCCGTGCTGTGTTTTTGAGGGGTTTCTGGAAAAAAAGGGGGCAAGGAGGAGTCCCTGGAACAAAGAACCCTGTCCTTCACTGCAGCAAAGGCCAGGGAGAAAGTTCATTTATGGCCTGCTAGAGAAGCAGGTTTGGGACTGAATCGTTAACGAGCTTCAAGCTACCACAGGAGCATACAGATGACTTGGACCTGACGATTCGCGTTCACTTTTCGCCCAGACCCTTCGACACCCCCCATCTGGCCACTAATTGTCTGTCAAATACCAAAAAGATGATTACCTTTCCAGAAACGGTGCTTGAATTGCTTTTATTTCCAGGGTTTCTCTCCCACATCTAACTCTAACCCGGTTAGGGTCTCTCTTGTAAGTCGCTTTGGATAAAAGCATCTGCTAAATGAAGAAATGTAACCCTCGCTGAAGTAACAACAGTAACAACATCATTGTTATGGAGCTCAAAAAAATATATACAAAAAAAAAACACTGACTGTGATCTACCAATGGTAAATTGGTGAAAGTTTATAGACGGTGAATTCACCCTGCAGTAGATTTAGTTCATAACATTTGACTTGGTGCATAATCCACAGACTTTTATTATGTTTCTTTTTGATGAAATCGTGATCTCTGTTAGGGCAAGGCAAGACTCAGCCTTCTTGAAAAGCCCTTCAGCTTTATTTGCTGTTTGGTCAATCGGATCTTGGACCTTCCTGAAAGATATGAAACAAACCAAATTCAAAGAAATATTCTTTTTTTTTTTGCGTGAAGGACAGTAGTATGTTCTTGGAGACCAGGAGTTCACAGATTCCAGTTCCTAATGGTAATTGGTGTTTGGATCCAGCCCACTTGTACTTGAAATTGGAAAACAATGTTTTGCAACATCTTGTCCTGCCTCCTTTTTCGAATAAGCTGATTACATTTTAGTTGTGCTTTCTCCTTGGCTAAAATACTGGATTCAGAGTTGATCTTGATCGTGTCCTCGGAATGGATTGTGGCTTTCCATCACCTCCCTCTGTACGTCTGACTTGGTTTAAATTGATTCACATCTGATCGATAGGAATAGGATTGGATTTCAACTGGGAGAGAACTTGACTGCCTTATCCAGGAGGGTTCACAGTCCTACCGTTAATGTGGTCTGTTGCCTGGGGGGGAAAAAGATGTACTTGGATCCCAGGTACGTTTTCCTGCAGATCGCACTCAGGAATCGCGACAGATTCTCCATCTTACTGAGAAAAACTACAGGCAAAGGATAATCCTCCCCGACGACCCCTAGGTCACCTTCATAGTGGGGGGAGACCAGAATTGACGCCCGGCCCAGTGGAGCAAAACGATTAAAACGATGACACTGTTTTTGGGTGGGGGGGGTCCTCACCTTGAGCTTAATTGACTGCCTAAAAGGCGACGTTTGGAAAGCGCTGACAGAGGGACTCCTGCTGTCTTTCGGAAAGGTTTAACGCTCGACAACAGACTCTTGGACCCCGGCGCTCTCGTCAGAGGACGGTGACATCACTTGTCAAACTCCTCATGCCAAGCGGTATCTTAAAAGGCAGCGAGGGCTGGATGCTGAATTCAGGAACATCAGCCGGCACCCCCGTTGAACTCCTAGGCTCGATTAGCATGTATCGCATTCCCCCTCAGGAAGGAGCGGTCGTAAAAAACCAGTAACGGATGAGCGAGCGAGAAAGACGCGCAGCCTGAACCCCCCCCCCCCCCCCCCCCGCCCCCCCCCCCCCCTCGCCGATTATCATGGCGCCTGTAGGAGTTCGCCCGCCTGGCGACCACCTCGCGGTCGCGTCGCGGGAACGGAAACTTC
The DNA here is from genome assembly GCA_030340665.1 of Neosalanx taihuensis. NCBI lineage: Eukaryota > Metazoa > Chordata > Actinopteri > Osmeriformes > Salangidae > Neosalanx > Neosalanx taihuensis. Next base: position 3,281,227 of record CM059313.1, on the reverse strand, counting down.
CGGTAAAGAGGCGCGCGGCGTGACCGGCTAACTCCCGACCTAGCGCGTCCCCCCCGTCTGTTCCGACGTGACAGGTAGAGGAGGAGGCCCTGTTAGGGGCTGTCAGCCCCCCCGCCTGCCGCCCCCCCCCCCCCCCCCCCCTCTCCACCTTCCAACAAGGTCTCTCTCTTGCGGCACGTCGGTCGGTGGCAGAAGCGGGATTTCTTGGGGGGCGGGGTGGGGGGGCGCAGTTGGAGCCGCAAGACTGTAATCAGTCATTATGTCAGACGCGGACCAGGGGAGCCTCGCTCCAGCTCGTTCAGCCAAATAATAAGCAGCAGATAACGGTGTTGGCGGCACAGCCGGGAGCCCTGCAGGGGCGAGGAGCTGGAAAATGGAGGGGGCTGTTTCCTCTCGCCCGCCCAGCGCACTCGCAGAATCCTCACCTTCGTTCAAGGGCTGGAGTTAAGGGCTTTCGTATGGATCCCCACCCTCATTCTTTTCTCTCTCTCTCTCTCTGTTTCTCTTTATGTCTCTCTCTCATTCTCTCTGTTTCTTTATCTGTCTCTCTGTTTCTCTGTCTGTCTCTCTGCTTCTCCATCTGTCTGTCTCTCTGCTTCTCCATCTGTCTGTCTCTCTGTTTCTCTTTATGTCTCTCTCTCATTCTCTCTGTTTCTTTATCTGTCTCTCTGTTTCTCTGTCTGTCTCTCTGCTTCTCCATCTGTCTGTCTCTCTGCTTCTCCATCTGTCTGTCTCTCTGTTTCTCTTTATGTCTCTCTCTCATTCTCTCTGTTTCTTTATCTGTCTCTCTGTTTCTCTGTCTGTCTCTCTGCTTCTCCATCTGTCTGTCTCTCTGTTTCTCCATCTGTCTGTCTCTCATTCTCTCTGTTTCTCCATCTATCTGTCTCTCTGTTTTTCTGTATGTTTGTCTGTCTCTGTTTCTCTGTGTCTGGCTCTATCTGTCTGTCTCTCTCTCTTTCTCTGTTCCTCTATCTGTCTCTCTTTCTCTGCATCTGGCTCTATCTGTCTCTCCTTCTCTCTCTCTCTCTTTCTCTCTCCTTCTCTCTCTCTCTCCCTCTCTCTCCCTCCCTCTCTCTCTCTCTCTCTCTCTCGCTTACTCACTCTCATTCATCCAGACTCACTTCATGATCAGTTGTCAACACGTGCTGGGAACAGATGAGGCTTGACCCTGGGAAAGCGCAGCAAGCGGACCAGAGCCCGGCCGCTGCCGTGTCTGCGGTGTTTTCCGGCAGGCCTCCGCAGAACAAACCCAGGGTCCCTCAGGACAGGCAAAGTCAAAACTCAGCTCACCGTTTGTTTTTCCTAGCCGTCAACTACGGAAGGCGGCCCTGCAACCGATTAGACGTCCGAATCCAGTCACAGACTTCGTGTTTTCTCTCGAGCGAAGGCGCCGAGCTGATTCTCCCCTCGTCCGTGCAGCTGCTCTCTATATCATTTGAAAATACCAAATAAGAACGCTTTGCCTGCTGAGGATTGTGTTCGGTGGCGGAGCAGGGGGGGATCTTTCACCCCTGGATAACCCGTCCCTCCCTGCCATTCCCAGTATCCCCCCCCCCCACCTCCCCACCCCCTGCCCGCGTCATAGATTTTTGTCATTCCGTAACAAGGGGGTCACAGTCTCTCATTGTCCCCCTGGCATTCCTCCGCCTGGTCGTATTGACTGGTGCTGCGGGGTGACTGGTGCCATATTACAACCATTTATCATCAGGGAGACAGAAGAGGAGACGTCAGATCCTCTTCTCTGCTGACAGCTCTCTGCGCTCCGTTCTGGAAGATTCTAGACTGTGCCGCCTGCCGCAGACAGGGTCTGGCCTGTGGACCACAATGGTAGGCTTGTCCTCCGCCATGCACCTCGCGGTGGCGCTTGCGAGCAGAACGGATCGGCGTTCTCGCGATGAGGGTCGACAAACGGCTTTTTGACCCCTGGCATTACGTCACGGTCGGTCAAGCAGTTGCTCGTGGTCACTTTTTTTTCTCGTAAATTCTGTGAAACAGTGTCTAGACGCATGATCTCACGTAGTTAACTTTTGACATCGGCTAATGATTAATTAGGCCGCCGCAGTCATTTTGTCATTAGTCATCCGACGGGTGCCCAAGTTCAAGTAGCTCTTTGTGAAACAGGCATGCCGGCTCCCTCAGCAATCCTTTTTACCTGAGAGGCAGGCCGGAGCTCGTCAAATCCATCGGCTTTCGAACTTCCCCTAATGAACAGCCGACGTCGGCCGCTGAAGGAGATGAGTATCGGAGATGTCTTTGTTCCTCTCGCTCTCTCCTTGTGCCGCTGAGCTGGCGATAACAGAATAAATCAAATAGGAAAACCTTGCGAGGGGCGACGTGGCGTTGTCTTCCGGCCCCGGCTGAAAACCAAAGGTCCGTTTAACGTGGCTGTTGTCGCAGACGAGTGCCACGGGAAGGTTGGCTCCCCCCGTAATCTTGTTGATGTTTTCAGTCGGCGGTAAGCCTCGCTAAGCCAGCTTTGTGTCAAGCACAGCTGGGTAACCCTGTATAATTGCAGCTGGGCCGTAATAATTGGGGCAGCAGCTTGAATGCTACCTCTACACCCAGGTAATTTGACGATTTCTATTGGCTGGACGGCGATGGTTCCGGGTTCCAAAACAAATGTGTAAAATGAGTCATGGTCCCATTCTGCCACTTTCATTAAGATAGGAAATGGCCGCGTGTGTGTGCCAGAGATGTGCTGGGACGGAGATAATTTGGTGCGTGGGAGCAATTCTCCAGCCATGGCGCCGTGGTCGTGTTTCTGTGTCAAAATAACCATTTGAGGTAGCAACGAGGGCGATTGGGAAATGAAATTTCGCGAGTCGTAAAAGCACGTTTCACATTTGTCCATTCGACAATCCCCGTGGCGAGATGGAAATATTTATTTGGACAATTTCGTTGAAAAGTCATTTTGGGAGTTACTGTACCAGCCAGGTGAATTCCTCACTAGATCCATCTAGTGAGTCTTTACGCTGAATCGGTCAATAACCTGACTGTCCATGCGATCGGCGGAAGCAAAGGATATGGAATGTCAAAGTCACCCTGGTAAGAAAGACTTTCGTCCCCCCAAACGTCACGCTGATGACTTTGAACAGCCGTTCTGTCTAAAGGGGAATTCTGATTTTCTCTTTTAAAGGGCGGAGAGTCCTTTTAATTGTACCGACTGCGAAGGATGAAACCGAGCAGGAATTGAATTGCCTTTTTTTTCCTCGGCATCGATCTTTCCATCTGCCTTCACAGAGATAGACAACAGGGAGAGTGAGACCATTGGGCCTCTCTGCATGGCAAAGGTGCCTGCAGAGACCAATCCCCCCCCTCCCCCCCTTAAAAAAAAGCAGAGTGCAAAAGTCCCCTTGTCAGGCATCACGTCCAATTAGGAAACCTCTTCGCAATCGAGCTGGAACGGATAGGTAACCCTGGCCTCTGGCCATCCAGCCACTTCATACAGGTACTCCCATTTGCTACATTGTTTTGACAGATGACAACAGGCTGCGGAACTTCGGTCCAGTACTGTTGTACTTGGTTGACAGGGGGTGTCCAACCTTGTGCTTGTAGGGGGGGGGGGGGGGGGGGCTTGCAGTGTCTTCAGGTTTTCCCTCAGGCTGAGTGCCCCATATAAGAATCAGTGTCCGGTGAACTGGAGCTTATATTTTGGCACCGTGTCACCTCACCTGGGCGCCTGGAGAATTACCGGCTCCTCGGAGTCAGCTCAGCGCTTTTTCCACTTCTGCGAAGGCTGCAGAACCGCGCCGGGATGAAAAACAACACGCTCCTCGAGAAACGGGTCCGACATCCTCGCTCTTCGCGAGCTTATTTTTTTTCGGGGTGGGGGGGGGGGACGGGGGGACGGGGGGGGGGAGTGACGAGGGAAAATCTACCGCTGCTTTTCTTGAGAACTTCCGCTTGCCGTGAGCCAGTCACACCAGCGGCAGATGCGAGAGTTCCCCCATGCATAAGCAACCCCACTCCGACAACCATCTGTCCCCCTCTGCCAGCGACCGGCCGAGCCTGCAGTTTGTTTTCCTAGCGCCGTATACAGTTTTAATGGCGCGCAAAACCTTCCCCCAACCAACCTCACAGTCCCCGCACCTCCTTTCTCACAAACTCACTCCCCGATCCCGACCTGTAACTGACCCACGTAACCGAAACCAGAAACATGTCCACGGTTGGCATGTCTGTGTAGGTATTAAGACTCGAAGAAAGTCTGCCATTGCTTACCACGCTATACAGTTACCCACCAGACGGCTGGAATGAATTATACTCCCCGTCTGAAATATAAGTTGACCCCCCACCCCCCGTCGACCCACAAGCAAGAAGATCTAACAACATCAACACGCCGAACTATAACGGTACAACCAGTAGATACCTCAAAGGTCAGACGGATCGGTTTGGACCGACGGACTAGCGCCAAGCAAGCTGAAGTTTCTCCTGCGCCGAGTACACTGACGACAGGAAAAAGTTGATCTCACGCTGACGAGAACGTACAGGGACTCGCTAACGACGTGTAGAATTCGCCGATTGTTGCGGCTTGTTGTGCTCGCGCCATGGCCAATTAGACGGCGCCAACAGTGAGATAGAGAGAGGAAGACGGACCGTTTCAAAGAGAGCCTCAGCCTCATTAGTATTCTGCTCCCCGCTCCTCAGTCAAGCATGGAGAACTGCTACCCACAACACACACAGCTCCCCATTATGATTGCTTCTGCCCTTTTGTTGCTACCAGCACAGCCGTCACATGCTGTATTGCTCCGCGCCTGAAATTACTCCTTTTCTTTTTTTTTCGTGACAGAAGTCCCCCAAATGTTTTGCTACGAAAGAAAACAACTTCCTCCAGAGGAGTTGTCGGCCCCGGCAATCGTACTCTTCTTAAACTTTAACGACACAAGTTTTCCCTCTCTGTGTTTTTTTTTGGGGGGGGGGGGGGCAGGAGGATGTACCGCCACATATTCATGTTCGTGTTTCTAATTTCGGAAGTTGCCACGCCATCTTCCACTGGGTTTTCCTTTCGTTCTGACTCACAATGGCCGACCTTCGCCAGCACTGTTTTACGACCCTTGCCCCACTTAGCTCTCCGTTTTGACCTGTGGCCAAATGCTAGCAGGGGCAGCTAGCAATGCTAGCAGGGGCAGCTAGCTCCCCCGACCGTTCATTGCAGATGACCCGATGGAGGATTTGGCCCCTTATCTCTCCTGTCCTCTGAGGACAACTGAGCAGGTTGAACAGAGCAACGATGTCGCTTTACGGCCGTCGACCGCCGCATCTTATCGCAACGGCCACCAGCACAGCACAAAAAAGCCCCCCCCCCCCCCCCCCCCCAAAAAAAAAAAAGATCTCTATCGCTCCATCCTCGGGCTTGTTCAATGCTACATGCTTAAGACGTCGACACAATGGCAGATGCCATTTCTCTGGCTTGATAACCATCAGGATTCAAAGGCTTCGTTCTTAGTGAACCCCAGCCATTTTCCCTGGTTTTAGCGGTTTAAAGTAATCGTGTCTCTAGTTACTGTGATATTACTGAAGGAGATTAGGCTATGGTAGATAAAAAAATATACAAATAAACCTAAAGTAAACACAAGAACACAGAATAGCATTGACCCTCACTGCACAATTGAAAAACCCATCAAATAGTTCTCTACATCTTTCTGAATGTTAAATTGAGCATCTGCCTTGCTCATTTTGGAGGGAGGCGGTATAAAGTATTGACCTATCCGAAGAGAGAGAGAGAGAGAGAGAGAGAGACTGCCTGGCCTGTACGCCCCCCCCTGCAGAATCCAAAACATGCCTCCCTGCAGAGCCCAGCAGGCCCATGGAGATGGTTCTGCTGACGTTCCCCAAAACTCTTTCTCACTTCAGCCCGCATTCAATTACCTTTTTTTTATGGGGGGGGGGGGTGGTGGGTGGGGGTAGTTTCATCAAACGCACGCTATACGGTTTCCCATGTGTGCCCCTCGCCCGGGGATTTATGCCCAAAGCTGAAGGGTGGGCTGTCCAATTTTACGCATGGCCGCTTTGGAGCTCCGTCGACGTGGATGTTTCAAAAGTTCTGTCAGATGCTCGTTTAGGGCGTGCGGACGGCATCGCCGTGGTAACTCATCCGGACAGCGACCGTCCCTGTCACGCGTTAGCGTTAGCTCGCGTTAGCTTCGTCTGGTGCGGCCCTCGCGTGGGGGGGGGGGGGGGGGGGGGGCGTTTCGACTAGCCTGCTTTCCTGAGAACAGAGTGATATATCT
>CM059313.1:3237500-3270000 GCA_030340665.1 Neosalanx taihuensis | reverse complement strand
TGAAGAAAAGGAAAAAATAAATAAAACTATGAGCGATCAAAAAAAAACCCAGGAAGCACAACGTTGTTGTAGGTAAAGCGCTGGGGGGGGAGGGGGGGGTGAACCGTTTACGCTGTCACCACTCCATCAGCTCCGCCTCGGTGTCACCTTGGGGTGTCAGACGGACCCTGACGCCGGGCCGCTGTTTCCCCGATATTGTTGTTTGTTGACTCGGCGGCAGGAACAACATCTGGTGGATTCTGATGAGATACAAGGTCAGAATACTAAACAGCATCCCGGGGAACCTAACAGGGCCACCGTGCACCATCCAGACCTGGTCTGGGGCTTCTACCAAGGGGTGCCAGTCCCTTGGTTTGAATATCTGAGGAGCTGTTGCCTCATTTAGCAGACGTTTTTATAATAATAATAATACTTCATTTAGCAGACGCTTTTATCCAAAGCGACTTACATTTTTAAGTACAGGGGACAATCACCCTGAGGCAAGTAGGGTGAAGTGCCTTGCCCACATAGCCACAGTCGGGGAGGGGGGGGGGACACATCCTTAAAAACCCCTCTGTAGTTCCCCTGTTTACTGGCTTGTTCATTACTTTTCTCGCGTTACAACAGAATGACACTGACCGCCACGCAGCTGCCCTTTTGGAAGCACGGAACCGAGACTTCCACATCCGCGCAGAGACGAACTCTCTATCAAAACGTCAGTTTCGTCACAAGCGAGAGTTTTTTTTCCGAAAGAACGTTCGTTCTCGAAAAAGGCTCCCTCGAATCCGGTTTTAGATATTTACAACGCCGTCTCCTCCTACCTCGGGAATAAGTACGTCTCCGCCAGCAAATCGAGACCTTCAGGCTCAGTAAATTACTTTCCGCTCCACCCAAAGTTGCGGGCGAGCGCGGCCCCCCCCCGGGGGATGTATCGACGTGGATGAGACAGAAGAGCTCAACACAGCCAAGCTTTTAATCCCCCACCATGAATCCTCCCAGACACTTTCTTAAGACCCATCGTGGCCTCTAGCATGCCAATGCAGGGCGAGCTGGGACGCTGTATCGATAGCAGGACCCTGGATCGAACGGGATGGTTGCTAAGAACTAAGAAACGGATCGTCCCCCGGCGACGGTGGGCGGAGCCGTCCGCAACTTCCGGAGGAAAGGCGGCCATTTTTTTAAGGGGGTCTGCCCAGGGGGGATAGATTTGTGCGGGGGGGGGGGACGTGGACATGCCAAGTCAGGCCCCTCACCAACAGTTTTTCAAGTAACGACTACTCACGGCTACGCAGGGATTTGTTTCCATAGAAAATATGCAGCTTTAAAGAGAGGGAAAGAGGGAGAGGATTTTTTAAAGTGGCTTGGTTATATATTTTTTCCCCCTCAGTAGAGTGTGTGTGTGTGTGTGTGTTTGTGTGAGGTGGAGGGGGGTAATTAGCAGTTAAAGAACATTATACGCAGGGCCCTGGGTAGCTGTGACGGAGGCTGTGGAATGCAGTTTTGTGGGGTTGTGAAGGCTTTGAAAATAAAGTGCTGGAAGCACAAAGTCACTGGAGTTGGACATTAGGAGTTACTATGGTAACAGTGAATGGGAATGAAAAAATCTGAGCCTGTGGTGTGTGTGCGTGTGTGTGCGAGTGTGTGCGTGTGTGTGCGAGTATTCCCATGGGGAAGTTTGAAAAAGAGTGCCTATCTGTGCATTTAAAAGTGAGATGTAATAGTGTGTGTGTGCCTGTTTTCGGGTGTGCACCAGGCTTGGAATGCGCCCTCTGTCAGGATGCCTCGGAAGATTCCGGAAGATTGCGACGGGCCGCTAAAAAGGAGCGACAAAGCCTGGGGCCTGGATTTCAAATCGCCTTGTTGTCGCCGCAGATTGCACGCCGCCGCCTACTCCACTTTCCAAGCGTTCGGTCTGAACATCGCCCAGTCGCTCCTCTGCGTATGCGACAGACGCGACTCGATAGCGGCCCCCCCCTGCCCTGGGTCCCCTTTGTGCTTTTCTGAAGCACAGCTCTGGGGGCCTCCATCAAGGGGCCACGCTCTCTGGGGAGGCGGGGTTTCGTCTCAGCGTAAACCGGCCCTTCTACGTTTGACGAGCCGGGTAGAATGCCGGTGAAGACGTGCCTCTGACCCCACCCCCCCCCCCCACCCCCCCCCCCCCCCCCACCCCCCCCCCCCCCCACCCCGTGTAAAATGTCAAATTATACGACCCAATCCCCTCTCGGAGAACCCCCTTCCCTCTCTCTCTTACAGGATCCCTCTAAATGGAGGTTTAGCATAAGCCCCGGCTAGCAGGAATGACTCCGGATACCCACGCCACCAGGCTTGCCTGGAAGTATAAATCAAGCATTCCCTCGAAGATAGGGAGACGCACCGTTTATTGGCGAGAATAGAAAAATTCATCCAGGAAAGCATAAATCATCAGGCAGGCACACCCCAGTGAATATCCCCCCGTCCACCAAACAAATCGATTCGCCGGGTTATTGCACATTTCAACCCCCCCCCCCCCCCGCCCCCCCCCCCACCATTTCACGAGTGAATTTGCATACGCACACAGCTTAAAATCTCATTAAATATTTAATATATACTGCATACATGTGTTTAAATGGCGGTGCGGTTACGAGAATGTAATGTTAAAAGGCTTGTGTTGTTGTTGTATTTTTTTTTGCGAGGGCGGGAGGCGGTAAATCAGTGAAGGTTGTGTTGTGATGATGCCACGGCGTGTTGGACTGTACGGATAAGGTTGGATGAATTATCAGCCCAACCCCATCATTTCATTTCCAATATCCCACCATGCACTGCAGCATCCCTGAAGCAGTGCAGAAATGCTGATGGAGTCATCATGGGTTCATCTGAAATCATAAAACGACTCCTCCCCGCTAACTTATTGGATTTGATTGGTTGGGGGAATAGAAAGTGAATCGCTGTGTAAATGTTGCAAAGATTTACCACCTAATGAGGTAAACATCTTGAAACAAACATCTCCAGAGAAAGGTGGCAAATAGGCCAAAAAAAGAAAAGAAGAAAAAAAAAATAGCCAAGTTGGAAAACGTGACCGCAATTTAAACCGACCTCCGTTTCATTGACCCGGAACGTTCCGGATGCCCAACACACAGGCTCTTCAGCGACGGACAGTGCGACACGTAGGGGGCTGACGCGTCCGTCACCCTATCAGAATTCAGGAGGGACGGCTGCTCGAGGAAAGAGCGATCGGACGGTAAATCTTTCGTCTCGTCGTCGTCGCTGCTCTTTTCGCCACTCTGCGCCTCTTGCTTGAATTCCCCGGGCGACGCTCGGGACGACAGTTATGTAGATGTTCGTCCCTCGGGCCTCATCCACGTTGCTCCGTACGACAACTCGAGTCTGCTTAAAAACAAAAACAAACGTAAAAAAAAACCTCTCCGTTGCTTTCATTAATTGAGTGAAGCCCAATGTAACTACTGTTTACAGTGTAGCATCGTGTGGAATCAGCCGGTGTCTAAAATGTGACAGACTCATTCACATGCACCTCCACTTCCTCCGCTGCTCTAATTGCGTCTGCAGAGTCACAGCGAAGCATGTGTGGAAATGATTGTATTAATTTAAATTTGAAAGGTATTATAATTCAAGTAAACAATGGCTGCTGATTCAGACTGCGGATGGAAACTAGGGAGAGCGAGGACGACCGTCATGTATTATTCATGGCATTTGTAGTTCTTGGCTACAGGGCAGTGTTCAACTCCAGATGATCTAGATTGGTAGCGGTTGGGGAATATTCCAGTGGAAAATCCTGAAGAGTGTTCAGCACGGCATCGACACGTCTGAAGGTTCCTCGAAGGTTTATTTTCCTTCTCTCTGCGGTTCATCGTTGTAGAAGGTGTTTTAGGGTCAGACAACAGGTGCCTCTGAACTGGATACAGCCGACCTTGCCCTGTAATATGGACACGAGCAATCGTAATAGTAAACCATTCCTATTGCAGGGACAGTTGTTCATGAAGCTATACGTGTTTTACAGTAACAGTCCGCAGCATTTATTGGAAACATCGATATTGGAAATGAAACGGTTTTTCTCGGGGAGCGCGTTTTCGTGGCGTCACTGAATCGATGCCGCAACGTGCCGGCAAACATGTGACTTTTAATTCTGTTGGGAATGCAAGCATCGCCTAGACGATGTAGATTCACCACAGATGAGTCGTAACTATAGAGCTGCTGGTTACAACAACAAAAAAAAATGTAATTTAATATATATGTGTGTGTGTGTGTGTGTGTGTGTGTAAATATACACTGGCTACATCAAAGAGGCTGTGTAAAGATGTTTCTGATGTTGACCATCAGAGCAGGGCTTTGATCTGCTCATAGTTACATTATAGCCTCGGTTTGGACGGAAGCAAACCTAATGGTTACGATGGAAGGAACACTATCTCCTGTCAAATTGTTCTCATCAGAAAGCGAGCCCAGATGTCGTCCCTGTTCTTCCTTCTCGTGCCGTTTTACCCTTCCCACCCAGCCCCCTTCGCATTTCCGTCCGCATCACCAGATTTTCCGCTATGATCCACCTTAGCGCCCTTGTGTTGGAACCATGCGTGTTCAACCTTCACCCCTCGGTCCCGGAGCCGGTGTTGCATCTTAAATTGAGGGATGAGGGTCTGTTGCGCTCCCCGAATTTTACTGAGCCGAGCGGGGGGGGCCCCTGGGGGCCGCAGTCTCCAGCTTAGTCTCTCCTGTCATCCGCCGGTGTCTGACAGGGCACGGCGGTGCCACTAGAATGTCAAGGTGAGTCTACGTATCCTTGCTGTGCTCTCTAAAACTAAATAAACGGTTATAGCAGGACTGTACATAGTGCAGGGAGTTGTTGGGTAGTAAGTTCTTCTAAAGTAAACTCCCTGGATAAGAGTGTCTGTTAAATGTAAATCAAAATATTAGGAGTGGATGAAAAAAATAAATAATAATACGTTCGCCTGTATGTTGCCACAAAACCTTTTGATCGCTTCTACTGGTCATTAATCTCCTCTTAACGTCTGAATATAGGACAGTATAAAGTCTGCGATCGATGGTATTTTCAGGGTTTTATTTCCATTTCTCGCCAACAATTCAGAGAGGGGAGAATGTTTAGAACGGCGGCCATATTTTCCTCTTCAATCATCTTAACCCGTAAACCGAACAGAATCTCTATTTTCCGTTCCGAAATCTGGTTCTAGTCACGGCCCTAAAGAAAGCAGCCATTCTTCTGAACGAGCGGGAGAAGAAAATGCATCTGTAGATTACTGCAGCAGCGGTTCATGCTCTTCTGGATTACTGCCATGGTAGCAGTGAAAAATCCATATGTGGTGATTCAGATATAGGTTCTCAATACAGAACAGCATTCTGAACATATTGCCTTCCTCTACAGTCTTGGCGTTTGTCCTTAAAGCAGAGAGAATGTCCCCGAGTTCCATTTTGCATGTGTGTTCTCCACCTCTTTGTTGAGTCGCGGTTGCAGCAGGATAAACTGGGTTTATCTCCTCCGCACAACACAGGAGAGGGGGAATTGTGAGCAGCCAAAACACTGTTCAAGCCGCTAATCTGTCGCTGTGTCGGAGCAGGATTACGTTTGTCGGAGATGGGGGGGGGGGGGAAAAGACGGTCCAAGCCGCTGATGTTTGTGGGGGGAAAAAAAGGTTCCGTCTCAGTGTACCCTGGTGAGAGGAGCCAGCCCCCCCCCCCCACACACACAGCCCCCCCCCCCCCCAGTTCTGTCAGAACCTTCCAGATTGAGAAGTCATTTCTGTTCGTCGTTCCACGTTCGTTCATCCGTGTTTGGTTGCCCGAGTGCTTCCGGAAGATTCCTGGAGTGGTTCGTCGTCGACATCCTTAAAGCCTGCTAATGCCTACCGGAACATCACGTTCGTCAACAAAACAACGTCTGCGCGATCGCCTTGATGGCTGTCGTGGAGCGCCGCGCCGATCCTCCTCTTCCTGTCAAAGATGGAAGCCGGTGTGTTCCGTGGGGCTCGAGCGGGGAATACCCCTTCAACAGCGGGGCGCTAATTCACTCCCTCCCTCCCTCGCTGCCTTCCTTGTTGTTTGGCTTGCTTCCCTTCCTTCCCTCCTTCTGTTTGTGATTTAAACTGCGTTTGTTGTGCGGGCACCAAAAGACAAATGAAAACCGTGGCCGTTGTCCGCTGAGGGACGATGTAGGCTTTGAGTAAGCGTGAACGCGGTGGAGTGTGTTCGAAGGTGTCACGATTGACATCCGTCATCGTCTTAAAGTATCTGCGTACCTGTGTTTCATTCGTGAGTGTAGGCTCGTGTCGGTGTGCGCCGTTCTTGCTGGTGGGTGTGTGCATGCCTCTCCCTCGTGTGCGAGTGTGTGTGTGTGTTTTACAAGGGCACCATCTTGTACACTTATTTTAGTGTAGGTTCGTGTTCCGGGACGAAGAAATCTGTTTAACCTTGCCAATACATACATTTCTATTAAAAGATGACCTTGGAGTCGCAGCGAGCGGAGCGGTCTGTCAACCAAGGCCTGTTCCACATTCACTGTCAGCAAAGATTGAATTCAGCGATGACACTAGCATGCCTACCTTCTAGATGGTGCCATTCTAGAAGGCTGTAATGACCGGGGGAAAGTGAATGGCTCCTGCACGCACACACACACACACACATAGATTCATCAGGACCCTTGACAAATCAAATCAAAATGTATTCGTATAGCCGTTTTTAAAAGCAATGTCACAAAGGGCTGCACATATGCATAAGAACTGCCCTTCACTCAACCTAAACCCTCGAGGAATACGAGAAAGAAGAACTCACTCGGGGGAAAAAAAAAAACATTTTAAGAAACCTTGGGAGGAGCAATTCAGCGAGGGATCCACTTGACAAGCACTTTGATATCTGACATCCACTAGAAAATAGAAATGCTGAGGATTCTCGGCGAAATATTTGCTTTTGTTTGTCCCTTCCAGTGTGTGGCCATGGCTTCTAAGAGGTTATTGTTATGCCAGTCCAGGAGACAAGCCAATGAGAGAAGATGGATGCTGTTGCGCTCAGCTGCGAAAGATAATGAATGAAGTGAACTCTGGGCAGTCGGACCATCACTGAAGCGTAATAGGTCCCTGCAGAGCGACTTGGATATTGACCTGCCCGTCACTTCGTCTATCTCTTTCTTTCTATTCCGCTCTCTCTCTCTCTCTCTCTCTCTCTCTCTCTCTCTCTCTCTCTCTCTCTCTCTCTCTCTCTCTCGCTCTCTCTCTCTCTCTCTCTCTCTCTCTCGCTCGCTCTCTCTCTCTCTCTCTCTCTCCCTCTCTCTCTCTCGCTCTCTCTCTCTCTTGCTCTCCCTCTCTCTCTCTCTCTCTCTCTCTCTTTATTTCCAGGTTTATTTCAAAATCAAATTGTACAGTTTGAAAATTCTAGGATCGTCTCCGTTGAAACTGTTGGGATCGATTCCCGTTTCATAATCTATAAGCCTGCTATGTTCGGGGTCTATCACGTTGCTGTGCCCAGTGACCGATGCTCTTTTGTAAAGCTCTCTCTTGGAGCGTCGCTGTGGATAAAAGCGTCTGCTGAATGAATCGACGTAAATGTTTGTTGTGTGAAGCCACACAGACATCTCGCGCGGAGTTAGTCCGTCGACAGAGCGGGAGATTCACCCCGGCCCCGAAAAAAGGGGTCACGGTGAGGTCTGCCTGTCTGACAGACAGGCAGGGATTGGCCGGTTTGAAGAGGCCCAGGCCCCTGAGCCACTTCTGATTGGGGTTGGGCTGGCATGCGGCTGGATCAAGGGCGATTAGAGTGATTAGGGATTGTGCTTACTCCAGGCTCCCGGAGGCGCTTTGTGCCAACACCTCCATCGTCAGGCTGTCTGCTGCCGTAATCTACCCTGCTTCGACAACAGGCAGAAGATGAGGGCTTTTGTGTGTGTGCGTGTGTATGGGAAGGGGGGGGGGGGGGGTGTTAGAAGTAAAGATCGACTAGAGGGAAAACTAAGTTTTGTTTGTCTTTCAGGAAAAGTTTCTAAAGAAGCTTTTTGGCCAGAGATGGGATCGAAGGGTCGCTGTTTCGTTTTTCTCTGTGTTTTTTTCTTTTCTTTTTCCGCTCCCTCCCCTTCCGAACCTTTCTGACAATAAGTACGCTCAGGTACCTTGGGGAAACCCGAGTCCAAATGAAACAGTCTTCATTCAAATGCCATTGAGTTGACAAGGCGATGACAAGCGGACTAGGGGGAGGACGCTGCTGTAAATAATATGATGCAGCGTGACATCACGCTGACAGCTGGGGAATACTGAAGTCTTTCATCCAGCAACCACGAATGGTTCATGTGGTCAGTTTCCCCCATTTACATGTTTCTTCGTGTCTTTCAACGGTTGGGGTCAAAGCATTCTGTAGGTTACTGGCAATCTTTTATCCCCCCCCCCCCCCCCCCTGCAATTACCTCCCCCCCTTAAAAGTTCGCTGTCGGGAGTTCCTCTCTATCCTCTTTCCTGTGTCACTAGAGCACATTCATCTAGCCATGTGAGTCCATTATTCATTTACATATTTGAATCAATCACGCCGGGCGAATCCATTCCCTCGCCCTGGTAGTTCAAAAGGGCCCCATCAGAGCCAAGTGCCTGATCCAACCCTGATTATCTTCTAATTGGTAATTGTGAGGTGGTAACTCCACATGGCTATGCCAGAAGCTCTATTGATTCCCTCCTACTCAGCCATTGATTTGCACTTAATGTGTTTAATTCAAATTATTTCAATTTTCTTTCCCCGCTTTACAGTCTGACGTTCTTGTTCTGCGATAGGGACACAGATTCAGATTTTAAATCGCCTGGTTTATATTTTTTCTTCTTCCAATGTGGCGTGGAGCACACCACAGCATACGAGGGATTTGGAAAGTGGGTCAAGATAGTTGCCACGGACGGATTAAGTGTGCAGTTCACATACTTGACGAGTAATATTGTTTCATCCAGGATTTTTTTTGGGGGGGGCGTGATTAACGTTGGGAGATGCTGTGTGACCCTCTCGGAGCTCATGCCTTCCGTGAAGTCCTCAACATGTTTGCATGAGTTCCCGATCCGTATTTAGCGGTATGAGATGCTTTGGTTTTTAATGTAAGCAATCGTTTGTGGTTTGACACGCAAGGAGATTAGAAAAGTCTTCGTTTGGGGCGAATACCGGGAATATCATCTGGGTTTTGGGTGTGTGGGATCTGCGTAGCGTACGTGTTGGCGTGTGTGGATTGGTTCGCCTGCCGTCACGCCGCCGTCGACTCGCAGCAGCTATCTGTCGCCATCGCATCTCCTCGCACGACCTTGCTTTCTAATTCCATCAGACGCTTCTATCGCCCATTCTCGCCGGGCAATTACAAAGCCTGTCTTCGTTTCCCTCCCTCCCTCCCCCCCCCCCCCCCCCCCCCCACACACACACACACACACTCTCAATCCTGACAGAATAAGATAGAAAAACAACAACCGCTCCTCCCAGTTGATAAGCCTGAGCCTCGATAATTGTTTCCCAGTTTCACTGGCCTGACCCTTATTTATTTGACTGGCATTTTACTGGCACCAAATTAACTCTTGGTGGATAAGGCTGGCGTCTTGCCCCCCCCCCCCCCGCCTGCTTACGTGGGGTTGTCGCCCACGTAATCTGGGTGAGTGAGTGGTTGCAGGCGGGTCGCGAACTCATAAAGGCCAGATAGGGGCTGTGCGCTCCGGACCATGTCTCATTAAAGCCCCCCCCCCCCCTCCCCCCCCCCCCTCCCCCCCCCCCAAGTCTGTAATGAGATGGGATGCTTCCCTCGCCCTGCTCTCGCTGGAGCGATTGATTAGCCCGACGGCCCAATCAATGTTAATTAAGGTGTAGCGGACGACTCGAATCGCGCCCGCATGAATCATCGCGGTGTCGGATGCACCTTGACCTCTGTTGGACTCACGCTGTGAACGGACGAGAGAGACGGGGGGGGGGGGGGGGGGGGGTAAATACAGGCCTTGCGCGTTGTCTCACGATTCGCGTCTCCAGGCGGGTTTGCCAAACGCCGGTGGACCGGGGGGGGGGAATGTGCCGAGTCGGGCCGAGAGCGCTGATGGGTGGAGTCCGCGACCTTTAGCGTTCCACATCGATCTCCTCTTCTCTTGATTTCTCATCTTATGCTAATCCATCTTCCGGACAGCGGATCACGTCAGTCGATACGGATACGGGCGTCGAACGGTTAACGCTCGTGAGCGAGGCGTTTGTGTCTGGCCGTAGCTCTTAGGCTGGACGCGAAGCCCTGCTCTGATTGATGGCCGCCAGCGTGGAAACGACCGATGTGGACAGTGGCAGCGAAGTAATTGTGTTTTTAATGAGAGGCGAGGTGAGACCCCCTCTTTACGTTCCGAGCTGATTTTGCACTCGGTCGACCGTGTCCTCATCTCATCCTTCACGCCAGAATATCCAAATGCACTCCAAATGTCATATAATGGAGCGATTGTTTTTTTTTTTTCTTTCTTAAAGCCTGAATCCAACTCCCACCTCATCGAATGGTTCATTTTACCGTTGACGGTGTGGCAATCAATGTCCACTGAACTTGCACATGTACCGAGTTTTTTAATCTGAGCGGCGGAATGAAATCCTCTCCAGCTCATTAGCCACGTTGTAAATAATGTCAACGTCGGCCAACACGGCCTTCAGCCGGAAGTTTCCGTTGACTGTGTAATTCACTGTGACCTTCCTGTTTGTCTTTTCAGATGCAATAACCGGACCCAGTGTGCGGTGGTCGCTGGACCTGACGTCTTTCCTGACCCCTGTCCCGGAACCTATAAGTACCTGGAGGTCCAGTACGAGTGTGTTCCTTACAGTACGTATCTCTTCGTTCCTCTCCATCTACCTCAACGTCTTCATCTTCCAGCGGCTCCTGACCCAGCTTCTCATCGTGTCGTGCACCCGTACTCACGTTCCAATACGTTGTGTCTCATATTTTATACCACGCTACTCTCAAATCTGTCTTCAGACATTTCAACACCGCATGAAAGATTGTCCGTGCCATTTCCTGTGTACGCAAACATGAACATACAGCCCCGGGGATACGTGAAGTTGTATTCATAAACTGCTCTCGTACCGTATGCCAGAATGCACGTTTATCGACTTTCTTCGACGTGACAGACGGTTCTCTGAATACATTGGACCGTTTCCACCCTGATTCTTAACCGTTCCATCCAGCCGCAAGCAGTTTAGTCTCCCATAACCTCTCATATCCTATTTCAGTCACACATGGATCATCCCGTCACCCCCCCCCCCCCCCTCATTTTCCTAGGAGATGAGCACAAAGCATCAAAAGCAGGCGGACCCCGATGAAACCACCCCGTATCTGATTCCTGATCAACAGGCGCTATCGATTCCCATGGGTATTTTGAAGCTAACTATGACATTCAAGCCGTTTCAAGTGGAATTGCTGCTCGGCTATTCCTGGTAAATCAGTATTGACATTTACATGTCTATGGAGGTTTTTCGATCCATGACTTTTGAACCCCGGAGACTGATTTGACTGATTGATTGTGCTACAATTCAGTTATAACTATAGATGCGATATGCATGTGATTGAAGTGGAACTATGTTTAAACTGCATTCCTTATGACCATATCTGCGCCTTTTTTAGCATTCAAATATGAAAATACATCAGATTCTAACTTCTAGTTTTCATGCAGTCCTTCAAGTATATTGTCTCAAAGCAACACAAGCCTACTTTACTATAAACTTGCATTTTATTTTCAGTCATTCCATTTACCGAATCTTTACGGTGTTTACAGTGTGTTTAAAGCTTTCTTTTTTTCCATGTCTAAAATGCCCCAAACTGCAAAACAAACCCCACAGATGAACTCGTCAGAACAGAAATGCCTTCAGCCCTGGTAGCACAATGAAACACCCTGAAGCTATCAACATTTTCACTGGCAATGGGACATTTGGGCTGGGACTGGAATATCCCTATGGGGTAAAGACAAAAACAGATGAACAGGATGTGACTGGAAGTTCAGCGATCATCTTAACGTGACCTTGCTCATTGTGTGTTTGGGTGACCTTCAGATGTAAAACCTGAGTCACATACACTGCCAAAAATATGACGTAAAGTTTATTTTTGGAACTAAATGTGAAATACATATTCATTCGTTGGTGTCAATAGGGATTTTATAATATCGTACATATTTTTTTATTTTTCAATGAGTCAGAAGTTATTAATACCTGTCAGTGTTTTAATCCAACGTTAATGTACCTTAATACCAAAGGCAAATAATACGGATTACTGACAGTTAGAATAAACAATTTGAATAATATGACAGTTTCTTATATTAATAATGTCATATTATTTACATTTACTATGTATTCATCTATTTTTGCCAGATCACAAAGTCAATCTTCCAAGTGTCGTCTACTCAGTTGATGGCATTGACCTCTTTAGATTTCGTCTGATTCCCCCAGTTGCTCAGCATTAGAATCAGCATTGAACAAAACAGCATAGATGAAGCTTGTTTACCTCACAATTTGGCAGACGTGGCCAAAGAGGACAACATAGCACCATGCTGAGAGAGACAAAGGCTCTGTTTTTTTGTATGTCTGGCACACTGGTTATTCCAGCTACCTGCTCAGAATGATAAGTTTAGCACAATTCCTAGCAGACCAACCCACTGACTGGTTGTTTGCGTATTAATGGCTGAACGATCACCGTTTTATTTGGCAGGAGAAAGGGTGGATTTCAAATGAAGCTATAAAGCAGTGGCTGAAATAGGATGGATATGGAGAGAAGAGTCTCGTAAATGAAAGCCTTTTGCCACCCTGCTCTCAACAGAAGGAGAGATTTAAACTGCTAATAAGCAACGCAGCCAGCCGTGGCCCAACCTCTTTGCTGCTGAGAAGTCTTGACTCTGTCGCACTTGTCTCTCTTTCACTCCTCTCAACCTCTCTCTCTCTCTCTCCCTCTCTCTCTCTCTCTCCCTCTCCCTGCCTCCCCTCTCTCTCTCCCTATCTCCTCTCTCTCTCTCCCTCTTCCTGCCTCCTCTCTCTCCCTATCTCCTCTCTCCCTCTCCCTGCCTCCTCTCTCTCCCTCCCTCCCTCCCTCCCTCCCTCTTATATAAACTCTCACCAGCTTAGTGTTTCTCTAGCTCCATCTTTCAAATCCACCCCTCTACCCTCTCTTGTCGCATCCGTCTCCTGCTCTCTCTCTTTCTCCTTCCTTCTCCATCCCTCTCTCGCCCCGCTCTCCTCCTCCTCCTCCTCTCCTCGTTCGGGAGGTTTTCATCAGTATTCCGGTGTAGAAGCCCCCCTCTGTCAGGATAAGTTACAGCTCTCCCCCCTCCATCTCTCCATCAGGCTGGAGAATAGCTCCATCAGGCCTGCCTCGTAATGTCAGAGCACCCCACAGCTCCTAACAGGAAGCTCGCGCAGGCAGGATACAATATTGATTTTATTAATTGCCGATTTGGTTCGCGTCATCAATCGCGATGCGGGGGAAGTGTCATGACGGCTGCGCCCACGAGCACACCTTCGTTTGCCTTTGCTTGACGAACTGTTTAATTTCACCCGGTCTATCGTCGGGGATCGTTATTGCCGAAGCAAGCCGCTTCTTTGACAGTCGCACTAAAGGAGACTTTGACGCAGCGGAAATACTTTTTCGAAAGAGTTGTTTCGGGTGCTGAGGCTTGTAAGTGGAAATTGGATTATTTTTCTACAGCCACTTTTCTCCTCAGAACAGAACCAGGTTTGCCTGAGCATGGCGGGGTGTCGAGGGGTGCCAGGTCTGTCACTTACCCCCCCTGTACTAGCCCCAGATCACGCATGCGCCTCCATGCACTCTCCAGATTTACCCCTTTACCCCTCCTCCTCTCCCTCCACCTTGCTGCCCTTAAAATCCTCCTCCTCCTCCCCCCTCCCCTCCTTTAGCCTTCCTCCTCCTCTCCCTCCACCTTGCTGCCCTTAAATCCTCCTCCTCCTCCCCCCCCCCCTCCCCTCCTTTAGCCTTCCTCCTCCTCTTCCTCCGCGCCCTTAACCTTGACTCTCTTCCCTCTCCCCCTCCTCCTCTTCCTCCCCCTCTCTTTAATCTTGAACCCCGTCCTCCCCGCTCGTTCATCCTCGGCGTCTCCAGGACAGATGCTCATCTCATCTCTGTCCCCTTTCGTAAGAAGACCCTCGCTTTAACAAGCAGGTCCCTCGCGGAGGTCAGCCTCATCAGAGGTCATCGCAGCAGGTCCCCAGCCTCCCTCCTAACCCCACGCTCCTTCACAGCTTTAATGAATCGCTTCCCAACACCTCCGAGTCCTGCTGAAGCTGTCTCACGGACGACAGACCCACCCTCCAGACGAAAGTGTCCCTGGGTACGGCTGCCAAGCTCTGCTTTGGAAGAAAGCAGGCAATTTCACATCCGCCTTCCTCCACCCCTGCCGACCTCCCCATCCTCCCCTCTCTCCCCTCCGCATTAGGACTAATTAGAACGGATTCGGCGTGCCGTTGCCATGGCGAATCCGCTCCGACCTTGATCGCGGGAGCCAAAAGTCCCCCCCCAGCCCCACCCCCTCCCCAACAAAATGAGTTAGGTGTAATTATGTCCTTATGTCCGTCTCAACATGCAACCAAAATAATACCGGCCATGTAAGCAAGGAAGGATAGAAGGCAAGGAGAACAGAGGGAGAACAAATCGTTTGAGCAATCTATCTCCGAGAGAGAACCCCCCCCCCCCCCCACACACACACACACACTGCTAATAAAGACAATGTAGAACCCTGCAATGCACAGCAGGGGGGCCCAGGAGCCAAACGCAGTGAGTGTGCCGGAACCGGGACGAGTGGTATAATCACGTAATCAAGCCTCTGATTCAGATCAAATAAAGTAACGCCGAGCTATACGCCCGCCAAGCGGCGACGGCTAATTAGCCGTTGGCGGATCGTGTAATTGTTTTTTAATTCATTCCGCCAGGATAAATAATCAATTGCTAATAACGCTCCGACCGGTTCAGGAGGGGCCTAATCGAATCACGCCCCAGCGATTGTTTTGGCAGGTTTTTCTGTACACCTGCGCCCCCCCCCCCCCCAATGCCCGCGTCTGGGGGGGGGGGGGAGGTTTCATGTGTGGAATCGATGCGAGGCTTCAGGGCGGCTGACGTTTTAACGCAGCGTCTGTGGGATGAAGGGCAGCGGCGACGGCTGGCAGCTTTGCCGCAGTGAGCCAGAGCACCTGCTTGAGAAGCGTGGGGACATTTTTTCGCCGCCTTTCTCCATAAATGTTTGCGGATTGGTTGTTTTTTTTTCTTCCAAATACCTCCTAACGAAACAGATGTTTATCTTTATCTTTTTCACCGTCGGCCATTTTCCCCCTGAATTTAAACTCGTGAAACGATGATATACTTAAAGGATTAGGAATGAATACATATGAATCTAGCCAGCCTTCTGGTGCCCACGCAAGTGACCACAGCAGTACTAGCCTCCAGCTGGCCAGCTAACCTGGTCAAAAAGTTGCCTCGGTTAAATACGCATCAACACGAGATACCATATGCCTCATGCAACCTCTTCCTCCTCCATCCTAGCGGTAGCATTAGCCAGCGAGGGCCTGTTTTCACCTGGATGGCCCCATCCACGTTCTCTCATGTGTGAAGGGAGGTGGGGCTGAAATGCTAACTGGATGTAATAGTCCCCCTCATCATCCGGTGACAGCTGACCACTGCCTAACCCGCGAGGGTGCTCACGGGACTCCGTCTCCCATGAAACCCCTTCTGGGTCATTTGTACACACCTGCCAAAGAGAGGATGGAATCCAATTTAAGCTTTACGTAATCATATCACGCTTATTAGTCGGAACCCGTTCGATGCTGCTCGGTGGAAAGGCCGTTACTGAGATTGCCGTTGCTAGTCTATAGACGCAACTAGTAAAACTAGTCGTGGTTTCTTAATTTGGATAAGTTAAGAGGGCATGGAAAAATGAATGGGTGGTGGTGCACTAGTATGAAAGACGATCGCCTACGCATGCAGATGCCTCGCGCTCTTTCTGCTCATAGCAACCAAAGTCGTAAGAGATACAATAAACTCTGGGTGAATCATGGAAGTTCACGCAGGAAGGCAGTTTGGTTGGAGCAAAACACGTTCCGGAAATAGACGTTCGTTTAAAACCCTTTTTCTTTTCTTTCTTTTTTCTGCCCCTACGCTTATTTTTTTTCTTCTTCTTCCAGCAAAGTGGCCACTTAATTGCACAGGAAGGGTGTGATTACCAATGTGGATAAATTGCAGTGTTAAAGAGGTGAATCCGGGCATGTGGAAATGCTTTTTCCCTTTTCTAATGGCTTTGTACGGCGGTCCTCCTTCCAGTCCCCCGCTCCGTTTTGCGCGCAGGTCTCCGCGGATGCGTGACGTCCGCTAAGGCGTCCCGCGGATCGAGACGCGCTCGGCGTTGACTTTTTCCGCAACGGTGGGGGGTGCTAAGTGCTATGGTGTTAAATGGAGATGGCTCTCTTGTGGGTCTCTTTCCCCTGCAATCTCCTCGGTAATCAGACTGCGCGTTCTCACTTTGACGAGGCCTTCGTTTGCTGTTTTGCGTTGTTTCAACAGACCAAACCGGGAAAATAACATCCCGCCTCGTTCCCTCAGCGTGGGTTACCGCCCTCGATGATTCGGCGGTCTTAGGTAACCCTAGTCGGTTTG
This sequence comes from Neosalanx taihuensis, assembly GCA_030340665.1. NCBI lineage: Eukaryota > Metazoa > Chordata > Actinopteri > Osmeriformes > Salangidae > Neosalanx > Neosalanx taihuensis. The sequence continues at coordinate 3,253,424 of CM059313.1, read as the reverse complement.
AAGGCAGGAGCAATTACGTTATTTCAGGACGACCGCGTTGCTCCCCGAAAAATCCTATTTTCTCCGCTCTCACGCTGCCCCTTTCCCCGTTGGATGTTTCCTGGCGGGCGGCGAGCTGGCACGACGCCAAGCCCCCCCCCCCCCCCCCCCCCCCCCCCCATGAGTCTGACCCAGGCGCACACCAACACACGTGCATCTTCTCCCGGGCGCTCAACAAGGACCCCACCAGCACGGTGAAGGTTACCCCGATCGCCCTGCTTAGCAAGACAGAACGTCAGAGGGGGAACATCGAAGAGAAGGAGGCTGTGAACGAAGGATGAAAGGGGGGGGGCGGGGGGGGTTGAAAAAGCAGGAAGGAAAGTGAACGCAAATGGAGGGCGGGTTGGAGGGGTACGGGGGGGGTGGGGTGGGGGGAAGCGACGGTAGAAGAGAGGGAGCGCTTGAAGACGGGGGGGGAGAGGGAAGGTAGGAGCGGGACAAAATGGCCACATCACTCGTCACCCTGGTCGCATGCGATTCGACGCCCTCTCGTTGAAGTGATTCATCGAAGAGGAGGGAGTCTCGTCGCCGACTGGCTTTCGAGACGGGGTGAGGACGAAATATGTGGAGGGGGGCGGAGGGGGAGGGGGGGGTAGGAGGAAGGGAGGGAGGGAGGGGGGAGAGTGTCAGAGGGAGGACGAGGGAGAGAGGGTTATATGACAGAAATGTCTTCCGCTAAGCCATGAATCTCTATTAGCGCCTAATGACGTCGCTCTTGCCACCTCGCAGTCATTATGTTGAAATTGCGAGGTGTTAATTATTGAAATGTAGATCCATACAGCTGCCACGCTCATGAGGGTGTTAGCGACGGTGGCCTTTAGCACTGCCGTCGACGTGGCAACCGCATAAGGCGCATAGTTATGAGATACCGGTGAATACCTCAACACGGAAGGGGCGCAGCGTCAATTTGAGCTCCCAAACTCGATTTTGAACCTCCGACTCATCCGGTAAAATTGTCGGAGACGCACGAGATTGAATCATCTCTAACCACCGTCACCTTGACATGGGACCTTTCAATCGAAAACACTACGGTTCATGTGGATCAGGGGTGTCAAACTCCATGCCTTGAGGGCCGCTCTCCTGAAGGTTTTAGATGTTTCCCTGCTCCAGCACACCTGATTCTAATGGAGGGTAATTATCAAGCTCTGTGGAGGTGTGCTGGAGCAGGGAAACATCTAAAACGGTCAGGACAGCGGCCCTCAAAGTCTGGAGTCTCTCGACGATAGCGCCTCTAAGATCACGTCCTACATGACGGAAAAGTTTCTCCGCTCCTTTGACGACCGCTAGCGTTGCTGTTTGCATCTGTTTGCATGTCATCGCGGGCTGGTTCAGTCATTTCTAGGAACTCAGAAAGTACGCAACCTTGCTCCCCCCCCCCCCCCAAGATGACACCGCAAAAAAAAAACATTTCTAGGAAAGCTGGAATGGACTGTTGTCATAGCTTTTTCTTTGGTGTATTTGCGCCTTCTTCCTCGTCTCAAGTGCAAGACAACGAAAGCACAAAAGCCTGACAAAGGGGGGAATATATATGAAAGAAATATCACGCCAGAGAAAGAGTGAGCTGGGGGGAGAGAGAGAGAGAGGGGGGAGTGCCTTTTAGTGACTCGCTGACAAGCGTGACGAAAATCGTATTAGGGTCACAATGGGGTGGAGAAGCTCTGTTTTTTTTTTCCTTTTCCTTCATACGAATCAATTCTCTCTCTTTCGTTCTACTCAGTCCCAACTCTCCTCTCTCTCTCTCTTCTCCATTCCAACTATCATTTCTTCTCTTTACAAAGAGACGTCTCACTTACTGTAGGTATCGCATCGCTACAACCACACGGTACGATAAATAATCACCCCGGCAACCTGACCTTGGTCGCCACGCATTCCCGATTCTACCCTGACATGCAAGTCGCATGGCGCTGGATGTGTTTGGGAGCGTGCGGCTGTAACCACGGTGACAGCTGTGACAGGGATGCGAGGGCTCTGCGTCGTTCCCGCGGCGACGACACATTCTTCCTAACGGGCTTCCCTCCCACCCGACGCCATCCCTAATGTCTTTAAAAAAAAACAAAAAAAAAACGATTATTATCCCCTGTCTCCCACGTTAGAGCACAGGCGGTCGGACCCTCCCCCCCCCCTCCCCCCCCACGCCTCAGCGGTTCAGTGCTGCTTCGTTTATGTAGATTCTTCCGGGAAAAAAAAGATTATTCATCTGGCCCATCATGACATGGTTTCGACCGGGCCCTGAGGTTGAAATCCAGACTAAACGATAAGAATGAATCCAAAAATGAGAGTCGATCGCCAAGCCGCCTGGAACACTGTTTAATGGAGTTCCAAAGTAGAACCTGCCCAAAAGGCTGCCCCTTACCCTCCTTACATCTCCCTTTCCCTGAACTTATCCCCCCCCCCACCACCAACCTCTGAGCCTGTAATATTTCCCCCCCCATCTCCTTTCCATCTTCCCATCCCTCTCCTTGACACTGGACGCCAGCCTCACTTTCTCTTCTCAGGCCTCACTCTCCCTCTCCCTCACTCTTTTGTGGAAAATGGGGGGGGGGGGGGGGGTGGAGGACCTTGTAAGCTCTGGTAAGGAAGGTTAATCCCCTCATATTAGACCCCGGCCCAGTGTGTGGACGTTAGCATGCTGGTGTGTGTGTGTGTGTGTGTAGGTGTGCGTGCTTGTGTGTTTTAGCTTGTGTTTTCTGTGCGGGTCCGCAGAAGGATTTAAGGAATGCCTTGCTAGCTGGTAGCTCATCCACTGGAGAGACCGTCAGAGAAATTAACAGACAGGCGCTTTCGACATCACCAAACAGCAGCCGATTAGGGAACCCTTGGAAGTTGGATGTCGTAATGTAGCGCTGAGCTCCCCTGCCGAGGGGCATCGGCAACACCAGATTGGCGTGGATTGCGCCGGTGTCTCATCGCGAGCGTCTCTCTCAATACCGAGCAATATGTGGGCGGCTTTGATGTTGCCGTCCGCTCCCTTCAGCCCCCCCCCCCCCATTTTCATTTTTGGGTAGCGTGCGAAAGAGCGCTTTCGTCCGGCGTGCTCCGTCGCCAAACAACAGATGCTCGGCGTTGACGACGATCGGCGCTCTCTCGAGTTCGACGGCCCCTCCGACGACGCCGCCGCCAATTACGGCGGAGTTTGTATCCGCAGCTGTGCGTGCTCCAACAAATTTAGACCCCCTCTTCCGAGAGAGGGGATCGCACAGCGGAGTCGGTCACATGTTAACAGTCATTAACGTTATCCGTCTAAAGGGGTTAGAACTCATCAATTATCAGTGGCAAAGGCGTCTCTTATCAAACGTTGAGAACGTGTTTGTGAAAATTGCTTCTGATTTGCATGTGCGCCCGCTTGGCTCGCGTTCCCCATCTGCGCCAGCGCTAAGATCAGCTCAAGGAATGTCGCCATATGTTCAGCCATTTATTATCAACGTGTTTGTTTTTTTTGGGTTTTTTTTGGGGGGGGGTGGGGTGTCGGTTCTGAAACGTCTCAGTAACATCTTCCTCATTCCCCTTCACCCTCCATCTCGCGGGTTGTCATATCACTTCAAAGCCGTGCCCGCCTTGGGTTTTTAAAAAGATTCTTTTGATTTAATCGCTCTCTCTCTCTGTCTCTCTTTTCTCTCCCTCTCGCAGGCTGCGGCAGACGATGTCTCCTTAGCTACGATTAAGATGTTTGGCTGAATGTCGTGTTTGTCTCCACTAACCACCGTTGTCCCTGTGTGTGTTTCTGACCTCCTGAGAAGAAGTGAAAGCTTCTTTTTTTTTTGCCAATTACCGCAGACATTAACCTATTCTGTATCTCTCTTCTTCCTCCCTCATGCCTACTATTATAGAAGTGGAGCAGAAAGGTAACTAAATGCCGACTTCTTTCTTATACATAGCTCTTTGTGTGCTTCATGGTTTTGGCTTGGTGATGGGGTTGCTATAGTAGCTTCCATTTGTTGCCTGCTCCCTTGACGACCCTGTACTCTGCAATCCGTGCGTTAGCAGGTGGTGGGGCTTAACGTTTCCCCGGGGGAGACGATGTAGACAGTCACATGATCTGCATATCAGTCAGCTTGCACACTGTAATGAGAAAACATCGACCGAGTTTTCATCCAATCGCGACGGCCGTACGGAAATTCCGAGGGTGCACACTGAGGGATACACACGCCTCTTTATTTTCTGGAGGAAAAAAAAAAACAAACAAAAGTGATGATTTTTTTTCCCGGAGTTTTTACTTCATCTGTCCCCCCCCCCCTCCCCCCCACCCCCCTCCCCCCACCGTGTTCCATCCAGAATATTTCTTTTCCAAGTAATTGAAAGTTATTCCACCTTGGTTTTGCCAGCTGTCAGGTGTGCAAGAGACAATCGATAACGTGTTCAATAAACTGTCAGCATTTTAGATTATACCTCTAACATGATGATGGCTGAAGGCCTCTGGGAGCCCTCGAGTCAATGTTCCAGAAGAATCTCAGGCATGCACATTCATGCATCGCTGGCTCTGCATGGGAAACAGCTCCTCCTAACCCCCCCCCCCCCCCCCCCCCCCCCCCGTCGACGTGAGAGCTCCCTATTGGCTGACGGTCAAACAGGTCAAACTAGAGGAGAGGATCAGGTCTTGAATAGAAGGAATGATGCGTCAAGTTGTATTTAATACCATCACATAATACTTTTACAAAATGGAGGTTAGCTCAGCCAAACAAACATCCACACCAACGTTCCTATCTTACTCCTCAGCCTCCACCTCATACAGTCGGTACACTTCATTCTGCGTGATTATTCCACATCGTCAGAGGAAAACGAGAACGGAATTATTTTTTCCTCATCCAGCAGTATGATGGTTTAATATCCCCCGAGAAAATCCTGTTTACACACTCGGTACCCCCCCCCCCCAGCTCCTAATACCCTTTAATAACCTTCGCGACCACCTGCATATCTGCTGTGGATGTGATGCATGTCGGTTTAAAGCCCTCCTTCCCTCAGTTGTATTTTAAACACCTCAGGTGCTCATGTTCCGGAAGGCTCCTCGTCGAAATTACCTGCTGCTGCCTAGGAGTCAGGTGGCTCAGCGGGTTAAGACGTTGGCCTCTTGATCGGACGGTTGTGAGTTCGAACCCCGGCTGTGGCTCTGTGACGTTGTGTCCTTGGGCAAGGCACTTCACCCTACTTGCCTCAGGGGGGAATGTCCCTGTACTTGCTGTAAGTCGCTTTGGATAAAAGCGTCAGCGATAAATGAGTATTATTATTACCTCAATATCGGCGGCACACTCCGTGTCAAGTTATTTACGGGCAAAGCAGCCGGTTTGTTTAATCTTGAGGAGGTCAGCCAAGCAGGGGAAGCGTCCTCACCCACCCCGAAATCAAAGGAGGCCGTCCCGGGGGGTTTTGGTGTTTACAGGGCAGCAATGGGTGGAGGACAGCTGAAAGAGGCGCTGGGAATCCGTAGTTGCGTTCCCCCAGGGTTCTGGTCCAGGCTCCATCGCTATTGGTCAGGAAAAGCACACAGACAAGAGAGAGGGCCACACGCTGTCGAAATGATCGCCTGACGGAGGACAGGAAGCCAGGGGGGAGAGAATAAGAGAATCAAAACCGAGCCACTGCGGCCTGTGTGGTGCTGTGTGGTGTCTGGTACTGTGCCCCCCCCCCCCCCCCCGAGCCCCCCCCCCCCCCCCGAGCCGCACCTCATTTAAATCGTTCCTCCTTTACTTTGGATTATTCCGGTGTTTTCCACATTAGGCATTATCTGTGCTAATGATTACACTGTTAGAGGATGGGGACCCCCCCCCCCACCCCCCAAGTATGTCAGCAGTGATTTCCTCAGCGCACACAGTAAGTATATACAGCATTGTGGTGTAAAAAGACGTGAAAAAGGCGTTTTTCTCTCGCCACCTCCATTTTTCTCCTGAGAATTATGACCCCTTTTTCTCTCGCCCCTCTCCGTCTCAATAAATGATGTGCTCCGTATATTAAATTCACATGAGCGAGATTAAATTCAAATGTAATCTTTTTATCAGCCGACAGCCGACTCAAATTTGACTCTGTCGGAGGTCCAAGGCGATCCATTCTGGTACAGAAGCGCCTGCAGCTAGAGACACACAATATCGACTTCTGGAATGCATCATGATTGCTTTCATAAGAAATAAGGACCAGCTAGGCTGCCGATAATTACGTTAGAATGCAGGCGCATTGTCAATCATGGTGCCATTGACTAAAGATGCCTGTGTCTGAAACAATGTTAACATACTCTTATATAATGATGTCAAAATAAACTACGGTAATAACTGGTTTTGTACCAACCCACTGCCAATGTTTGTTTTTTTTCTGATGTTATTCTGACCTATTTCTCAAAATACATCGTTTTGATGTGTAATTGTATTATATTTATTATAAATGAGGCATTCATACCTAGCATGGAACTAAGATGGAATATTATGTTTTATATATGTACATTCGTATTATTTTTACTCTCTCGAATGATCAGCGCGCTCGTATCATTGCAGGATATGGAAAGTGGAAGGTTAAATCCTTGTCTATGTTTCACGAACCACTTTCTCTTGCTGTCAGAGGAACGCCAAAGCAAACTAGAATCTATTAAACCAACAGACATTTCCATTCGTTGATGCCCTTCAAAGAGATGAAAACACATCTTCCTAGGCGACAAAATAGGAAGTAGCCCCCCCCCCCCCTTCCCGTTTCAACGTGCTGTTATTTACCTGCATTTCTTTCCCATCTTCCACTGGGTGACCTGCAGGGAGTCATGTCGGTAGGGACGTAGGGGCTAGTAATCAGAAGGTCTCCGGTTCGAACCCCGGCTGTGCCAACATGACGTTATGCCTTGGGCAAGGCACTTCACCCTACTTGCCTCAGCTGGGGGGGGGGGAAGTCCCTGTAGTTGGCTGTAAGTCGCTCTGGATAAGAGCGTCTGCTAAATCACTCGATACGGAAATGTAATACAAGCCAAAATAACTGTCTGCTCGTCTTTTCCCATTTTGGCTCCTCAGTATTCCTGTGCCCAGGCCTACTGCGAGGGTGTACCAGAGTGAACACCTCTTTGAGTCGGACCACCAGTCTGGCGCCTGGTGCAAAGACCCCCTCCAGGCGTCTGATAAGATCTACTACATGCCCTGGACGCCGTACCGCACCGACACGCTCACAGAATACTCCTCCAAGGAAGACTTCATTGCCGGGCGTCCCACCACCACCTACAAGCTCCCTCACCGCGTGGACGGGACCGGCTTCGTCGTGTACGACGGCGCCCTCTTCTTCAACAAGGAGCGCACGCGCAACATCGTCAAGTTCGACCTGCGCACGCGCATCAAGAGCGGCGAGGCCATCATCGCCAACGCCACTACCACGACACGTCGCCGTACCGCTGGGGGGAAGTCGGACATCGACCTGGCGGTGGACGAGAACGGCCTGTGGGTGATCTACGCCACGGAGCAGAACAACGGGCGCATGGTCATCAGCCAGCTGAACCCGTACACGCTGCGCGTGGAGGGCACCTGGGACACGGCCTACGACAAGCGCTCGGCGTCCAACGCCTTCATGATCTGCGGCATCCTGTACGTGGTGAAGACGGTGTACGAAGGACGACGACAACGAGGCCACGGGGAACAAGATCGACTACATCTACAACACGGAGCTGAGCAAAGATGGCTTCCTGGATATCCCTTTCCCAACTCGTACCAGTACATCCGCCGCTGTGGATTACAATCCAGAGACAACCTGCTGTACGTCTGGAACAACTACCACGTCGTGAAGTACTCGCTGGATTTCGGGGCGTTGGACAATAGAGCAGGTAGGCAAAGCTATTATTTATTGTTATTGTTGTTGTTATTGTTTGTATTATTGTTGTTGTTATTATTGTGGTGCTGTTGTGTTCTTATCGTTCCTCTGTCTTCCACTATTATTTGTTTTGGCATTTAGACCTGTTGTCTGGGATTCTGGGTGAGATGGTTTCATGATGTTGAGCCAGTGAGGGACATTCTAGAACAATTCTAGAAGGCCTTTTTAGGAACACTACATGTTGGACGAGCAGTCACACACTTGAACTATACATGTGATATAATGTAGCGCGACATTTCTCGAGTAACACATCCCTACAAAGATTTGTGGATAACGATATGTGCAATGTTAATTATTTAATGAAGGGAGTCGAAAGCACTCGATAATTAGGAAATATATATATATCATTATCCCATAAGTAGAAATGTTCCACCATGCTGAGTGTGTGGGTGGGTGATAATTAGGTACATAAAAATCCTGGAAATCTCACCTCCCTTTTGTCATTCATTCATTCATTCTAATGAACGGAACATTCTGGAAAACCAACCGCACACCAACCGTGACGCCCCCCAAAAAACGGTGTGGTGTTGTGTTGTTGTCGCCACGGGCGTTTCAAGCAAGACGCGAATCAGCGCTACGCACCTGCTGTTGTAGCCCTCACACAAGAACGCAACACAGTCATCACTGCACACGTACCAGCCGAGTCTTGAGATATAATAATGGTATGAAGCATAATATCTAGAGGGGCCTAGGAGGAGTACCGTAAAAAAAAACAACACACATCTTTATTCTAACCATCTGTCATCATTTCAAAAGAGCAAGTGACGATTTATATTCCTATATTAAAGCACGATTCCAGTTGTTTTTCTTATAAATATACCCGTTCTTTTAAAAAAGTAACGTGCGAGTTGTGAAGCGGGGCACCGAAAATCCGTCTTGACGCACCGAGATGAATCTTCGCGGTGGCTCATCAACAGCTTTAGTCAGACATGTCACAAGTTATTTGACTGTGAAGTCTTTATCCTACGCGCCAGTGAAAATTGGCGCTCTCAACCTGCTGCTCGCCGATGATCGCTTTCATTTTCTGCTTTTATATCTCAAAATGGCTGCAACCGACCCCGCCCCAGGCTCAAAGTCAAAGTTGAATGATGCAGTCTTTGTTCATCGTCATCTCGGATGAGTCGTCCAGTCCCGAAGCACCAGACCAGACCAGCAGGTGACGCACTTTGAACTGGGATAACCCTACCTGCAATGTTAATTATTTAATGAAGGGGAGTCGAAAGGTATTCTTAATTGCCTCCCAAAACAGCAAACGTTCAACAGTCAGAGTCCCTCGACGCACTCTTGTTGTAGAAAGCGACACGTCGAATAACCGTCTTTCAACGAAACATCCAGAGTGTACGCCCACCTCCATGCATGTTCTACCTGCAGCGGACCCCGCAGTATCTTCCCTCGGTCTTATGGTAGATTTCCATTGATGGAAATCTGTTTAGCTATCGCTTGAGAGAAGAGGTGGGCACGGTGGACAGTGGACCATGCTGAACACCGGCAGGATGGGGAGGCAGATGGCTCAGCGGGTTCAGGCGTCGGGGCCAGCAGAATCGGAAGGTCGCGAGTTCGATTCCCGGCTGTGGCTACGCGACGTCGCGTCCTCGGGCGAGGCGCTTCACCCTACTTTGCCTCGTAAAAAAAGTCGTCTTGAGACATCCTGGATCCAAGCTGAGTCCCCGAGGTTGCGCTCTCCGGCACCCCCCCTCCACCCCGCACCCCCAGCCTCCCCCACCCCCCTCGCCCCGCAGCGTGTGCGGCGTTAACACCTCCTGTGAGGCAGGGCGGCGTGAGATATATTCCTGCACGGGCTGCTTACCACCTGTGTTACCCCACCCCCTCCTCCGTCCCCCTAGACCACCCCCCCCTCCGTGCAACCGCTCTGGGGGGGGGGGCAATGGGGCGTGGATAACGGGCGATGGAGCGACGGAGAAGCTCCAGGAGATCCCAGCTGGGTCTGGAGTCAGCACGCCGCATCGCAGGCCACAGGACACAGCCCCCCCCCCCCCCCCCCCCCCCACGCATCAGCAACAGAGGGAGGGGGCCATCCTTAGGGGGTCAGGGAGGGGTCGTGGAACGACGTGTGCGGTGCAGTAGCCCGAACATCTGATGTGCGGTACAGATGTTAGAAGGAAAGCGCTTCCTATGTGCTGCTTTTGTACGGTTAGGTTAACTGCGCTGAGACTAATTTGAAATACTCCTCGGTGTATTCAACGTTCTTACGCAGGCGTCTGTTGTGTTAAGGGAGCAGAGAAGCTTGTAATGCTCAGGTACATGTCATTGACATTTTTCGGAGGCTGCTACGTTGCTGCAGTTGAAAGAAATTACATTTCAATTCCAGGAGGCAGATGTTGTCAAGGACATGAAGCAGATAGGGGAGAAGAAGAAAACGAATGTTCCATTTCCATGACGACACGTGTCGTAAATGAGTCGTGTCTAAAACTGCAAGGTTTTTCAAACAACTTTTAGAATTCTTATTTGTAAACAGGTAACATATTCTAGCCTTTTCGAGCCCTCTATTCTCAGATTTAATAGCAAGAGAGAGAAACCGATGGCAATATATAAGTATACTGTATTTATTTCCTTTTCACATTCATCTTTACAAAGTCTTGGAAACGCAGTGAAAGAAAACATTCAAGATACAAAGATTATTCTTTAATTTATCGATTAACCCCTGAACAAATGAATCGGACCATTCTTCAGTGTGTTATTCCTTGTGTGGTGAAATGAAGGGACTCTGTAACATATAGCGTAAAATACAGAAACCTACTAAAGCCTACTAAACGTAAGACGTGCGTTTTCGAGGCTATATCACACGTCCACCCACACACACCCACACACGCACACCACACACACACACACACACACACACACACACACACACACACACACACACACGGGCAAGCTCGAGCACAAGGTAATCCTATTGGTGTCTGCTACGCTGAGCAGTGAGAAGTCCAGAGGGCTCCTTAGTGCAAGCAGTCGCTCGAGAGAATTCGCCCCGCTTTCAGACACCTGTCACTGGTGTGCCCTGCTGTGTGCGGGGCGTGTGTGTGTGGGCGGTGGGGGTGGGGGGGGGGGTGGGGAGGGTCATGCGCATGTCCACACATGCTTTTTCCACCTTCAACTCTCCAAAGAAAGCCCTCATTTATGCATTGCGGTCAGCGAAATAGCAAGCTAACCATGTTTCGCCCCCCCCCCCACTCCCTCGTCGCTGTCGAAATGCGTCATCATGTTAATTCGATGAGACGCGGGGGGGGTGGGGGGGTGGGGATAGGGGGTACTTTACCCCCTGCTCCCTGAAGTGTACACCGCCCTCTCTCTCTGCCATCTTTCATTTGTTCCCTGTATCCCGAACGCACCTCTGATCGCCTGTAACATCCAGCCGGGTCGACAACCCCTCGGTACCCCCTATCTGGTCCCAGGCCATCTGCACCGGGGGCTGGGCATGGACCTCCCCCACCACCCCTCTCTTGTCTAGCTTCCCTGTAATCTTGCCACATGTTGCCATCTGGCCGGGCGGCGTGCCAGCCATGCCAGGGGGAGCCCGAGGCCTCGCCCGCCGACCTTCGTGAGGAGCCTGGGCACGTTTCAGGAGCCTTCGGCTTCCCCGTCTTGGAGCTGTCAGCGGGAACGCGGTGCGGCTTAATTGAATAAGTGCGGCTAACCAGCAAATTCAGGGCTGGCAGAGTCGTTATTCGGATGGGGGGGGGGGGGGGGGGGGGTGGCGGGGTTGGGGGGGGACGTCGAAGCGGCGAGGCTATTTAAAATGCAACCTGTTGCCCTTCGACCTCGCCGGGGAATCGTTCGCCCCGAATCCAGACACTCGCAGAGAGCTTTCCCGGGTTTGAAATAAGTCAATTAGCGGCGGTCGTTCCATCGTAGATTAATCTGGGGGGGTCGGAGGTCACTTTTAGACTTGACTAGCAGAGGTTGCCATTCCACCCCCCCCCCCCCCCCCCCCCCCCCTTAGTCGCTGCGGCTGGTGATTTCCTTCTACTTTTGGCTGCTTTGTCGGGGAAGGGCTTGTTGGAGGAGAATGAAAACAGCGCCCTCTACTCTCGGAGAGCTTGTAGCTTTAGTGTGTTTGTGCTCTTTTCCCTGGCTCGCAAACCGTCGACGCGAGTGGCCTATTCCTGCACAACAATGCCTTCACACATGGCTTCTCCTGTGTCCCTGCTCTGCCCCCCCCCCCCCCCCCCCCCCCCCCCCCACTCCAAGGGGAAACATGGGCTTTAATCTGGCTGTAGCCGGCCAGGTTTAAGCAGCTTGGCTAAGGGGGCTTGGTGCTTCCTGCAGGTCCTGGTGCCCTTGCGTAGAGCAGGGACGGCAGTTCCCAGAGTAATCCACTCACAAGACAGGGTTTAGGCTTTAAGATTACAATGGCTGTTTACACAAAAAAAAACATTTGCACGCATGCACTGTACACACACACGCACACACACACACACACACACACACACATACAGTAGAGTGTTGGTAGCTGAGCTACAAAATGTGTTGCATAGCAATATTGGGTATGTTCTAGGTAGTTGCAGGAGCTAAATGCCAGTCTGGCTGTCTGCTTAAATGTCATGTATTATTCTTTGTCCCTGTTTTTTTTTTCTTAACTGAACAATAATAAAAGGCAATGCCATACCTTAACATGAAAAAGAAAATCAGAAATCATCAAATTGATAATAATACCTCATTTAGCAGACGCTTTCATCCAAAGCAACTTACATTTAAGTACAGGGGACATTCTCCCTGAGGCAAGTAGGGTGAAGTGCCTTGCCAAGGACACAACATCACATAGCCACGGCCGGGATTCAAACTGAATCTTCCGATCACAAGGATGACGCCTTAAACCCGCTGAGCCATCTAACTCCCTACATGATGTATAAATAGCATATTTTCGTTGAGTATTTGACATCCAACATGTCATTCAAATATCCCCCTCCCAGGCTGTTGCCCCACACGGCTGTGGTGTGCAATCGTTCATCTTCCTCTGTGCTCAAAGCCCCCCGGTCCGGATATCGCTCTCAGCTCACCTCTGTAGTCAGAGTAGCTGACACGCCATTCGTCACTCAAGGCTTCAACCCGCCGTCCGTCTCCCCCCCCCCCGACACGTGCAGAAATGAAGAAAAAGAGATGTATTCAGGGCGATTCGGGGGGGAGGGAGGACTCCAAAATGTGTTGTTGATGTGTGTGTGTGTGTGTGTGTGTGTGCAGAACCACATCCGTCTGTCCAGCCTATCGGGATGAGACGCTGTTTGGAATTGAAAGTAGCCGCTGTGAACTGCAGCAGCTCCCCGCGAAACTTCTGTCCCTCCCCCCCCCCCCCCCACTCCCTCCCTCTGCCTGGGTGATCAGGAGAGTGGATCTGGCCTGCCGTGGTTTCCTTTGAAGCGCTCAATCCCCCCCCCCTCCCCCCCCCCCCCCCCTTATCACTCGCACTGGAGTCTTCGCCAGCAGATCTTTGTACCCTCCAACTGCTTGGATCTGTCGGACAACAGCGTTCGAAAATCTAACCCGGGGGCGGTTTGCCCCTCAGCGAGAATCCTCGTACCCCAATTCCTCCCCCGTCTCCCCCCGTTCCTCCCCTCCGCAAAGGGTGGATTTTCGGCAGCTGATATGGCTCAGGCCTCAGGCCCTTAGAAAAGTTCCGGAGAGCTTGCAGCGCCCTAATTTCAGTCCTGAGGAGTGTGTGTGTGTGTGTTCTGTGTGTGATGGGCGCCGTATGTTTCGCTGCTCTGGGCCCGCGGGGCCGTGGTCTCGTCCCCTCTACCCGTGTCACACCCGGGGGGGGGGGGGGGGGGGGGGGGGGGGGGGGGGGGGGGGGCAGGCATTGCGCCTGGGCGTCAGCTCGCGTTAGCGTCCGCCTCGAGCCGTGTCTTCCCCCCCTTCTTCATCCCGCTCTGGGCTTCCTGATGGCTGCGTCGCTCCATCCCAACACTGCCTGACCTCCAGCTCTGCCCTCCCTAGTCTGCGGGGAGCTCCAGGGAAGGAGGAATTAATTGCCAAACAATGCATAGCCTCCCTCCATTACCTCCTCCATCATGTCAGATGGTATCTGAACATTACCGGATGTCGGGACGCATAATTTACCACAGGGCCCACTTTGACAGATTTGTGGGCCCCTGCCACAAAAGGCCCCATTACGAGACAGGAGTTTTATCATCATTTAACAGTATATCTCCCCTCCAGCTCAGCTTTCCTGAGCGTACGTGGGATTTTTTGGGGAATCGAATGACGAACGCGTGGGGGAACTCGAGGCCTGGATGTTGAAATGAACCGTGTCATAACATGGCATGGGTTGATGGTTTGTGGAGTATTTTCCTGAGCATATTGTGTAAATTGATTCCAAATTTCGACTCGGCCTAAGGATTGTTATGGGTTTTCTTCCGCATGTGTTACAAGACATTTTGTTGAGACTGTGAAGATGACGGGATTTTGTGTAACGGTAATTCATCATAGTTTGATATAGATTTGTGTCACATGAAAATATTTCCTGGATCACATTACAGGAAAACAAGAGTTCTAGAGTTGCGTTGCGTCAATGTCCGTCTTGGACAATCTCGAACGTAGTATTTTCTCTCAAGAAGTATGTCGGTCATACCTCTGCCCTTCTGAAGGGCTTCCGGAGACTTCTTTAATGGAGCTAAACCCCAGTGGTTGTCTTGAGTTTTGGTACATGTCTCTAAGAAACGTACCCAAGCATGAAGGTGCACGGTTCAAACGCTAACAACGGGAGATAATCGAGTTCAAGAGAACACAGGTGATAGGAAGGTAACATCCACCAAGGCTCTCTCTTCCCCATCCTCCCCAAACGCTTCTCTTTTCATCTCAAGTCGGCTAAGTTCTTAAGCCGGCTCGTCTGACGCCCTGACAGAAACAATGAAGTCGTAAGAACTGGGTTCGTTAAAAAAAAAAAAAAAAAATATGGTGTCCCTCCTGAAGCTCACTCTAAAAGCCCTTGAGCCAGACGGGAAAATGGAGCTGTGACTAATTAGCCAGAACTCCCGCTTGAAATAAGGAGCCCGGCACCACCGCAGCGAGCGCCGGTGCAAAACAGACGGAGTTCGCTTGGCGAAGAGGGGGACGTTACGTAAGATACGGCCGAGTGTGACGGATGATTTTTGAGCTGGCGCTTTTTGATGAAATGTAAAAAGACGGGCCGATTCGGGAGGTAGAAAACGTCTCGTCACCGAACGTGACGATAGAGGTGGCTGTGCGACGGATTTCAAACACATCCATTATTAATGAACATCCCATTTGGAGCGATCATTTGTTGGAATAGATTGCCTGGCGTTGGGTTTCTAGAGGAATTAGTTATGGCAAACGAGATATAATCATTCTTTGTATGTGGTTTTGGAAATATGGGAGTCAGGTGGCTGGGCTGGGATTTGGGCTAGTGATCAGAAGGTTGCTATCCATTTGAATCCCGGCTTGCGCCAACATGATGTTGTGTCCTTGGGCAAGGCACTTCACCCTACTTGCCTCAGGGGGGGGAATGTCCCTGTACTTGCTGTAAGTCGCTCTGGATAAGAGCGTCTGCTAAATGACAAAATGTAAAAATTTCAATATTGCCAGATGTGGTATCGTTGGCAAGGAGAATGATGGAAATATGATGGTAGAAAGGTGATTGTTTGTTGTTCAACCCTAATTGTCAGTGAGGGTGGACATCTTGAATTCCTCACAGCCTTCCTTGGAGCGGGCTCTCATTCAGTTTTTCTTTTCCGAAGAGCGCTCTTGGCACGATGATTCCCGCCATCTTGAGGTTTAACTGACTTACCGAGGCTGAAATAAGAACACTGAGGCAACCAGGGTGGAAGACGAGCTCACTCAAGCCTCTCTCCGTCGAGGTTACGTTCCCGCCGAAAAAACCCTCTCCCACGCTAAATATTTCAAGCCCATCCAGCAGCCTGTAGGATTAAGGACAACTCCTAGCATGCAAAGGTCACATTCACAAAGCCAGCGAACTTGAACCCCGCTGGAAGTTGTTGCCTCCAGACAGAATAAGCGATTGACCTAGCAGATCTCTGTGTCCTTGTGTTGTCTGAGAAGCTTGTGTTTTTTCCCCCAAACAGAAAACAT
>CM059313.1:3232500-3235000 GCA_030340665.1 Neosalanx taihuensis | reverse complement strand
TCACCCTACTTGCCTCAGGGGGGGATTGTCCCTGTACTTAATATAAGTCGCTTTGGATAAAAGCTAAATGAGGTATTATTATTATTAGCGTGTCTGAAGTGAAATGCCAAGGTGGAACATGCTAGACGAGCAGGAAGTGGCCCCCCGGACTGAAGCGATGTGTTTGCAGATGAGGCACCTGAGACGTCGGCAGCCTCTCGCATCGGCGCTCAGCTCCTCGTTAATAGAGGCCCCTCTGAGACCCTGCAAACAGCAGCCCGCTGCCGGCAAAGAGAGAGGCGTGGGGGTGGGTGGGTAGGTGGGTGGGCGGGGCACACAAACCAACCCCCCCCCCCCCCCTCCCCCAGCTTCTCCATGCTCTTCAAAAGCCGTCACACTTCAGACGGCTTTGCCAGGCAGAGGACGACGGCTTGACGAGTTCCCTCAGCCTCTCTGTGAAAGGTTCCTCGAATCCTTCCATCTCGCTCGCTATCTCCATCTCTCTTTCCAACTCTCTCTCTCTCTCTCTTCATCTCCCGCTCTTTCCCGCGCGCTCTCCCAGATTCTCCTTCCCGCCCTTCCCGGGTCGAGCCCCATCTGATAAATCCATCAGTCGTCAGGCAGTTCAAGGAGGACTGGGGAGGAAATGATATGTCAGTCAAGGTTTTATATCGGTTAATGTTAGCTGTCTCCCTCGTCTCCCCAAGACAAGGGCGACTCAACGTCGACATGTTCCCCTAATGGAGTCGCTGATGAGTTTATAAAGAAGAAGCCATTTCAGGAACGCCCAGAACGTTCACGAGTTCCCTCGGCGTACGACTGCTCCTTCTCTCCAAAGTCGAACTGTTGACATTGACCGTCAACCCAGCCTTCAGGATTTCAGGGAGTCATTTCGTCTGACGTGAGGTTCCATTCGATCGGTCGGTGGACTCATTTGGATGCAGGCAACCTGATTTCAACTGGCCTTATTTGGTGTCCTTTCGTGCCCAAAAGAGAGACACAAACACACACACACACACACACACAGTCCTTTAAAACACACACACACAGTCCTTAAAACACACACATACAGTCCTTAAAACACACACACAGTCCTTAAAACACACACACTGTTCTCAAAACACACACACAGCCTTTAAAACACACACACACAGTCCTTAAAACACACACACAGTCCTTAAAACACACAGACGCAGTCCTTAAAACACACACACACAGTCCTCAAAATACACACACACAGTCCTTAAAACACACAGACGCAGTCCTTAAAACACACAGACACAGTCCTTAAAATACACACACACAGTCCTTAAAACACACACTCACACACAGACACACACCTGTCTCCTTACATCATCTTCAGCAGTGGTGGTCTCTCCTTAAGGCAGCACTAATTGACCTTTCGTAATGAACTGAGGACGTCCGACCTTAATTGGAACCCAGTTCGGCATCTCTTCTCCAGGAGTGCAGCTGTCACAGAAACTCAACCCACACTGTTGGTGCTGCTCACACACTTCATTATAACACACACACACAAACTGTCTGAGCAGTCTGTGCATGCTCAAAAATATCATCGCTCACATCACCTCTCTCGATTCCATTTACTGATAAAACCGTTCGCTGACGTTTATTTTATTTTTCATCTCAAATTGATGAAAAATTTGTCATTTTTCTATGAAGACATGCTTCTGAGATTGTGTGTTCCGGCGTGTTCTTTTGGACCTGGTGCTGTGTTTGGACCTGGTGCTGTGTTTGGACCTGTTCTTCAAGATAATGCCTGAACAAGATAATGGTTAATGGTAACAGTCTGGAAAGTTGCAACAGGGTTAACTAACATAGAGAACATCTGCACAGACAAAGACCAGTTCATACTGTGTATATTCTGAGTATACGCATATTTATTATATTCTGTTGTAATAACGGTTTTGCACTTCTGGTTGGATGCTAACTGGTATTTCGTTACCCTGTACTTGTACCTGTGGAATGACATTAAAGTTGAATCTAATCTAATCTAAACCAGAGCGCACATTTTGCTGTGTTACTGTAGTAACGATGGGATACACTCCACACACCAAACACCATGCTCCCTGTCATTCCATTCTGTTTATTCTTCTCTTGTCTCTCCCAGGTGTGGCCCTGTATACCTGCATGGGCCCCGACGGATACTGGGACCCCCAGGGGCCAGACCTCAGCAACTGCACCTCCCCCTGGGTGAACCACATCAGCCAGAAGGTAAGGGCCCCCCCCCCGCCATCGCCCACCACATCTCTCGCGTCCAAATGGATCACCTTGAAGGCGTCGTTTGCGGTCAAATGCATTTTTTATAAAAAAAAAAAAAAAAAACTGTATTCAATGATTATTTTCACTGTAAAGAATAGACGTTCTTTTCTGAAAGGAAGTCTGGATCTCCTTAGAGAATGGTGCGTCTACTTAGTTGTTCTTTATCCTGCTTCTCATTTTCTTCTGAGGAGTATAATCAAGTCCGGCTAAAGGTACTCCGTCCCCAAGGAGGCTTCAGAAG
>CM059313.1:3095000-3227500 GCA_030340665.1 Neosalanx taihuensis | reverse complement strand
TCACACACACACACACACAACTTGATTTCATTTCTGCACCCAGATGTCCCCATTGAGATTTTAGTACCAGTTTTCTCCATCAGAGGACACAGCCAGCAGGGATGAGAAGGTAGTCGGACACAAATTCGCAATTTTTTTGCTTTGATTTCATTTGTACATGTCTAAAAATGAAAGTAGAATTTAGAATGTAGAATTGACATCAATCTGTACTCAAACTAAAGCCATGGTTTTGAAGAACCTTTCACAGAACAAATCCTTTTTTCCATATCAGCCTATTAGAGACAACATGGTTTATAGCAGACTATCATTAAAAAATGTCCAAACCTTCATTAACGAAAGTTGAAGACTGACAACGTTTGTTTTGTAGGTGCCTTCTATGCAGATGCAGTGTTTTGAAATGAAGATGTTAAACTTTTTCTTCTGAGCATCGTCTTAGATGTAATTTTAAAACAACAACTAATATGAATAAAATGTTAAGTGGAGAATAATTATTTACGTTACCCTTGATAGTTGCAGTCTTATTAATCCCCTTAGCACACAGCTCTGCCCATAAACTCTCCCTGGCTCTCTCTTGCCGGTGTTTACCTTGAGAGTTCAATCATTTCCACACAATTGGCTAGGAACTAAGCTTATTAAAGATTCTTTTGATAGCGAGGCGCAATGCTCTCCGTTGGCCAGACAAAGAGCAGATTGAGTTTGCAAACGGCACGACACTTTTATGATCAAAAGGGAAGCGTGGAGGCGTTAACGAGAGCTCTTCCCGAAGACGGGGCTCTGATGCGGAGTAGGAGGCTCCGCAGGAAAGACTGCACCCAGTACAGATCTTAAGGACCATTTGCACTGCCACAAAGCTAACCACTAAGCTACATAAGTGTAGCATGTTGTTTTTGTGTGTGTATTTTGCTAGTTCTCATCCTAGTCACTTCTGGAATTCGAGACAGGGTTTGCATTCATGGTAGTTACAATTAGGCAGGTGGTGCTCTTGCTCTCTGGAGCGACCTGCTAATATCAGAACCTAGTATGCGAATGCGAAACTCTTTATAGCGTCAGCCTTCCAAACTCTGTGACAGAGGTTTCCAGGTTAAATAGTTCTCCTTACTTCCTCTTTCTTCGTCGTACCCAGAGGACCAAGCTGGTAACCTTGAAACTCCACTTGAAAGAGCAACAATGTCTCGCTGTCCAATCCCCACTTGGGCAGTGTGCCTGATTTTGGCGCTAATTAAGACTAGATTTTCGTGATGTTTTTCCAAGAAAGGGCATAATTAATGTACCAGCGGTTTTTGTACAGTTTATGTTCAAATGGAAAAACCGCTTAATTAGCGAGAGTTGTAGGTGCTGTATCCCCCCCGCCCCCGTCTCCCCCCCCCCCCCCCCTCCCCTCTCTCCATTCAAGGGACGGGAACATGTTTGTGGTTTTGACCTTTTTGCTAACTCTCACATTGTTCCTGGGGTTTTTGCAGCTGCAGAAACGGGAGCGTTCGTGCCGCTTTTACGTCCAGGTATTTGGATTCCGTCTTTGACCCAATATTCTTCACCTTCCTGCCATATCATCCAAGCCTCACCCCTCCTCATAGCGTCTGTGTTGATGGTGCATAGCAATGTTTGCTGTGCTGCTGCTATTGGAATTTGTTTTAATTAATTTTGGGGCCAGCCATATGAACTTTCACCTTCGTAAATAATATGAAAATATCATTGAGTATAATAGAGAATAAACATGGACGTCAAATTGGTTTTAAAATTAAACTAAGGGTTAAAGTTCACTGGTTCGAGTCCTTTTTCACCTACATCCCAATTTGACCAACAGCTCCTCATTCCTTTTCATGTCAAGTCTTGTGAATGTAACTTCCCAGCATGATTTGGGTGCTAACTGTTCCTGTAATGGATTATAACAATATATAAACATGTCATTATGTACCACATTTGGAAAAGTAACTAGGCATGGGTTGCCATGGAGGTTAGGTGCTAGAATCTGGTTGAAAAATGTGACTGTATTGCTTGTTTAAATCACTATGTGGATTATACCACAACTACATTTGAGGTAAAAAATAACAATTATAGATATTATATATATATATATATATATATATATATATATATATATATCAGACATATCCAAATGTACCAAATGTCATCTCAAATGGTGCTCTGGTATTTCAAGTAATGACAGGAATTAGATTTAAGTTGCAGTGCATATATTTTAATGCTAAACACACACCTCTTTACAACTCAAAGGGACGTTGAAACCTCGGTATCTGTGCAATGTACAGACCCTGCGTGGCAATTTCATTCCGGTGCCGGGAGGATTTCGATATTCATCTGACTGTCAGAAGCTGTCACCGGCAGAAATGACATGTTGACTGGAGCTGCTGCATGTGTTGACATGCTTTCCTTCCAAGCAGATGGATCCTTTGAGCTTGCAGACGGCCCTGATCCATCTGCTCAGCAATCCACTGCAGCAAGCTTGTCAAACAACATGCATTCTGGTTTGATTACATTCCCCCAGGCTTGGGTGAAAGTCACTAAAGTGAGCACATGGCTGGTGTCCCTCCCCGCACGGGTGCATTGCGGGAGTTTTCGTGTCGACGCACACACGCACTTCAGGTGTTGGTGTGTGCGTCTGTGGATTTGTTTTGTGATTTGCTACTTAGCTTGTGGATCTAAATTGCTAGATGAATTACTCATTACTATTCTACATTCAGCCACTTAGCAGACACTCTTACCCGGAGAGACTTACGACAAGTGCAGGGACATTCCCCTCCCCGAGGGAATTAGGGTGAAATGCCCTCGCCCAAGGATACAAACGTCACGTTGGCTCAGACAGGATTTCGAACCCTGCAACCTCCTGAGGACCAGCCTGATTCCCTGACCGCTCAGCCACCTGACTCCCAGTGTATCTTACGGGAGGGTGCTCATGCATTCAAATCCGTCCCGCTTCAAACCCCCCCCCCCCCCCCCCCCCCCAGTTGTGCCGACCCAAAAAAGAAAGAATCGGAATAATGAAGCAACATCTGCATCCTGTTCGTTAAACCCCCCAAAAAAACAGCAGCATTTATTACATGTCAGGCAGGCTTTGAGGGACTTCCATTGATTAGGGAAATCGGGTAATGTTTACAGCAACGGGCCCCTGGTGGTCAGCATAAGTGGGATTAGTGGAAAAACAAACAGCAGGGAACACCTGCTGTTCCTCTCTCCCTCTGTCCTCTGTTTGGAGACCGAGGGGAGCGCCGTGTGCAGTCGTCGCCGGCAAACCCAGCTTGAGAAACGTTCCGTCAAAAACAAAAACATATTTAACAAAAAAAAATATGTCTTCCTCAGAGCAAGGGCACAGGGAGAGCAAACGAGGAGAGGAGAGGAGGAACGCGCGTGGACGAGCGCGTTACTGAGCATCGGTGATCCGGTGCTCGTTAGCCTGGATGCTAATTGTGAGGTTGGAGGAAGGAGCAGGTGTTTGCTCTCCAATGGCGATGAGAGGAGTTCGGTCGGCCGCCTTGATTGAAGTAGGCCGTCTTGTTGGTACGGAAAGAACTGGGAGCCTTGTTAATCTGCTTCAGGATGGGTGGGGGGGGGGGATATTCAGCAGGAAACAGAATGTCCATCTCAGTAGCTCGGATCACGTCGAGCCACAGTCTTACTCCAGCGGTCCAGTGGTGTCAAACTCCAAGAGGGTTAGGGTTTTCAAGCCCGACGCCAGTTGATTTCACGAACGAGTCTCCTCGACTACTGCCGACGGCACTACTTTGACACCACCGGTTGACTCGCTTCATTTGAGCGATTGGACGGAGGATACTGATCAAATCTCAACGACTCGTTTTTATGTTCGTGTATTGAGAGAAGTCTGGC
This sequence comes from Neosalanx taihuensis, assembly GCA_030340665.1. NCBI lineage: Eukaryota > Metazoa > Chordata > Actinopteri > Osmeriformes > Salangidae > Neosalanx > Neosalanx taihuensis. Next base: position 3,223,660 of record CM059313.1, on the reverse strand, counting down.
TCGAAGGACCTGCAGTGTAAGCCGAGTAAATAATAGTTTTATTTTCGTCTCGAGCGCTGTGACAGCGATTGAGCCTTGATCTGGTCACAAAGACTGTCTCTGTGGTTCTCCTCTCATCTACATGTACCCCTAAAGGCGGTTGTCCATATTAGATGTTTTTAAAAAGGCTCTTTTTCTTTGATTTTTGAACAAACATGATCAAAATGTCACCCAGCGTTGGTTCTCTGGTGGGAGCTTGTTGTAGCTACATCTTGTTTACGGGCCATGACACTGCGGTTGGCCAATTAGAGTGATTACATCCCCGTTGCTTTAAACGTAGGTCAAACCGCAAAGCACTGCCAGCTCAAAATGGCCGCCGACTTGAGTATTTCTGGGCTATTTTCAGTGCTGTACTTAGAGAATAGTTATACTGTAGGAATTACTCAGCTCAAGTTTGTTTTGATCATTTCAGCTGCTGGAACAAAATAGATTGGATAGCACCACAACTTCTGGCAGTGGAGACTGTGGATCATAAACGTAAAAATGTAGGGGACAATATCCCAATGGATGTGAGTCACAGGCTGGGGTGTCGCAGTATCAAACGACCTTAAAATGACTTGAATGCCTTGTCCAAAATTGTAATGAGATTATAAAACTTTATTGGCGGCCAATTTGTTAAAAGATGAGGTTTGTTAGGATGACCACACACCCATAAACGCCCCCCCCCCCTCCCCCCCCCCCCCCTCCTTCTTTTGCAGCCCCAGCAATGTTATATGGGCCGTGGCAGTTCACAGTTATGGTCCATCTGTGACAACATTCACCGAAAACTTGTACATCTACAGGGGCTGAACTCCTTCACTTAAGCGCTAATAAAGTCTGAGTCTTGGCCCTTTCCAATGCAAGTAGAGTTCCAGCCTCGTTTACCTCCTAATTAGTAGTTTGCACGGCGTGGTTTTGTAGTTGTGGTGGGGATATTTTTTTCTTCCATTCATATGCAAACACAACGATTTGTCAGAGACAAAGCTATTTTTATTTCAGCTATACAACTGCACAAATGATCGTAAGTCTAGTCTAGGCTATCGGCACACAGAACATGCTAATTGTATGCTACCGCTAATTTGCCGTCAACCTTGAAAAGGAACAGTTTCTACGGGGGCTGTGCGTGGGCTGTGAGTTCTGTCGACTCCGGTGTATTGATGATCATTTCGACAGCTGGTCGGGAGTTTCAGCTCAAGTGCTGTCATGTGCCACAGAAAACAAAAGACAGCCTATTCTGTCTTCTTTAAGAAAGAGTGAAGGATAAAAAAAGAGAGAGAGAGGGAGAATAGAGAAAAAAAGAGACTTTTGGGGAAAATACGATGGGCATGAGATACGATGGGTAAAAGACAACGCAGCAAAATGCTTCTTTATCCGAAGTGGCAACGTTTCCGAAAGAGAGAGAGCGAGGGATTTTCGACAAGATTGAGGGCCGAGAAAGGGAAAAGGAACAAGAGAAATGAGCGGGTTTCCAGGAGGCGGCGAGTTAAGAGCCCCGCCTCGCTCTCCGTCCCTCTTTGGCTTTGGCATCGGGAGTTCAAGCCTCGCCAGAATCAATTTCCCCGACCTCGAGTTCATTTCATCAGTCAGCGCACACATACACAGGTCTGGCCTGGCTCTACCTCCATGCTAACACCCCCCTGCTTCCTTCCCCTCATTGGTATAAATGACTCATGTGATGCTACCTACTTTTCTACCCCAGCCCTCAACCTCAACTCGGGATAGAGGCTAGCTGATGATTACCAGTTCAGATCCTCTAACAGCAGGATGGACTGCTTTTCCCAAGGCTATCAAGACTCAAGAGTAGGCAATACTTTATGGTGGAGGTGGATATTAAAAAAAAATGGTTGCTGAAAGTTTGGAGTTGTGGAGTGAACCGGTACATTTTGACAGATTGAATGGCTGATGTCCGGCGCTCAGACTCTAGACTGCTACACTGACTGTTCTGCACTCGGCCCTGCATGGTCGCATTCCTCTTAGCTTCCCCCCTCCCTTTCCCTTTGGAAGTTCAGCTGTAGAGGAAGTTCGTGTTTGGGTGGGTTTTAATGTTTTGTGTGAGTGTGATTTGTGTGTTGTATTGAGTGTGTGTGTTAGTGAGTCATCCCCAGGAGTGGTCTTTAGATTTCATTGGGCGGAGAGTGCTGATGGCCAGCAGAGGCTTCGCTGCTCGGTTTAATCATTCGCACTTGTTTCAGTTGATTTCTATCCTGCATCCTTAAACAAGCTGCTTTTTAGAAAGTAGCAACAAGCACGATTTGGAGATTTGCTGGGTGATGTTCTTGTTTTTAACTCGTGAACCGTAGGCGAATTAGAACATGGCAAAGTGTTTTGTGTAAATAGATTAGACCTTATCCAAGACTATTTCAAAGACTAATATTGCTGCTGTTAGTTCATAGTAAGGTTAGCCTTCTACTGTAACGCCTCTTACTTATGTTAATGTACACAAAAATGGGGGGGGACTATAGTTTGAAAAGAGAAAGAAAATGTGTTTTTCCAAAAATATCCTGTTCCCAGCCTTTAAATGGCTGATTATGATTCATCCACAGGGGGCAGTTGTAAGCATCATATCATCATATTAAGCTGCTTAAACCAGTCGTAAATTGACTTTTTTTTTTATTCAATGAGGAGATATGTGCTTGAATCCTCCCTTAATCAAAGTCATATGGGAGTCCTTCACAGCAAAAAAAAAGAAGAAAAAAAAGAAAACGGGTCAGATTATTACTGCGTTCCACAAGTCCAATTTGCAGTTCTCTCTCAACCAGAAAACCTACACCCACACACCCATCACTAACCGCCTCCGTGACAGGGGAGAGAAATATAGGGAAGAACTGTCAGAAAACGTGCTTCCTAATTGCAAAATATGTAATGGATAAATCCAGCTTTGCCGTTAATGTCAAAGGTGCGATTTGAGAAGAACTACAGATAATGCATAATTACACTGAAGTCTGACGCCAGCCCTACAGAAAGAGAGAGATGGAGAGAGGAAGACAGAGAGATGAAGAGAGGGAGAGGAAGAGTGAGAGAGACGGCGTTTGTGCACATTGTGCATAATACATGAGCAACAGCCGGCTGCAGCTGTTTGATACCCCCTTCATCTCAGTGCGCGAGTGAGTTGAATGCAGTCACCCACTTCCTGTTTCCTGTCTTCAGAAGTAGGTTTAGCTAACCTTTACTCCGCTGAACCTTGACAATATTGCTGGTTCAGTCTCCTTCAACCTTTCCACAAACCAAGCAGTAAAGAAAAGTGCTAATTATAAAGCCCAGCTCAGTGAAATAGTCACGTATTGTGTCGTTTCCAGTGGCAAACTAAAGTTGAGTGATTTATGTTTTGAATAACGTCCAGTCCATTTGATTAGCGGTGAAGGCTCTTCTGGCTCGGGCCTTGTAGCCTCAGGAGTCGGCCTCCTGCTGTGCAGCAGTCTTCCGGAATCATTTCAGAAAGTCTCCATTCCCTTTCATAGTCCACTGATCAAAAAGCAGAAGCCCTCTTTGCGCGCATCCCACTGTCGTATCACCATACACTCTGAACGAGGAATACCATTTGAAACGATACGGAGTTGTTGCCTCTGCTTCTCGCCGTCTCCAGCTCAGCATGAAGCGCAACACCCATCTTGGACTTTCCAATGCTCTAACTCGGGCCTTTGATACGGAATATCCTCTGAAGATCCCTTGACATGGTTAAATATTCGTTCCGAAGGCGTCCCTCGTTCCAACTTCCAACGGTTCTAATGAATGTTTGCGTGGTTGCTTTGAAAAGCAAGAACGCCTTCCGAACAAAAGTGTTTGAACACCTGATGGATAAAATTAACTCATGTACCTGCGTTTAGTTAGAAGGAGTGAGATGAATAGATTCGCCTGACCAATTAGCATTCCATTCATGAGTCTTGCCATTGGCGTTCTGAATCTTTAATTGCTCTAGATTTCTCATCTTGTCTTCCAAGTGATATTTTTCATGCTTCCCCGACTGTTATAGCGGGATTTGGGGAGGAATAATGGATGTTTAAAGATATTAATAATCAATCAGATTAGTGGCTCTGTTAAGTATCCGACAACAGAAAACCCTGTACAAGCGTTTGCTTGTCATGGGCTGTAATGGTTTCTGGCTATATTGTTTGTATGCATGTGTTGTTGCATGGAGTCATGTGCTGTAAAAGCCACGCATTTTGATGTCAGATTCTCTTTACAACTTATGTCTGGATTTATAGACGCATTTACCTCAATATATTTTTAGGGGCTCACCGGTCTACTATTTGGGTTGGGGAAAAGCTCATTATAACCGTATCTTTGAGTTAGACCCCCCTGGATGTGTGTGCTCTGTAGTCTAGTCATTAAGTATGCCTGGCCTAGCCTGGCAGAGCTATGGGGCTGGAACGTGCCCTGCTTGTGTATACAGAGGAGGCTGTATATGTCACCCACCCCCCCCACCCCCCCCACCCCCCCACCTCACACAGGACAACAGTGACCCAGACATCCGTGCGTGATCTCCATTGTCCTTGTCCCCCCCCCCCCTTCTCCCCCCCCCCATTATTCACCCGCTTTGGTCCGCGAGTGACCCCGTTTGATGTCTCATTACTCACACCGCTCGGCAACCTCCACCCCCCCCTGACCCGCGACTCCCAACCCCTTCCCGGAGAGACCCTGGTTTCTGTTAGCATGCAGGGTGCTAGCCTGCACCGCTAACCTCCTGTCCGTGTTGGGTTTGGGCGTGCAGGCGATGGTGGAGACGGTGAACAACCTGCTCCAGCCCCAGGCCCAGGCGGCGTGGAGGGACCTGAGCAGCGCGGAGCAGCTGCGCGCCGCCACCATGCTGCTGGACACGGTGGAGCAGGGCGCCTTCGTCCTGGCGGACAACCTTCTGAAGACCGACATCGTCCAGGAGAACACCGACAACATCCGTAAGTGAAAGAGGGGGGACGGGTTTGCCAGGTCCTGGAACAGGGTCCACTGGGTTGAAGTGAACAAGCATACAGCTGAGGTTTATGGGTTATGTTTTCGGTAGCAAGCGTGCTTGCCAACCGACCAAAACGTGGCGTCATAGATACTGATTTGTCGCTCACATTCAACGTCAACAAACTTCTAAATACGCCCTCAAAAATATAGGGATTTTTGTTTGTTGATATGTGGTAGAAAGTAATATATTTCCATTTCACCCAATGACATGAATATTAGCCTTGCTCATGTCAACACTTCCAGTCCTTTGCAAGAATCAATTTATTACTGAAATGATAGGCTATCATGTTCTCCCTCAGTAGATGACAGCTCTGCTCTCTCACTCTGTCAAGCACTCTAACGCCTCCCTTAAGACTTCAGCGGGAGGCTGCAGAGTGCTACCTCACAGCCATTGATCCAGGGTGCTCCGCCATCGACCATTAAGCTCCAGAGACATCGGGACTAGTGAAGAGGTCAAACGCTAAAGTCCCCAAGCCTCTGGAAAAAGGTCAAGTTCAGCAGGGGTTTGCTCGCGATCGACCCTTCTGGCGGTGTGCTGCTTCTAAAAAGACATCATTAACTCGTACAAACGGGGTTTCTGTTCTGGTGGATTCGGAGGTGGCCTTAAAATCAAGCGAGGGCGCTGGATCAATGCTTTACGTGCGAATGCACATTGTTCGAGATATCCAAGCCCATGTGCTCTTTACCTTACTCATCCTTCATATCGCACAGCCCTGTAGCCCTGCTGATTGCTCATGCAAATAATAGACCCGAGTGATTGTGTGCATATCTGGGTCTACCCTCATTCCTGAGGGGGAAGACGTTACCCCGTTAAGCGCAAATGTTTTCCTTCGCTGAACACTTCTGCTACCTGTTTTGCACTCGCGGTCGGATGCTAACTGCACGTCGTCACCCTGTACTTGTGCGTGTGTAATGACATTCAAATCTGAATCTAATCGAGTCTAAAACATGGTCAGACATTTGCAGAAGTCTGTAGCGCATGTATTTATTACGATGAGATCTTTCCGGAAAGGGAACCATATCAAACAGTACAGCCCCCACCCCCCCCACACCTTAGACACCAAGGGAAGGTAATGTTATGATGTGTCGGACTCACACTTCTGGGATGGGATGTTCTTTTCGGTTCCTGCTGCCATGGCAACCTAAATATATAGGTCTGTCGAGTTTAGATGGGGTAAGCCAGCGTAAGGGGACTTAATAAAATGGAATTCTTTGTATCTAACATTCAATTCATCCGAGTATTAAGGAGATTCTCGCCCTTGCCTGAAGAAAGGAGAAAAATGTCTGTCCCTCGATGTCCCACACAGCTTCAGATTGTATTTTTTTCCCCGCACAAAACAGGCAGTGGGCTAATCATGCCAGACGATCTATTTCCAAGGCCTTTAGTCTTGTGTTTGGCTCCGGTAAGTTTCCCTGGCAGTCAGGTATTGCTTGTAGGTCCGCTCCCCGATGGCAGTCCTGCAGGTAGACTCACGAAATACGAGTGCCCACTGCGCCAGCTAATGACAGCTCTCTCTGAAAAGATCGGTTGGAACACCGGTGGTTTCTCCTGTCCGTCAAGCGTGTGCCTGCGTGTGTTTGCCTTTGCTTGTGTGCCTCTCTGTCTGTGAACACAGGGTGTGCAAGGCCCCCCATCCCCCCCCCCCCCCCCCCGTGCGTTTCTCTCTGCAAATGCCTGCGTGCCTCGCGTGGCGTGACTTTGTATGCATCCCGTGGAACGTCTGCCTGCCAGTCGGTTTATTTGTCGTCTCTAAATCTTTCACCGTTAATCTCGTGAAGAGATTTCGCCCGATTACTGAGATATTTGAACGCCTCCCTGGAGGCACAACATTCGCTATCTCAGGCGTACCCGGCCTAAAGCCACTCCTAAGCTTCTTTTTTTTCTTTTTTTTTTTGGCGCAGTTCACCCGGCGATGAAAAACATTCCAGTGAGTCAAAGGCAGGAATGGAATCCTTAGAATGGTTCTTTATCCGCAGTATTGTCTCAGCAGAGTTGAAAAGGACCGCATCAACATGACTGAAGAATCCTCTCCACTATTGTACAGCATCGGCCACTCAGCTCTAATGCGGGCGTTTTTCAACACCCCTGAAAGGGAAAGCGCGAAGAAAGATGGGACTCTAAGAGGAGACCTTCTGAGCTACCAAGAGGATTTATAATCTACAGTGTTTTTGGGGAGTTGACCTTGATATCAAAAGAGAGAAATGTGTGTTTTTTTCTTTTTTGGGAGGTGGTGGGGGGGGGGGGGGGCGTGAGGAAGTTCAACTTGTCTTCAAAGGAAATATGTTAATAAAGATATCATTTTTGAATTCTTTCAAATCGTCAGTTCACATTTTTGCAGTATATAATTTATATATACATCTAAAGTACACTCCCCATGCTGTGTTCGATTCAGCAGTGGCTTCCTTCGCATGCTGTTCTCCACATGAGCAGCAGCAGGAGCGAAGTCGAAGCTGCGGGCCCTGGTTCAGGAGAAGAAGCGTTCCTCCCACGCGCTGGAGCGAAGTATCGATCGCACCGTTCCAGACGAGCCCCATCATCATCCTTGTTTCCCTGTGTTTTATGGCTCCGGAGCCTTTGAACTATAAATGAGTCGGTTGCCTCCGTCTCAACAGCTGTTCCCTCCGAACCCTGCATCCATCTCTACTTCTTCCGCTCATCGCTTCATCCTCTTGGCTTCCAGTTTTCTTGGCGGGGTGAAGAAATCCACCATCTCTAATGATTTACTGGAAGCCAGGAAAGCTGCCAGGTTTCTTTGTCGAACCTGAACTCCGTCTCGCTCCAAAGATTAGGTGTGGGGAGACCGTAACCCAGCGTGACGCCGGCGTAGAGGGGAGCGAGGTGCGATCCCCAGCCTTTGAAACCCGCAGAAGATACTTTCTTCCGCAAGCTCGCGTGGTGCATGCTGGGAAAGCAAGTTTGGGGGGGGGGGGGGAAGCTTCCACGCCCTGACAAGCATCTTTAATCAGGTGCTCCTAATTGTATCGTTTTTTTTTGTTTTGTTTTTTTTACAATTTCCTGCCCCCCTTTCTCCCCCTGCACCATTCCTCCGTCGACGGCTTTCAACTCGAACTAACGAGACTGAAGTGCTGTTGTGAATACAGTTGGCTCTGCCGCTGTTGAAAGGCTAAGCTAAGCTATTGTCTGGGGCTAACGCGCTGTGGCAGATGCACGGAGCGTGCCGTGACAGGCCGGGGGTTTTCGGAGCGTTGCCTGACACGGTACGCCACCCCAGCTGGTATCGCTGTCACCGCATGTGGCCCGCTGGAGCTTCACACCTCACAATTATGTCTTCTTTTGACAACGGTGAAAAACAAGTGCCGTTGCACTGTATTATATGTTGTGTGTGTGTGTGTTGTGTGTGAACTCGTAGCAGATGATTACGGTGGCTTAAAATAATTGTTCCGCATGTGTTTTCCTGCAGAGCTGGAGGTAGCCAGAATGAGCACAGATGGGAACCTTCCAGACCTTAAATTCCCACAAACTGGTGGCCATGGCAACTCCATTCACCTATCAGCAAGCACCTTGAAACAACACGGGAGAAACGGTAGGTACCCACGATGCACCTTGAGTCTGGCTCGACGGATATGTACAACTGCGACCGTTAAAATATGAGCAAAAACATCAGCAGGCTATGTCTGTAATGTGGCGAATAGATAACAGACGCGTCACCAATGAACAGTTGGTTTAAAGAGCACCGAGTAAGTCTTAACAGCGTGGTAACAGAGGCTCTCCGTTTTGACCAATCGTATCACACACACCATATAACTGTGAGGTGGCGATGTGTTAAGCACAGTGCGTATCGTGACATAAAGCCTCTTCTTCTGAACAGTAGAAGGTCTCTGGAAACTGAATTAGTCATATTCAAGCACCGGGCCCTGTGCTGTAACGAGTGCCATTGTGCACAACAAAGACCCATCCAGCAAAGCTGCGCACTCTGGTATTTGGACTTTATTACTCGCCCGTGCAAATAGGCTCTCTGGACCAGATCAGGCAGGCTTGTGGCCAGCCAGCACTTGCCGAGTCATTACAGCCAGACCGCGGATAGTTCCCCTCATCCGGAAGGTGCGCGGCGCAAATTGTTTCCCCTTTTTCGCGGGAGTGAAGTGGTCCTCAAGCCGGGTGGGTGGGGGGGGGGGGGGGGGGGCGACCGTCTTTCATATCAGCTCTCTGAGGGTGAGGGGGGTGAGGGGGGTGAGGGGGGGGAGCAGTCGCGTTTGAAACCACTCGGAGTTGGTCTCGATAACATCCTCGAAGGGCAATTGGAACCGCGTCGTCACCCCCGCCTCCTAATGTCTCCATCGGAGCGCGTTGCATACATCCATGCGGTTTTGCACCTCTTTACGAAGGGGGTGTCAAACTCCAGTCCTGGAGGGCCCCCCCCCCCCCCCCCCCCCCCCCCCCCCCCCCCCCCCCCCCCCCCCCCCCCCCCCCGCCCCCCCCCCCCCCCCCCCCCCCCCCCCCCCCCCCCCCCCCCCCCCCCCCCCCCCCCCCCCCCCCCCCCCTCCCCCCCCCCCCTGAAGGTTGTAGATGATTCCCTGCTCCGGCACACCTGATTCTAATGAAGGGTCGTTATCAAGCTCTGTGGAGGTGCGCTGGAGCAGGGAAACATCTAAAACTGTCAGGACGACGACTTGTTCCCTTGTGTCCCTGTGTGTTCGTGCTGTCCGTTGTTTCAACAAGTGGGTCTCTCCGTCTTCCGCTCAGGTGAGATCAGGATAGCCTTCGTCCTCTACAAACACATCGGGGCCTACCTCTCCACGGAGAACGCCAGCATGAAGCTGGGCAGCGAGGCCATGGCCAACAACTACTCCGTGATCGTCAACTCGCCCCGTCATCACGGCCGCCATCAACAAGGATACCAACAAAGTCTACCTGTCAGACCCTGTCATATTCACGCTGAAACACCTGCAGGTAAGCTCACCGTCCCTGAAGCTAATCCTCACGGAGGCGAGAGCTCCTCAACATGGAGGTTTTAGCAAATGTCAAGGGTCCCGAACATCTGCTTGCCAAAAAAGGCGTCGCGCTGAATTCCAAGTGGTCCAAATGTCACAAGACACCCCCCCGACATTGCGCTTCAGATCGAAAAGAAGCTCGAACATCTCGCGCTCTCAATCCCCCCCCCTCCCCCCCCCAACGTACTTTTCTTACATTTGATTGAAGGAGCTAAGTTATGAGGACCAAAGTTTTGACTCTCAGTTCTTCCTCGACTGATGAGGGTTTGTTTCGCGTCTGATCCGCTCCCCCCCCCCACCCCCCCCACCCCCCCACCCTTATTTGTTGCTGAGCAAATGGGTCACGCGTGTTGAAAAGCTGGGAGGAAGAACAAATATCTCGGGTTCTATGTCCCCAGAGGCTGGTTAGTCACAGCATTGGGAGGGCTCCTCACCCCCCCCCACCCCCCCACACCCCCCCCACCCCCCCACACCCCCCCACCCCCCACCCCCCTCCACCCCATCCGCATTAGCTCCTTCTCGCACGAATCCGTCAAAACAGCTCCGCTTTGTCTCCCTGTGACGCCTCCAGCGATTATTAGGCGGGTTCAAAGACCTTGAGATATTTGCAGAAAGGGGCTTTGTGCCGGTGTGTGTGAAGGACCTCCTTTGCGGTGTCTGAGGTGTGTGCGTGTGTATGGGGGGAGGGGGGTGGGGGGTGGGGGGGGAGTCAGAGACAGGGTGAGGGGGAAAGAGAGAGATAGCTTATGGCTTTTTAAATGAAAATGGGGAAATGTCAGAACGGGGGGGGGGGGGGGGGGGGGGGGGTCAGTGCTGTTATTGCCGCGATCCACCTCCTCTTCAGTTTAATTCGGAGTTCGGTAAAAGCCGCTTGGTTCAAACTGTCAGGGCGTAATGGAGGGGCACAACCATTTTAATACGCTTGTCTCACTCAGATGGACTAATCTCAATAAAGCACTGCCCTTGTGGCAGTGTACTTGGGAATCCTGGACTCCTACTGCTCTTTGGCGAGCGTGCAGGAGAGGAGAAAACCTGCCTGTTTGGTCAAAGCGGATCCAAATGATGAAGCTGAGGGTTTTTCTCATAATGGTGGATGCATCAGGCCCGCCCTTATGTAAAGGTTGCCGCCAGAATCGTATAGCCGTCGACCCCTGAATTGGTATTTCCCGCGGTGGGCCGAGCGTGACCGCGCACCAACCTGACGCAAATCTCCCCTTCCTCCGGTCTCGTCGTGGACTATTCCCGTCGGAAACAGTGTGAGGGTTCTTGCCATTTTCCCACACTGAACGTTCTTCCTCGGTTCTTTGCCCTACAATTACCCCCCTCCCCCGCATTTTCACCCCCTTCTTTCCCCCCCCATAGTCATGGGGATTTGTATCAGGGCTCCCCTGGGACAGTACAGGCCCCCAGTTATTGTTTCGCTTCCACGCCTCTGCCTTTAATGGACCAATTAAAGTCGTTAGCACCACGGAAGGTCACCTCGACCGCTTTTCCCTGGAACACCCCGAGCCCGGGTCGACTCGGCCATGCGGAGTAGAACTCAATCAGCGGGGAATTTATGTCCGTGGAGGGAATCTCTTCAACCGATGAAGTTGTAGGTGTAGCAATGCAGAAACCAACCAACCCCCCTGCCGTTGAACTAGTTGGCACTTGCACCTAAAGACATTTCCAGGATAGGGCCCACTACTCTATTAACTTCCTCTGTAAGTGTGCCCACACATGGCTTTCTAAAGCAAATGTAGTGTGTTATCGGGAGCTTTTTAGTCCTGTGCAAAGCTCCATTTGGGAGTCTGCACATGCGTGCTGAGCGGGGACCGAAATCTGGGGTTGCGATTCAGCCAAAGATTTAGCTAATCAGCTAAAACAAAATCATCCTCGTTTGAAAAGTTTCTGCACGTTCTTTTGTTGGTGTCAAGTGTCTGCAGTGGTCTCTTAGTGTCATGTTTATCCAAAGCGACTTACAGTAACTACAGGGACGTTCCCCCCTGAGGCAAGTAGGGTGAAGTGCCTTGCCCAAGGACACAACATCATGTAGCCACAACCGGGAATTGAACTCAAAACCTTCTGATCACGAGGCCAACTCCTTAACCCGTTGAGCCAGCAGACTCCTAGTGATGCTTTTAAGACGGCTAGCGAACTAGCAAAAGGAACTTGTCGTTAAGTCTTACCCACTGGCAGAAGTAGCATTGATAGCCGTTTAACAGCAGGAAAAAGTATTTTGTTGTCAGGCAAAGGTTACAGAGAAAAAGGTTTAAAAAACACAATGAAACCCCCTCTCAGCTCTGCTGGACGCCCTTTAAATTCAACAACTCACAAGGGAACGAAAGTGGTGGCTATTTATATATAAAAAAAATAGTGTGAGTCAGAATGAGAGCGCTACACGGTACTTACGAACGCCTCTAATTTCCTTCCATTGGTGCTGTTTTACCGCAGAGGTGGTGCTGGAACGCGAGTTAACCTGCGGTAAATTTGTTCGATTAACCTTTGTTTCCTTTCCTTGTTCCTCACAGCAATCGGAGGAGAACTTCAACCCCAACTGCTCGTTCTGGGGCTACTCCAAAAAGACCATGACGGGTTACTGGTCCACTCAAGACTGCAGGTTGCTAGGCACCAACAGGACCCATACCACGTGCTCGTGCGCAGACGGCGAGAATCGATGGCACTGGCCGGGGAAGAGCGTGTGGCCGTATTTTCAGGGAGAACTAAAATGTCTGCCCTGGTTCTGCTTCGTCACAGTACAGGTCAACAGACAGCAAGGATAATAAGCCCAGACCACAATAAGCTACAGCAACAACGAAAGAAAGCAAGTCGTTGATTCGTACACGATCTTAAATTGCTGCTCACCAAATTACAGCTTCCTACTTTGAGATTTGAGTATGTAAATACGCTCTCAAACGGTGTATGGGAGTATCTGCCTTCCTCAGCGCCATTGAAAGTGAATGGGTGGACGATAATGGACCCACTGGCTAACTGTTAAAAATAGGAAACTAACTAACATCTCAAGGTATATCCTTATTGGATTTAAAACTGCAATGTTATAATATAGATGTGTATCTACATATTAAAGTACAAAGTTGTGACTCAAAGTTGGGATTGTTTTTGAGTAAGGGGCGTTGTTCTGCGTTGACTTGCCCCTTGACTCCCGAAGGCTGTTTTCAACCGCCGTGCCTGTTCCGTTTTTCATTCATGAGCCAAATTATGTTCTCAGAGAAATGTAATTTATTGAATTTGTTTAATCCCATGAATGAAAAATGTGTTTTGTGAACGCAGGGGTTATGTACAGGTAGATTCTGTGAGTCATCCGCTCGCATCAGACAGTACAGGCCCTCGGACATTTTCTCATTCCCCCTCAAGGATCATGAGAGGCTTAACCGATCCATTAGAATCTTCTTATTAAAGGTCTGACCTCTTTTTGGCTTGTTATGAATCCAAACCTTCCAAAGCTCTATAACTTGGGTCAACATGCACTCTTCAAAGCCTTTATTTAGCTTTAGCATTTTAGCCATTTCTGAGCTGAGTTGCTCTTGACTTGTGGAATGGAACCAGCAAGCTGGCCCCCCAAACCTTCCCATCCTAACCCGTGTGTGACGCTCTCTGCCTACTAAATCAAGGGTGGCATGGAGGCTGAGAACTTCTGGACTGTGGCTCCACACAGAGTCCTTCTTCCCTTTACAGAGCGTGTGGCTCTTACCTGGGGGGTCCTCGAGCAGAACCCCCCCCCCCCCCCCCCCCCAAAAAAAAAAACCACGTCACTCGGGGCTACCTTTGCCTTCGCCCCCGGCGCACCTACTCCTTTCACCGAAACGTCTCTGACGGGCTAAACAAACGTGTCAGCTCAACGCCAGGCGTCGGGGGGAGAGATTTTCGTAGAACGCCCCCTCCCCCCCCCCCCCTTCGGAAAAGACGAGAAAGGGGAGTTGTTTTCGATCGTGCGACGCTTCACCGGGAGTGGAAGTGGGAGCGGGCTCATGCAAATGCAGACTGCCGTGGAAGACGCGCGGCGGGAAAAAAATAGATCTCGCTGAAAGAGCCAGAAAACGCTGACACGACTGCAGAGAGGGGGGGGGGTGCGGGCGTGCTGGCACCACTCCGGCTGGATGACAGCCCCCCCCCCAGCGCACCCCCCCAGCCCCCCCCCAGCCCTCACCTCCCTGCTTTGAGTCGTCTCATCCTGTGAAAAAGAGAGAAAAGAAGTGGGGGTGTGTGTGGGGGGTGTATGTGGGGAAGCGGGGGGGGGGGGGGGGGAGAGACAATAGGGCTTTCGGTATAATTCATAACGACTGCTTAAGACGCCTTTGATGAGACACCAAAGCGGGTTGTATCTTTGTGTGAGTGTGTGTCTGTGTGTGAGTGTGTGTGTGTACTGAGTGTATGCCAACGTGTGTATGTGTGTGTGTGTGTACTGCGTGTGTGTCTGTGTGTGTGTGCAAGCCTGTGTGTGTGCATGTGTGTGTGTGGGAGGGAGGGAGGGAGGGTGACAGTGTCAGGTCCCCAGTAACACTAAAGGAAGACATATTGTTTGTTTGTCGCTTCGTATTTGTTCTCGTACAGAAGCCATGTCCTCTTTCATGCCGCAGTTCCAAAGCATGAAAGAGTGGCTTAGAGTCGTAGCCGACTTCTTCCCCTGGAACCTGTCACTTGGAGAAGGAAAGCAAGGTGGGAAGGGAAGACATACGACCGATATCCTTTTGAAACATTGCAGAAAAGCTATATGGGTCATTTAGAGAACAACACCCTTGATAGATCGTATCCCTCTCCTCTGGGGTTTTCGGAAATGATTTGGTGCGACAATATTTGTTCTGTCAACGTTGAAAAACACCATCCCCCCCCCCCCCCCCCCCCCACACCACACACACACACACACACACACAAAATATTGAAGTATGAGTCACTTTCCTCCACTGTCCCCCTACGATGTGCCCTTAGCATAGCACACCTCAATCGGTCATCAAATGTTATTGAATTACTTAATACTTAATTCCCTGCCACTTCCATTTTGCCTTGCTGTCATTCTCAATGACAACAGAGCGGACGCTCAAATTTTCCTGTGGGGCCCCCCCCCCAAAAAACTGAAGGGTGATCTACCTCCTGGTGTCCCGGAGATTAAACGATTAATAATTCACGCTTCGGGCCGTGAATCAACGTCATTCTTTTTTGAAAGACATTCGTCCTGGTTTCCCAACCGTAGCCACCTCTAGTGGTTTTTTGTCGGATCATCCTGTTCCAATCTAAGATGGAAGTCGAGAGCTTGACTGACATGGCACCGTGTAGGAATAAGGCTCGAATATGCTTTCTGATGTTTTAATAGCTATCCTCCTTCTTCGGGCGGCACTTGTAGCGTTGAGGGTGTCTGGGGGTCATGCTCTGTTTTACTTTATTCTATTTACGCTATTATTTTACTACGCAAACCACAGCACCTGTATTTGAATTAAAAATGGAGTGACCCATTCTTACCTCATTTACTGAGACGACTTTATGCTTTGGGGGTTCAGCATTTGGAAATGGAATTGACCCACTTTGCCTTATCAGCCGTCAAAGTAGATTTTTGGACACGAACCATTCCCTTGTCTCCAACTACAGCAGAACCATAATAGTTATAATAGTAATTAAATTAATAATAGTATTTCAGTAATAGTAGCATACAATAATTGTGGGCCATTGCTGTTGGTGACACTGCATTCCCCCAAAATCTACTTTCATATATCCCTCGGGCAAGGCTCATCATTTCTCCACTGCCTTCCCTCACAGCGTGAGTTCGGAAGCATCCATTTCTCTCCGCCACCCGTTTCCAAGGTGATGTGTGTGAGCCATAGTCTAAAACCTTAAAACCTCACGCTTTTCAATCTCCCTCTCTCTCCTTTCCCGCCCTCTCTCCAACTTCCTTCATCCGAATGACCCCCCTCCCTCCCTTCCTCCCACCCCCCACCCTCCCTTCCTCCCACCCCCCTCCCTCCCTTCCTCCACCCCCCACCCTCCCCTCCTCTTTGTTGCCCCCCCCCTCCCTGCAGGTGCTGGCTCCGACTGGACACGTACTTCATCTGGAGCTTCATAGGACCTGCAACCTTGATAATTATGGTAAGAACACACTCCCTGTAAACACACACACACACACAAGCTCATTAACCCTGCTTAGCCCCGGGGCCAGTGCTTAAATGGCCCATGGAGAGCTCTCGGTCCTCATCTCCCTCTCCTACTGGGTGGAAGTCGGGAGAGCGGGGGGGGGGGGGGGGGGGGGGGGGGCGGGCGGACGCGCCTGGAGAGGAAAGTGGATGAGACGTACTGAAGGACCGTGGTTGGGAGCTCTGCAGGACTGAAGACTGAGATGTCCTGAGATGACAGGGAGATGACGGAGAGAGAGAGAGACAGAGAGAGACAGATAAAGATACAGAAAAAGAGGAAGTGAGAGACAGAAAAAGACAAAGGAAGAGACAGAGAGACAAAGGGAGAGACAGAAAGACAAACAGAGGGAGAGACAGAAAGACAGACGAAGGGAGAGACAGAAAGAGAGAGAGACGAAGGGAGAGACAGAAAGAGAGACAAAGGGAGAGACAGAAAAAGAGACGACAGGGAGAGACAGAAAGAGAGACGAAGGGAGAGACAGAAAGACAGACAAAGGGAGAGAGAAAGAGAGACGAAGGGAGAGACAGAAAGAGAGACGAAGGGAGAGACAGAAAGACAGACGAAGGGAGAGACAGAAAGAGAGACAAAGGGAGAGACAGAAAGACAGACGAAGGGAGAGACAGAAAGACAGACGAAGGGAGAGACAGACAGAGAGACGAAGGGAGAGACAGAAAGAGAGACGAAGGAGAGACAGAAAGAGAGACGAAGGGAGAGACAGAAAGAGAGACAAAGGGAGAGACAGAAAGAGAGACGAAGGGAGAGACAGAAAGAGAGACAAAGGGAGAGACAGAAAGAGAGACAGAGGGAGAGACAGAAAGAGAGACGAAGGGAGAGACAGAAAGAGAGACGAAGGGAGAGACAGAAAGAGAGACAAAGGGAGAGACAGACAGAGAGACAAAGGGAGAGACAGAAAGAAAGACGAAGGGAGAGACAGAAAGACAGACAAAGGGAGAGACAGAAAGCGAGTCGAAAGGACAGAGACAGAGAAAGAAAGAGCGACTGAGTGAGAGGAGAGTCAGTTTAGTATTCCGTCTCCGCGTGATGCACCCGGAGATTATGATTGATTTTGTCCCTTTCCGTCGGACTCCTGTGTAAGCGACACCTTCTGGATCTAACTCTGAGGCCCATTTGTGCTTCCTGATACAGCGGATGCCCCCTCGGCCCCGGCATACTCTCTGAGCTCACGGTCATGTGGTTGTAGCTGAAAGGCACACACGCACACACCAACACAGTCCTTTCACACACACGCACATGCCAACACAGAGACTAGACTTAGATCCTTTAAAAAAAAATCGAGACATGCATAATGCACTTTCATGCTCTAGTTTGGAGAAATCTTTAACAATACACTTTCCCGCTGCAAGCTCACGACTCACTCTCTCTCTCCCCTCTCTCTCTCTGTCTCTGTCTCTGTCTCTCTCTCTCTCTCTCTCTCTCTCTCTCTCTGTCTCTGTCACTCTCTCCCCTCTCTCTCTCCCTCCCCTCTCTCTCCCCATCTCTCTCTCTCTCCCCTCTCTCTCTCTCCCTCTCTCTCTCTCTCTCTCTCTATTTCTCTCTCTCTCTCTGTCACGCTCTCCCCCTCTCTCTATTCCTCTTTATCTCTTTCTCTCTCTCCCCTCTGTATCTCTCCATCTCTCCACGCTATATCTCCCTCTCTTCTCTCTTTTCCTCACTGAAACTACACAGAGCTGCGTCCTCTAAAAAAGGCTGACTGCGTTTGGAGACAAAGTCGCTCCCCCCCCCCCCCCCCCCCCAGGAATCAAAGTGGGATGAAAATGACTTGCGGATTCAAACACCATCTCAATTAGCTGGATATCACTTTGCAGTGCAGCATATCTGTAGCTAGCATGCTAATTGGCATCATTTTCAAGGGACCACGACTTTATCTCCACATAGTCCTTCGCCACTTCTGCTGTACATCTGCTGTAAATGTGCTTTTTTGGCTAAAACATGGTTCCACAACGATTTTTGGAAAGTTTTAAGCGTATAATGCTCACTTTATAACCGGAATAGTCAGTCTCGCAGTGCTTAAAGTACAGCTTGACAAACTTGGATGGGATTGTGGTTTTGCTCTGTGTAGCAAGGGGACTAAATCCTCATCCAGGTTCAGCAGATCTGCGGTGGGTCTAGGTTTGTTTTTAAAATGATGCGAAGGAAAAATAACTAACATATCCCCCTCCTCACTCCATCCTCCCCTCCTTCTCTGTGTGCCTCTCCCTCTCTCTCCCTCTCCCTCTCCCTCCCTCTCTCTCTCTCTCTCTCTTTCGTTATCATCTCCACAGCTCAACGTGATCTTCTTGGGAATCGCACTCTACAAGATGTTCCACCACACCGCCATTTTGAAACCAGACTCCGGTTGTCTGGACAACATCAAGTAAGAACGCGAGGGACTTCCAGAAGAGAGCACTAATTGGAGGAAGTAGCTTGGGAATGCGTTCGTAGAAAAGAACTTTAGTGAGGTTTGCGATGGGTAATGGTTCACACTCGACGGAGCAGGTGTGAATGCGCTTCCTGTGCTGTTACGATACACTTCGCTGTAATAAGATTCCTCTGAGAAAATAAGTCATATTGTTTCACCTCAGACTTGACCCTGGGTGATGCTACTCTCGAACGGGAACCAGTTTAGACTAATAATCGACTAATGGATCCAGCAAAGAGGGTCTGGAGTTTGGAAGCAGAAAAAATCAGCCTCTCAGTTCATTCGTAGTGCTTCTTAAAAAGCATTTGAGCTCGGGACTTTCCAAAGGTCAAAGGTGGCATTGGCTGGGGTCAAACGGGATGGAGTTCTGTCTGGTACCTGGCACGGTCTGAGAGCGTGTTTGTCTGAGATAGAAAAAGGCAACACACATTGGGATATTCATATAGTGTGTGTGTGTGTGTGTGTGTGTGTGTGTGTGTGTGTGTGTGTGTGTGTGTGTGTGTGTGTGTGTGTGTGTGTGTGTGTGTGTGTGTGTGTGTGTCTGTGTGTGTCTGTGTGTGTGTCTGTGTGTGCGTGCGTGCACAGGTGTGTGTATGTTAGCTTGGAAAAATACAGCTGACATTATGAAGCCTCTTGTTACCAGCATGGATCCTGAGGCATGATAGAAACCTCATCCATATCCATTTACTTTCATTTGTTCAAGTAATTTGCGGAAATTAATTGTAATGAATTGTAATTTTAAAAAAAAACAACTCACTGACAGGTGAGTAATTTTTTTGCTTATGTGAAAAAAAAGATTAAAAAAAAGAAGAAATAATTCAGCGTACAGTGAAGTCGGAGGTTCATGAAAGGCTTTGTAGCTGTTTTTGGTTTCCGGCTGCAGTTCTGACAATGACACAGCGTAAGTTTGACCTAGCAGGAATGTTCCGGCAGGTACTGTAGGCTTATGTCAGAGGAGGGAGGAGAATCTTGCTTCTAGAATCCTCAGTGTTTTATCCTCATGGGTGGAATGGGCTTCTCTCTGTGCTCCTCATGTTGGCTTTGAAGGCACATGCTGATATTTTATGATAGCAATGCTAGCCACTCTCTCTCTCTCTTTCTCTCTCTCTTTCTCTCTTTCTCTCTCTCTTTCTCTCTCTCTGTCTTTCTCTCTCTTTCTCTCTATTTCTCTCTCTCTTTCTCTATATTTCTCTCTCTCTTTCTCTCTCTCTGTCTTTCTCTCTCTTTCTCTCTATTTCTCTCTCTCTTTCTCTATATTTCTCTCTCTCTTTCTCTCTCTTTCTCTCTCTCTTTCTCTCTGTTTCTCTCTCTCTGTTTCTCTCTCTCTCTCTTTCTCTCTCTCTCCCGACATTGACAGTTGTCAATGTCCAAAGACCTGCTCTCCCATTGGATGTTCCATGGCCAATCCCCATCCTTCGACTGTCACTGTCTTCAAATCCGTGGCCTGAGAAACATGCAAACTTGGGCCAAGCTACAGTAGTACTGGTTGTTGACTCCTTCTTCAATCTTCTTCTATTCTAATGCAGTAACCACGTGTAGGAGTTTTTGTAAGGAAAACTGAAGGCTATTTTAAAGAAGTTGTTATTCTCAAAGCTAATTAATACTTTTTTTCTTTTTCTTTTTAAATAATAATAAGGTTGGCATTTTAAAAGGATGATCTAACCTCTTAACCTCTAACCTTCCACTGAAATGGTGGAGGCTGTCAAAGGTCATACTGTTTTCCCTTCCAACCAAGTTTAGTACCTTTACACAAAGTTTAGTTCAGACATGTTTCTTTGTTATTTGTCTGCAGAAAATAATTGAATTGCCTTTTCGTGCCGTCTGTGACATCATTTATCACACGCTCCTCGCATTGCGAATCCAGGACAAGATCTAAAGATTGCCAGTCACAAAGATCGCAACACAGGCGACCTTGAGCCCTTGAAGACGTTGAGGTTTTTTTTAAAAATACAGCTGTAAGACGTACACCATCGACTCAACAATCAAGACTTCTCAACTCCGGCTGATCCAATACGTTCGTGTTTTACATAATGGACTGCACATTCACCACATATCGAAATGGTCTTAAAACACTTCTAGTCTTAAAAAATATTATTCTGGAGGTCGTATTTATTTTCCTCAATTTAGAAGCTTTGAGACAGTGAGCCAGGCTACTTAAGACTTTGAGGGAAACGGTTTTAAACTTTCTCATGATCAGCCATACTCCGGTGTGACATTTCAGTTCTCCGTCTGTCTGCTATTTTTGGTCTTCCTTATCGTTTGATGTCACTCTTTATGCTATTATTTCATCATGTTACTTTGTTTTCTCACGAATGCTGCTGCCTGTTGCCATTATGGTTCTTTTGGAGGATTTCTGCATGCTTTGCTGTTGTCTTGTGTTGCTGTATAACATCTCTTCTGTGCTTTCATCTCTTCTTTTTTCACTTTCTGCACTTTAGCTACCGCTATTATGATGGATGTGTTGTTGTGGAATGGCACTGGTAAGATTTGGCTTACGCTTAGACTGTAGTGTGTTTTTGTATTGTTGTCGCCCCCCCCCCCCCAATCCTCCCCATTTAGACTGTGAGTTCTGATTAGTTGTTGACCTGTGTGTTGATAACCTTGATCCCAACATCTGTGTTAAACCTCCCTGTTGTTCAACCTTCGCTCGTTTTGCTTCATACCAAACATTATAAAGGTAAAATACAGTTTGATGCAAACGAAATAGAATTTCATCAATCAAAAAAGGCAGGGAAAAAATACTCTATAGGATTGATGATGATATTCCTCAATTCTTTTGGGAATAAGTCCAAAAAACGATGATGAATTGGTTTTGAAATTGTGTTTGATTTATCGACCCAACAGCTCTCCAGGACATAGCTCTTGATATTGTATAAATAAACCAGAATAAAGCAATTAATCATGAATGGAAAAACCTTCATTTACATTATAACTAACTTCTAACTGCATCGCTGCATTTCTTTGCAGTGTAACATTATTAATAGTTATATATCATGGTTGTTCCATAATGTAACGTTCTTGTAGAGTGTCGCTAAATTGTCACATTATGTCACAAAGTTCCGACATGTCTTTTTAAAGCGTATGTGTCGACAGCACATATTAGATTGAACTTCTGGAAGGGCAGTTAGCATTTCTTTTCAGTTGTACCTTGAGTAGGGTAATTGACATGCTGCTGAGTTGATCATAGCGGTTTCTTTCTCCTTTAAACACAGTCAACGAGTTGCCTTTATATGGCTGTGAAAGGCGCTTCAATTGCAACTGCAATCAATCAGTCTCTCAATTGACTCGTGTCATTTGAATGCATATCACCTCTGCAAATGCAATCCTTTCGAAATAAATTGCCGGTAATTTAACACATTCTGAAACATTTACCCTCGCCTCAAATGCTTTCATTTTTTAGCTGTAAAAAAAAAAATATCTTTTCATGTTGCTATTAGCGCAATAAGCAATTCTTGCTTTATTTTTGTTTCCGGTGAAAGCGATGAAGTGCTCTACTTGTGGGGTGTAACCAGGGAGCTGCTGTAGCTGAAGTGGAATCATTGCCAGAGCATTCATGTTCTCGTCAGGAAACACTTCAACTTATGGGGAGCTGTCGGTGGACTGAAGCTAGTACTCAATAAATACAGTCTCGTTTGTTTATTGATTTTATTTACCAGATCATCATACACAGTATGGACAAATGTATTGGGACACGTAATCTTCCTACCTTTAGGACTTTCTTGGACATCTTGTTCCAAAACTACAAGCAGTCGGAAGTCATAACAACCCCTTTAGGTGCTTCGTGTTGGTGTCCTACTAAGTTTGTCTATAGAGTTTGTATGGCGTCGTAAAGAAAGACATTCGAAAACAAGTTCATTACGAAACACTAGTTTCCTTCACCTTTTTTTGCACAGTGTTAGTGAAGGGACTTTGTGTGAGATAGATAGATCTTTGTTTGACATTGTCACAAGGTAAAAACAAAATTGAAAGTGCTTCTAGTACTCCTATTCGAGGAACGAAGGAGTCTGGTTGTACACGTGGGTTTTGGTGTAACGCTCCGGTTATCTCGTGGGAATCGTGTGGCGCAGTCGGTTAGGGAGTCAGGTTAATAATCAGAAGGTATCCGGTTCGAAATCTCGGCTGTGTCGACCTGACGTTGTGTCCTTGGGCAAGGCACTTCACCCTGTACTTGCTGTAAGTCGCTCCGGATAAGGACGTCTGCTGAATGGAAATGGGAATCTCAGCGGTTAAATAGGGTCAGAGGCAAGCACTCGTCGACATCTTCCGCCGTGCGCTCAACGCTCACCTCCCGTCTGAGACCTACCCTAAGTCAGAGATGCCCACTTCCAGATCAAAAACCTGTTCATATCCTGTCGTCTCTGAAGCTTTTATTGCGTCCTCGGGCATCTTTAGCCCCCTCCAAAACCTCCCCACCCCCCTCCCCCCCTGCAGAAATGCTTCAAGTTTGAGGTCACTATTTTCCCTCTCTTTTTTTTTGCACGCTGGTTGTGTCTCTCCCTGACCATTCCGGGGGCAATCAGCTTGATAAAGTACCTTTCCCAACAGGTCATTAAGATAGACCTGGGAAAATTATGTTTAATGGTTGCCCCAGTAATTTCATAAATCATTTATTTTGCCTCACATCTGGCCCATTTATATCAGGCGCTGGCTCGGCCCACCAGTATTTATTGGGGAGACGAGACTTGGTGTGAGCAGAGATAATTATGTTTAGCACCTGCAACTTGCAAAGGTCTCCCCTGGGCAAGGAATATTCTGGCAACCAGACAGCTGGATGTGTCTACTGCACAGCACATTGTCTTGCATTGGTTATTTTTAAACATTGGAACCCTTTTTGAAGTATTTTTGTTGTTGTTGTTGTATTTCTTCATCCTCCACATTTGAAAAAACGGTGTTGTATTTGCATCGTGTTACGTTCATTTTGGTTGGGTGTTCATTTGCTGCTTTTGTTGTTAATTTGTCCTTTTCTTTGTTTATTACGCACGACAGCTATCAGGATTACGAACCTGAGATCAAGTAAGATGAACAAGCGAGGCCCTTTGCTTGTCACGTCATCTTTCCTTCATGCCCTCCTAGGAACATTCTAGACCCCTAAGCCATCAACCATTCCTCAGTAAACCCATGACGTTTAAAGTAGAACCCTCATCTCAGACTCCACCGCTTCGGCCTTCGAGACTTGCTAACTTAAGGCTCACGCTACCCCATTTTTTTTCTTAACCGGAAATCCTTAGAGTTTGAAGTATTCAGCGATAGTGAATATTCAAACCTGCTTTGAATATTCACACTGTATTCAAATGTTAAGTGCTTTGTTAAATGTCACACACTACGTTGCTAAGGCGACCCACATATCGTGTTCTTTCATTTTTAAATGCATTCCTGCTTAAAAAAGGATTACCTAGTATTCATCATGTGCATTTTAGTCAAGGCTTGAAAAACCCTGTAGGAGTTTTTTTTTTTTTTTTTTACCATGGTAAGATGTGTTCATATGCAAATTGCCTGACTGTTCTATAATTAATAAGCCATGTCCTGTGTCAGGCATATGGTGTAATCACTTTCCCATTTGGAGGTTATGTAAGATTGCACTTGAAGTTTCATTCACTGGGCAACCACTTTTCAGAAAATTCAAAGAGATCTGTTAAACAAAAGCTGAACCTTGTGTAAATTATACTTTACATTCATCCAGATTTTTTTACGTCCCCCGTTCCGTTCGTAGAGATTTGAGCTTTTTGTCTGCTCCGAGGTTTACACTTTATTCACCTTTCATTTCAAATTCACCCACCTCCTGAGACACAAAGACGTTGTCATTTCTCATTCTGAATAGAAACATTCCAGATCTGCCAGTGCTCAGTGGATTTGAGGCGGTGTGTTCGTTTTGTTGTACGGAACACCCCCTTTCTACAGACTTCAAAGCGGCAACTGTCAACGTTTAGTATTCAACGAAATGCAACGGATGGCAAGGCGTTCTCCGTGTCAGGGGAACTGGCGAAGGAAGGGACTCTAACCGATAGCGTGGAGCTCTGTAAAACTGAGCATCACGGCCACCTTCTGGACCGTGGCTTGGGTCTCCAGCCCTGGTGTCTGACGCTCTCCATGTCCTGCTGTTTTGCAGATCCTGGGTCATCGGGGCTGTGGCCCTGCTGTGCCTGCTGGGTCTGACCTGGGCCTTCGGCCTGATGTACGTCAACGAGAGCACGGTGGTCATGGCCTATCTGTTCACCATCTTCAACTCCCTGCAGGGCATGTTCATCTTCATCTTCCACTGTGTCCTTCAAAAGAAGGCAAGGCACTTTGAATCGTTTGTGAATAGTAAATGAGGTTTATCTGATTTGTGGGTTTTTTTACGAGCGCGTACTTTACAGCTGACTTATTTTGTGTTATTCTGTGTTGTGGTTGCGTGGTGTCTGTTTGTGTATATCTGTTTGTGTGGTGTCTGTTTGTGTTTCTCTAATTGTGTGTGTTTGTTTGCGTGGCTTTTGTTTGTGTGTCTCTGTTCGTGTGTGTTTGTTTGCATGGTGTCTGTTTGTGTGTGTCTGTTTGTGTGTGTTTGTTTGCATGGTGTCTGTTTGTGTGTGTCTGTTTGTGTGTGTTTGTTTGTGTGGCTTTTGTTTGTGTGTCTCTGTTTGTGTGTGTTTGTTTGCATGGTGTTTGTTTGTGTGTGTTTGGTTGCTTGGTGTCTGTTTTTGTGTCTCTGTCTGGGTCTGTTTGTTTGCGTGGTGTCTGTTTGTGCGTGTCTGTTTGTGCGTGTCTGTCTGTGTGTGTTGTGTTCCACAGGTGCGTAAAGAGTATGGGAAGTGCCTGCGTACTCACTGCTGCAGTGGGAAAAGCGTGGAGAGTTCTATTGGCTCCGGAAAAAGCACCGCCTCTCGCGCTCCTGGACGTTATCCCACAGGGTCACAGGTACAGTAACAGGACCTCACAGGGACTGGGAGAAACCTGTCTGTGTTATCTTACTGTTATCTTGCTTCTATCTCTAAATACTACATTGACTCATTCAGCAAAGTAGCCTAATGGAGGAGTCAGGTGCTGACCTCATGATCGAAAGGTTGTGAGTTCGATTCCTGGCTGTGTCAACATGATTTTGTGGTTTTTTGGCAAGGCACTTCACCCTACTTGCCTCATGGGGGAATGTCTCTGTAATGACTGAATGAATAATGGTGGCCAGACAAAAGCGTGGTGAAGTGGGAGAGGTTCCGAAGTTGTTGTTGAAATGGAAAAATCTTTAAACTGAAAGCACAACAGAATATTTTACTCCCGATAATGTTTACGGCCTCCTTTGTGAAGATTGAGCAGGTGGACATGCCTGTTTTGATGCTGCTTGTGTTTGTGATCCCCCCCCCGCAGAGCCGTATTCGCCGCATGTGGAACGACACAGTGAGGAAACAGTCCGAATCCTCCTTCATGACTGGTGACATCAACAGCTCTGCGTCGCTCAACAGAGGTAATCACACTGTTAACGTTGTCGTGCGCCTCTGCTTTCTGGCCCTAGCCTAGCAACTGCAGCGCTTTTGGCTGAAAAGTCAAGGGTGTACCTTTATCATGACAAAACTGCCAAATAAACCCATATCCATGCTGTGGATTTGATCGTTATAATGTTATTTTACTTGACACAAGGTAAATGCTGGTTAAATGAAAGTATATAAACCGGTTATTTAAAAAAAAAATCTGCACTTAACGGCAATTGTTTAAAACCTCAAATCAAATACACGGATTTCTCAAAGCAATGCTTTTTTTTCTTCTTTTACCTTCCCTCCTACTTAATCTTAGACTAAATCATCATAATACATTCTTAATTTAAAACAACAACTAAAAAACGGAAAGTGTAAAAGGGCCGAATTTGACTTGTTAACAACCACAAATGTAAATGTTATTATTCTCATTACAATAACAAAACACGTTGCAAAAGCTTTGCTTTAACCATCTATTAAAGCTTTTAGCCAGCAAGGTTTTTAATAGCTCTAACCAACAGTAACCAAAAGTCACACTCCTCCATGCAACATTCGTCCATCTCTTCGTACAGTATTTCCCAATTCCACCAGCAGCCAGAACACTAAGGTCTGCCACCACAGGGGCTGAAATGCACCTGGTTGTGGATTTAAACACTGATGTCACCTCCTCCACCATATGGACTGATGTGGGCTGATGTCCACCGCCTCCACCATATCTTGCGGTCCTGGTAGAAAAGGCCCAGCCCTCCTGTCGGCCCTCACCCAGGCTCCTCTCTCTTAGTTGGGGGGAGTAGGGGAGGAGGTGGGGGGGGTGGTGGTCTCTTGATGGAAGGCCTGAGCCCCACACTGCTCAACTCTCTAAATCTGCTCCAGGCTCCCACTCGCGCCGACACTAATGCGTCGTTACGATGACGGATTGATGTTCGACGGCGAGAGGAAGTGTCGAGATCTCGATAATTAGGCACTCAGCTGAGCGCCATCCATAGCCGGCCAGCTTTTAGCCGGGGCAGGGTGGGCGGGGGGTGGGGCTTTAGGAGGGGGGTTCAGTCACAAGGGGAGGAAGACATCATGATTCTGTAAGGCGGGGAGTACAGGGTGAACGCGCACACATTTTTGGGGGGGGTTAAAGACCTTTTTTGAGAGCGTCAGTTTGGATTTTGGAATGGATGCGTTTTCTGCAGCGTATTTCCAGTCTTCTCTCCAGAATGCGTTGGGGCACGTTCGCAAGCGTCGCAAAACGGATGCGAAATAGTCGCGCTTAACCGTTGACGGGTCCTCTTTCGTGTTATAAAATGACGAGCAGATATGAGAGTAGGTTTGTACCCTGCCTGCCTTTCAACTTCCTACTTCCACTGCTACCACATGGCAAAGTAATTACAGTCTACTCCGTACTTAGACCCACTCCAGAAAGAGACACGCAATCAACCTGATAGCCTTGCATGTTCAATCCAACCCATTGCCCAAGATTACCGTTTCACAATCAGTACCGTTTGGAAATTGTCCCAATTTATCAAACGCAGACACTGTAAGTGGAGAGCAAGCTTTGAGCGGACTGTTTATCATTTCAAACGGGGCTGGTATTTTTGGAAGCCTCTCTAATTAGCAGCCCGAAAGCAAAGGCTGCAAGACTACAATGATAATATCAAACAAAAACAGTAACCCTCTGAATAAGTACATTCCACATTAACATCAACATCAAACACGTGAAAAAAGGAAGCGCTTTGATCCGTAAAACTGTTGCCGTCCATCAATATTCGTATATGAAACAGTCGCACATGAAATTGTTTAATAAATGTAAACCAGCGTTATAAACAGCCGCAGTTCATCAGGCAAATAGTAAGCGGATACGGGAACGACATCTGTTGCGATGAACTAAATGGGACACTTGTATAACTCTCATGTGCACCTTAGCCATCAAACCAGTTCTATGAAATGACACAAAGCGCATCGATATAGATTTAAGTGCACGGAGATGAGTCACGCACGTCATCGCTGTCGCATGACCACGTGAACCGCAGCCGTGAATGAGCGCTCCGCCGTCGCTTGTCGTTCCCGACTCAGTCTAGACACAGTCTCCGTGGCGGTTTGTCAGAGGCGAGAGTCGCAGGTCATTAGAGGAGTGCCTTATCTCTTTCGGGTTCTTGTTCTCCCCCTCCTTCCCTCCCCCCCTCTCCCTCTTTCCCAGCCTGATAGTTTTCCGAGCTGTGCAAAGGAGCGGTGGCACCGCAGCCTTGGAACTAATTGGCGTGTATTTCCGCTTCAGATGAAAGATGTTTTTCCGAAAGATATTTACCCGCTCTGTCTTATGCGCAGGGAGCAGGCTCTAGACTCACATCAAAGATGTGGACGTGTCATGCGGCACAGATAATGTTGAAATCTGCTCGGAATCAAGCGTTCGCGGTAACGTATCGACAAGAAATGAGCACTCGCGCGTACATTACCAGTTCTTCTAAGAAGGGGACACTTTATTGTGTAAATTGTGTAAACGTGCCCCCCCCCCCAAAAAAAAAATGCCGCTTTCATTATCATCAGCAAAGATGCAACCAGCATTCAAATGACCCTACCCCACTTATGATTGATCACGTTATTAAAGATTTCCACTCCAAAGGTTGTTTTTGGAAATTGCACACGACACGGAAGGCATCTTAGCCAGGGTCTCATCGCACGCCACGCTTTCCGCTGTGACAGCCGATAGAAAAGAATCGGTTCCAGGGCCGCTGATTTCACAAACGGTTGTAATTGGAGAAATCCCATCCAAAAAGGCTAATCGGTTTTGTTGGAAGCAAAGCCTAACAGCTGTCTCTCCTGGAGGAAATGTCTCACCTGAGGCCTTTGTCCGTGTCCAGCCTGTACGACGGCCAATCAGTTCCATCGCACCTGACCACGGTGCTTCAGGACGATTCAAAGAACAAAAATCTATAGGACAAACAATCGTATTAATGCAGTACTTAGGAATTCGCTGTCTTGAGTTACATGCTTGTGTCCTGTTAAGTCTATTCAAGCCGTGTTACATGTGTTATGGTCTACGTCAGTGCTAGTTTGTGTTGCGCAATCACACCGCCGTTTCCCACATCCTGTCTGAATGTGCAAGACACAGAGCAGCAACGTCCGGTTAGCGGTCGAAATAAGGCGACACCAGTGCTATCTTGATCAGAATCAGAATTAGTTTCATTCACCATGCAAGTTACACAAACACAGCATTTACTGTGGCGGGATAGAGCAAACATAGAACATATGTGGAACTAAAATAAGATGCGATAAAGATAAAAAAGATCGAATAGAAATAAAAATCAAAAGTGGGCACTAGCTGTACAGGTGGGGGGCATATAACTGTAGGAAGTACAAAAATAAGTGGTATAGAATATGGAGGAGAATGGATATATACAGTACAGGGAGGAGGGGGGGGGGTGTGTTCAAAGGTGTCTTGTGCGAAAGTGTCATGTGCAGAGTTCAGTGGGTTGGTCCACCATAGTCACGCCAAGCCCAAGAGCCTCAGCGCCTCTGCTAGCAAACCGTCTGTCGCTGGTAATCATGTGAATGTTGATGGCTGTCAGTGCTCCGCAGCATCTGCCTGACTGATCTATGTTCTCTCCCTCTTTCTGCTTATTTTCATTTCTCTCCCCCTCCCCCCTCTCGTACTTTCCTCTCTCCCCCCCCTTCTCTTTTACCCCCCCCCCTTCTTTATCGCTTTCATAACTCCCCCCCCCCCCCCCCTCTATGTCTACGTCTTGTCTCTCTTGTTTCTTTCTGGCTGCTTCAGGGGCTATGGCTAACCATCTTATAACTAATGCACTCCTTCGTCCTCATGGCACTAATAATCCCTATAACACATTGCTTGGGGAATCGGCCAACTATAACAACCCAACTGTGGGCATGTACAACACGCAAGGTGTGCTAGCATCCTTTCATTACTTATTGATGGAGCATGGAGCAGTGTTTTTAAATGCTTGTTTCTTGGGGTCCTGGGAAAAAGCACCACCCCCATTGGTCCCGCCATTTTTTGACAACCAATTATTCGCGACTTGCCCGGGGTAGCCCAAGGTGGTTGCCGGGCAGAATACAGTCGTGCAACGGTTAACTTATGTCAACATGGCAAATTGGTATAATTAGTTTCAGGTTTGCCAAGAACGAGTTGAAGAACACTGCTCTCGATATCTGTTTGCCAAAGCGAAAGCTTTATCGCAAAGGCTGCTCACAGTATCTACTTCTGTGGGTATGTTGTTTTTTTTTGGGGGGGGGGGGGTGGTGTATGGTGGCTTCCGATTGGGCGTGAAATTCCGTCGCGATCATCTGTCATGCTCCGAAGTCATTCATTTTCGCTTGCCATGCATGCATAATGCAAACGCCAGGCAATTGGTGGACAGATACGCGAAACATTCGAACCGTGAAATAGCGAGAAAACTCGGCCAGCAATCTGAAGCCAGATACACTACCAGCCGTTGTTGATTCTCTGCTGCTCTGTTGTCTGCAAATGTGAACGGTCTTGTCTTTGTGTTGGTCCGTACAGTGTTCATTGCTGCAGGTAGACGTGAACATTGTAGTCATGCCACCCTTACCAGTGATCACTTTCAATAGTAGATATATTTTAGGGAGGACAAGGATTTAAAAATTAATTAAATTCAAATTTGATTTGAAAATGTGAAATTTGAAAATTTGAAAATTTGAAAATTTGAAAATTTGAAAATTTGAAATTTGAAATTTGATTTGAATTTGAATTCAATTCAAAAATTCTATTGAGCTCCCTTGAGGCTTTCGCAAATCATGCAGATTATTGATTGGCGTGGTAGACTCGCCCTTTGGAGAGAAAAAAATCTCCAACTGCCCTTAGCGACTTAGTTGTCAAATATGAGGAGTGAGAGCGAAGCACAGCCGTCAACAATTGGACACATCCATCCCTGTAGCACAGCATAACCTTGAACAGGAAAATAAACTAACTCCCCCAGACCTACCTGAACTCAGCATTTGATGAACAACAGACTGAGAATGTGGATTACATTTTCTTGGCCCCCCCCTCCCGAACTGGACTCAAACTAAGTGTGCATGAAGCTAAACGTGGTTTGGCCGCCTGCCGGAGTCCGGTCCAGTTAATGTCACGTCATGCGCATTCTCCTCGACTTGTCACATGTGATGCTTGTGTAAAATACTTACGGTTTGTTCTGTTTTCTTCCCTCTCCCTCATGCGGCCCCTTAAAGAACCCTACAGAGAGACAAGTATGGGAGTCAAACTAAACATTGCTTACCAAATGTAATTGACCTTAGCTTTCCTTTCACTTTTCACTTCTATGCTGGTACACATATCCAGCCATTTCATTAGAGAAACAAACAAAAACAAAATCTCTAGATTCAGACTTTAAGTTCAGACGAATTGAAATCCAAATTCCACGTAAACACAATTATTAGCTATATGCACCGGAAGGGTGAGGTCATACACACACGCATCCAAATGTGTAAGCAGAGGTCAGACTTTGCTTCATCCTTTTGAATCATTCTCAATAGTCTAGAGAAAGAAAACAATATCTTCTCCTCATTCAGAAGTATTCACACTCATTTCCATGACCTTACGGCTGTACATAGTTGAATACCAAACAACACTACCACGATGTCTGGAGTCTAGATAATGTGTTCTGCATTGACGGGGTTCTATGAGGGCTATATGGGCCTCATGGGTACAGCTGAACGCATGGCTTTGTGCTGTCTGTGGTGCGTGTGTGTGTGCTCTGCTGCCCATGTTGTTCCGCGTCAGACATGTATTCGTGTTGTCATCTTTCACCTGGTTCTCTCCCAATACCATGTCCTCCCTCTGACAGATAGAACAGTATAAACATTGTAAATATACATTGCTTTGAAAAGATATTTTGAATCTAAGGAAGTAGGTAAGGTAAGTCTTGACACTCAATGTTCTATTTTTAGACTCACCAACCAGTGTTTTTGATGTTAGGTAGGTATGTGTGTATTTAAGCCACTGCTTTGGTCGAGACGAAACACTGACTTAATTATATCATGGAATGTTCCAGATTGATGTCTTTTTTTTGTTCGTTTTTTTGACAATCAGTGCCTGACATTAAACTCTTCGTATTTAGCTCTCATCCCTCCTCACTCACGGAAACTCTCTCCCCCCCCGTTTATCATTCCAGAGGGAATCCTGAACAATGCCAGGGATACAAGTGTCATGGATACTCTACCGCTGAATGGTAACCATGGCAACAGCTACAGCATCGCCAGCGCCGAGTACATGAGCGACTGTGTCCAGATCATCGACCGGGGTTACAACCACAAAGAGACCACGCTGGAGAAGAAGATCCTGAAAGAGCTCACGTCCAACTACATCCCCTCCTACCTGAACAACCACGAACGTTCGGCCGAGCAAAACCGCAACCTCATGAACAAGCTGGTCAACAACGTGAGCAACGGCGGCAAGGACAGCTGCGGGTACGGCATGGGGATGGGGATGAACGTGAGCCTGGGCCTGGACGACCACTCCTCCTTCCCCTGCCACCACGACGAGGGCCTGGGCTTGGAGCTCATCCGCGAAGAGTCCAATGCTCCCCTGCTGCCCCAGAGGCCGCCTCCGCCCCTCCAGGCGGTGGACAACCTCCACAACCACCTCCACCAGTCGGCGGCCCCTGTACTGCCGCTCCCCCACCACCCCTTCTCCTCCTCCAACACCTCCTCGTCCTCCAGAAGGAGGATCCCCCAGGAAAACAGCGAAAGCTTCTTCCCCCTGCTGACTAACGAGCACACCCAGGACCAGGTCTCGTCGCCCGGACACAACCACCACCGGGACTCCCTCTACACCAGCATGCCCATGCTGGCCGGCCTGCCCGACGCCTCCGGCAACGGCGACAGCGCCAAGGACGCCGGCGGAGAGGCCCACCCAGCGGGCAAGAGTCCCGAAGCCAGCTCGGACGACGTCTACTACAAGAGCATGCCCAACCTGGGCTCGCGCAACCACCTTCACCAGCTGCACTCATACTACCACCTGGGGCGCGGCAGCAGCGACGGCTTTATCGTCCCCCCCAACAAGGAGGATCTGTCCCCTGAAGAAGCCCCCCCGGAGTCCTCTCACCTGGTCACCAGCCTATAGACCCTTACAGCCTGCCACCTCATCCCCCACCCCCACCCACCCTTGCCCTCACGCTCTCCCCTCTCCTGCCGCGATCCTCCACCCCCTCCTCAGCCTCCCTTGCGCTGATCAGTTGTTCGGCAGCGGTAGCCTTTTTTTGTATTCTGTGTACAGTACTGACAACTGAGATAAAGAATACAGAGATACTTCGTTGAGCGGCTAATGTGACTAGACTCGGTTGAACGTGCTGAACTGTGGATGTGCGTTTCTTGTTTGTGTGCATCTCAAATCCTGGATTGACGCTTACGGATTGACGCTTTTTGTCTCAGCGCGATAAGACACTCGTACTCTGGTGGGAATTTTGGGCAGGGAAATTCTTTTTGACAGTCCAAAGGAAGTACACACGGCCCAAAGCTCCACAACGACTAGTTCATGAGCAGAGTAAACCAGAACAAAGATGGGGATTTAAAAACAAAACACAAAAAAAAACACACACACAAAAAACTATTTTATTATACTTCTGTATCCATTCTGGCTTTTTGAAAGATTTTCTTCCTCTTGTGAATTGCAGCACTTTTTTTCCTCTGAAGTGTTACTGCAAGTCAAACAAAAAACTGATTTTGAACAATTCTCACAAAGGACGTCTTTATCATATATACAGTATGCTTTAGACTAGAGCATACCTTTTCGGTTCTCTTTTTCTTTTGCTGTAATAATAACAATTGTTTAAAAAAGAGGGAGAAAAAAAACTAATAACAGAGAATTATGAGATATTTCTATGTAACTGTACAGATACTAGCATTGCACATAATAGTATGCTTTTTGTTCCCACCCAAACCTTTGTCTCTGTAAATCTAGTGGATAGGAGCAGTTCCTTTCTGTTGTGCTGATCTTCTTGGGATTCTGAAACCAGTGTGAACTTTGTTTTTTTTTTTCTTTATCCTGTCATTTCCTTTCCAAGAAACAACAATACAAAACAGCAAAACAAAATAACAACAACAAAAAAAATGCTCACTAAAGCACTTGCCGTACTTTTTTCTAGCAGTGTATATCATCAATGTTTTCGGATCCATTTTGTTTTACAGCTTGAGTTTCTTCACTGTGTAGATAGATGGAGATTTACGGTTCAAGTACCACACAATGGACAAAATGTTAAGTGTCTGAAAAGTAAGCCAAGATACTGTTCAATGTCCAGCAGAGAGGTGAGCAGTGCAGCCTGGGTGTGTCTGTCAGTCAGGTGAGGCGCTGGTGCTTTTCAGAAAGAGAACACATTGAATATTGATGAGCGCTAGGCATTTGTTAAAAGAAAGATGGCTGTTTGACTTATTAAAGAAAAAACCTTCGAAGTGAAAAATCAACTGGAGAAGTGTTTTTCTTTTTTTCCCCTCAAGGGGAAACATTTATTTATTTGTTTAAAAAAAAAACAACAATAATCTGAAAAATGGAGGTGACGAATTTAGCAGCACAGATTAGTTTTTATTATGAGTATGATTATGCCATTTTATTTATTCATTTTTGTATTGGTTTCCAAGTTGAATGACCTCATAACTAATATTTGTTGTAACAGTGAAACTTGTTTGCCAACAAATAAATTACTGATTAAGATTCACCACCTAGTTTTAATTAAGGTTTGTCTAATGGGTTTGCATTTAACATTTTACCATCAATTGGTAGCTTTAATTTGGAAGTGTTGCCTGCAGTGCAGGCAGGGAAATAGCCTACAGTCCATTGCACTGCCGTAAACAGGACTGTATTGCAGTGCAATGTATTGTAAAATGATACTGCATGTAAACTATGTTGTTAGTTTTTGCCGTAGACGGACCATATTAGTATCTTACTGGCATGCTAAATAGTGCTTCAGTTTTTTCTTTTTTTTTTACCCAATACTCATGAAGAGGGCAAGGTGGGCGGCACCCCATTTCTTTACCTTTCCAATCAGGCGCCATCTTTAAAAGGCATTCATGTTTGGTCTTCTTCATATAACAAATATGGCTCAACTGATACATGCTGTTTTCTATGGTGGCGATGATCTCGCGATGTTTTATGATGGCGAGAGTACAACTAATCACCGATATTATTGATTCTGGCCAAATCTAGGCAGCAAAGAAGACGACGAAAAACGTCTAACGATACAAAGTATATCTGTTCAGAAATGGCAGAATAGTAGTTTCAAACTCAACAAAACAATAACATTAGAGTTGACAGAGTTTCAGCGTTTGAAGTTCAAGTTTGTTGAGTTGAAGTTTGTCAACAAAACGTCGCTGTTTGTCTGCAGTATGTTGATGTAAATCCGTTGAATTTTGAAAAATGGAGCTCAAGTTCAACCCAGCATGAAACAACATGCACTTCTTTACAAAGGTAAGCAAACATTATTTAGCATTATTATTTAGCATTAAAACAGTTTCACAGTTGGTTTTGGTTTTCCATTCCGTTTATGGCCTTGTCTAATTAGCAGAGTTTTTTTGTTTGTTTGTTGTTTTTTTCTTCTTCAAAAATGCAAGGTCCATTTTCATAAAAGCCTATGTTAATATGGAAAGATTAACCAAAACTAAACTAAAAACATTTTAACATAAATCAACAACAGAGAGGAACAACATGAGTGATATGGTTTACTAAATATCTATTAAAACAGCCCCCACCATTATGTAAATCCTGCTTGTAGTATTATTAATTAGCAAAAAACACAAGAATCCTTCCGAAGTTTCATTAACCTGCATGACTAAAGTCATATCTAAGATAATAAAAGGATTATCTTCATATATTCTAAAAGGAATAAGAGCAAAACACGTTAGATTCCCAGTGGTACAAGTGACAGTTAAGTTCGTCTGTTTGATTTCACAAATGAGTCATGATAAATACGTGTTTCAAATTGTCCCCCAAATTTGTTCATGTTCTTAATCATTCATGTTATGCTTGCAAAAAAAGATATATAAAAAAGGACGAAAAAATGAGATGGCCCTAGAGGCCTGATAAATTGAGCCCAGCCTGCTGTGATTGATGGCTGAGTCATAGTGAAAAATTACAAAGGATGTGAGACTCACTGCATGATAAAGAGGGTTTGTGTGTGTGTGTGTGTGTGTGTGTGTGTGTGTACGTGTGTGTGTGTCGGGGGGATGGTGTGTGTGTGTGTGTGTGTGTGTGTGTGTGTGGGGGGGGGGGGTAGTTGCTGTTTCCACCCTCCATGGATATGCATGAGGCTGAATTTCCACTTGGATCTCCAGGAACAGGCCTGAGCTATGGGCTCTCCCCTGGCGTGTCACTTTGACTGGCGTCTCGCAAAGCGAGGCTAGTTAATGAAATGTGTTGAAAAAGTGACTCTTGCCTCCATCCACTTTATTAATGAGTCGTTACGCCAGCTCATGAGCTGTCCCCTGGCCTCGCGTCTGCCGGAGCCTCCGTGCCCGTGCTTACGCAGCACTAAACGCTGCCGCGAGTAAACACCCGGTCTGGGGTCTCTGCGAACGCTCGACCGCTGTGGGACCCTGGGCGTCTCTCTGCGTTAACGCTGATGTATGCAGATCTGCTGGGGCCACGGGGTGTTTACTGGATCGTCCTGGGGGAGTGGTGGTGGCGGTGGTGGGGCGGTTCAGCACCGTGTGCTGTTATCATAGACCTATACACATTGTGTGATGCGTCGACACCCACCGGAAGCTGGCAGCAGTCAGGATCTTGTAAATTAATTTTTAATTCTAATAATTTGGGTTGTATCGGTCTAAGGCGCTGAGCGTTAACGGGTTAACTTCCAAATACTGTGTAGCAGGGCCTACAAATGTTGGCATTTCATACCGAATAGTCAATGTGTGCACATGTTCACATTTTGGAGAATGCGCCTGTTTTAAATGAGTTTTGGCAATTATATTTCTGTCTCCGTACACAAGCTCATTCAAAACAAAAAGTGCTCAACGTTTGATTATAAAACAAATATTGATTTTATATATATTTTTTTGTTTGTTTTGGCATGAGAGAAGCAAAGGGACAAACAACTTCGGTGTCTTGTTTTACAAGTAGTTCATCACAACTATACATCTGAACTTGTGCGTTTACAAGGGATGACATTGTTGTTAGGGTTAGCGTCAGCTGAATGTGGTGTTGCATTTCTCAGGAGCCACAAGTCAGAGTGTTGACTAAACAGATTTGGGATGTGCTTGTTGTTTTACTTCCTGACCTACTGCGATGGAACCTTGCAAGGTGGATGGATTTGCAAGATCACGACCACCCGAATAACCATCTTCAACCTGGTTATCTGATTCATAAGAGGCCCATCCGCAGTGCTTTGGACCAATCGGCGCCCTGTAAGGACCTGTTGGCAGATAAGTGCGCAGTTGCGATACGGTGGTAGACAATAATAGACAGATGGGTCAGCCAATCACCTGCCATTAAAAGATAGGCAGTAAACCATCGGGTAACTGTGATGACCTTCTAGACCTCAGTGGGATTGATCACATCAGAATCAATAACAAAAGCATTGGTTTCTTTCTCCCTGTAGTGTTCAATGAAAACCTCCAATATAGCCTTCTTTACACGCAAATAAAACATGTCTGTCTGTCACAGCATTTACTTTAACCTTGCATAACAAGTTATTACTCACGCCCCCGCTTGCATATTTGAAGGGGAATTCGTAGCATCACAAATAGATTTTCATCCCTGACATTCCGGTACATAACTGCAGATGTGTGAAATCCTTCATATCCGACTTTCAAATCCCCTCAGTAACTGCTTTGCTCTAACGCGTTCCCCTGACGCGGCACGTGACCAGCGATATCCTTGTTACTGACAGCGAAGGACGCTGTCCGTCCACAACCTCCTCCCTCTTCTCTGTCTCCATCGCTCGTCCGCTGTGTTCCTCCATCCCAAAGGAATGGCACTTTTTCCCTGAGCAACTAAAAAGCTAATTTGGTTTGCTGCACGTCCCAGCAGTCCTGCTTCAAATACTTTTAACACCTTCCTTGTGTGTATGTGTGTGTTTTTTATTTGATTTCTTATTTTTTTTTGACACTTCCGTAGAACAATGTGTTGAGAGGAATTGCAAATAAGGATTGTGTTGTTCAGTGCCCAGCTGTTTAATTGGCCTGGCAGTCAAATGTATTAAATAACTGGCGAATTGACTTTGACATTTTCCCTAAAAGAACCACTCTGTCAGTTTGTGTTCAAATTGGATTTCTTTGATTGGATTTCAAGTGTGTTGAGCTAGTCCATATACAGTAGCCTATTAAAAGGACAAGACAAGGAGACGGCTACTTGGTTCTTTCAGGGGAAAGATATTGTTTAAACATGACTAAGACTACACTGTGACAGCTGTCAACTGTACTAAACTAAAACACACTGCATTTGTAATATTTCTTCTATACTTGAAGTTTGTTTTATCGTGTCAGTTTAGTCAAATCACCATTTCAGTGCAGCCTGCCTGCTTTGGCATGTTGCCAAACTACTTTGTTAATTGGTTCATCTGGTTCCGTCCCTCTGTTCGTGCAAGGTTCGTGTTCAAATGTTGTCCAGATTCTTGGAATATAAGGTAGACAAGAAATGTCCTTCCTTCCTGACTGAACAGTTGACTGCTTTGGGAAGTCTCTATACAACATACAGTCAGTGTAGTTGAAGCTGATTTGAAGGTGCAAGCCTTCTGGGGCTTGTTGGAGGTGTTGATAAGGTGAAACAGCAGCGATGGCCGGCGTGTCCAGTTGACGGCATTCTATCGGTAAAGTGTCACATGAGTGCGGGCTACCGGTTGGCCAATGTGTTCTTCTGCACGAGTGTGTGCGTGCACATGCGTCTGTGCATCGTATGCACATCATACACACACACACACACACACACACACACACACACACACACAGATAGCTGTGAACAAGCTGATAGAGTGGCACTTTCCTATCTCGGCCCTTCTGAGGAATGAAATTATATATTTTTTTTAATGAATCAATGGGCAAATGCCCTCAAGAATTCAAAACCAGAGGTGAATCAATGTCATCTCTGGCTCTGTGTATTGGGACAACATGACAGTCCCGTCAAATAAAAGAACCTGCCTCTCTACCCTTTCTGTTGAGATAACATTGATTTAAGATAGATGGGGATTTGCTCAATGTCTTCTACCTTCTGGGCTACAGTGTAGCTGATTGGAGCAGAGCCATGCTTTTCACTTGAACAGCTCTCAACACTTCTGCAAAGTGCCTTACAGTCGTGCAGGAGTGGCGTGGGGGTAGTTGGTTTCTGAACACTGTCAAAACGGTCTACCACCATTTTCACTGGCTTTGCTAACGATCGTCTCGTTAGTTAAGTGCACTAGTAGCAGCTTGGTGTAGTATGTGAGGCTGAGTGTGTAATACAATACCTTATACTATATTTACATTTAGTCATTTACAAGACGCTCTTACCCAGAGCGATTTGCAGCAAGTACAGGGACATTCCCCCCCGAGGCAATTAGGGTGAAGTGCCTTGCTCGAGGATACAATGCCATGTTGGCACAGCCAGTGTTTGAACCGGGTACCTTCCGATAGTTTGGCATAGTATGCAAGCCTGAGTGTGGAGTACACTACGTTATACTCTCCATGAGAGTATTGTGTTGTTAGTTTAATGACATTAACTGTAACTGTACTTAACGGACATTTTCATCTGTAACCACACTTTACTGTACTTGCCTATTAAATGTATGGTAAAACGAAGAAATGCTTCTCCCAAAAAATAGGCCCTATCTAAGAAATTGTACCTCTTGACGACAGATATCCGTTCATGGATATGGACATGTTTTCCATGCACACATGAAACGCCCAGCCTCCTCTGCCTTTACTATACTCCGAGGCAGCTGTTGCTCATCTCACCCATAAACATGCCTCTCGCGACCATTATTACAGTCAGTCTTCTTGCCCCTTAAAACGCCTTCCCAGAGAACATCTCCTTCCTGGGACCGTGGCTTGTTGCGCCACACACAAACAGGCTGACTGACGTTCACACAAAGCCCCAGTGAGGACATCTGTAAGATGGTGGTAACGGCAGCCTGGGCCACCAGAGAGGAAGCTGACCAGGGGCAGAGAGACACTAATGACAGCCTTGGGACCTGCGTGTCAAAGGAAATACAACATGCATGATTCCCACATGGGCACATTTACACACCAGCCAAAGTAACAGCATGCAATCCAGCCATCGTTTCTTTGGTGTGTTTTTTTCTGCGCAGCAGAATCTTACATTTTTAAGACGTGTGCAATTTTCAACCTATGAAATGGTGAGTCGTGCGCCGGCGCTTTGCTCAGAAGTTACCCATTTTTGTCCCGGAACGTTCTGATGATCGATAGCTTGTTTCGGCAGCTGTCTGACGAGCTTACCGTTCTTGTGGAAGTCGTTGAACGAGAGCGATATCGCCAAAAAAAGGAAACGATCCGACGTTTGGCCGTTTGTCAAGGTGGCCTGCGGGCGAGCCGAAAAAATGCGGCCGGGATTTTGTGCTTGTGCTGAACCGGCCACTGCTTGTTTCTCCTATCACACCTCACTCCATTTCAAGTGCCAATCAACACAGATAATCTTTGAATTAGAGGGGTGGGGGGTGGGGGGGGGATGGAGCGGAGGATAGAAGGCAGAGTGCTCACACAAAAGATAA
Organism: Neosalanx taihuensis; assembly: GCA_030340665.1. Lineage (NCBI taxonomy): Eukaryota > Metazoa > Chordata > Actinopteri > Osmeriformes > Salangidae > Neosalanx > Neosalanx taihuensis. The sequence continues at coordinate 3,183,110 of CM059313.1, read as the reverse complement.
GTCCCCTTTGTCAGCGGGGGCAACGGTATTTTAATTAAATATATGAACACATGGCTATGCCCTGCCTGCCCAAGTCTAAACAAAGATAGCATCATCTAATCAAAGAGAGCCCTGCAGTGTTTCAAGGGCAGCATTATTTTCTATTAGGTCCTTCTCCCCAGGGATTTAGCCAATTTTCTTTTTTATTATGATAGAATCAGCATATTGTAGATTGAAGCGGGCGATAGCGGCGCAGCGGGGGAAGGTGCGACGGCCGCCGACTTCCCGCCAGCATCCCTGAAACCTTGAAAACGCCGCCTCCGCCACTCTCGCTTTCTCGCTTCGCGTCCTTATGAAGTCCTGAACAGAGGCCGGGCCCCGCCAAGCCCCGGACTCCCGTTCAAACAATCGCTCTGATGTCGCCCAGAAAGGTCACGCGCCCTTTTTAACGAAGAACGATGCGGGATCAAAATGCACCAAAGCAAAGCGGGGTAGCAAAGCCAGACATGTTCGTCTCCCGACCTTGGTTCATTAACATCAGTGTGCCTGTGTTTCCCCCTCTCTAATAGAGAAAATATGACCATTCACAAGAGCCCTATGACAATTCCAGGCCGACACATCAACATGAATTTCAAACGCATTGTTCCTTTCAGTGCAACTCCTAAAAAAAGAAAAAAAGATCAACATACTCTCTTGAAGAATTCTCCCATTAGAGACACCTGGGACAGATTCATACCCGCTTCGATCCTGTGATTGTAATGAGATATCATTACGGTACGGAATCCACTCATGCTAATGTGTGTCATCAATCTGCTTCCATCACCAGGCTGGATAGAGTTAGCAGAATGCCGCCACCGAAAATAGAACCCTCAACAGTTGGCGGAAGGGAGATGAAGTCGTCATCTGCCTTGTCTTCTAATTGGATCGCTCGGCGTCCCGGTAAGATCCAGATTTTAATTGTATCGTCTTTGAATTGAGGGACGTGGGGCACTCAGGGAAATTTCAGGCGCCAGTTGCGTAACGTCTCTGGAGACGTCTCCATTGCGTAACCTCAAATGACCTGGAGGGCACTAAGTTATTCGTAATGATATCTACTTCCAGAACCAGGATGTTTAGTGCAGATTAATTGGACGTACTTTGTTTAATAGAAATAGTATCAGAGAGTGACTGTTCGGTAATTATAATCTATCTGTATTGTTCTAAAGTCCTTATTAAGATGATATCAATCAGTATGTCATTATAAGACCCTATTGAAGTCCCAAAGTGGGATATTATCCATTGCTACATTCAAATATTTGTCCTAAGCATAAATCAGCATGGTATTCTTTTCGTAAACAGTGGGCAGTCTGGCCACACAAACAAGCTTCTAATTCCAATCACAACCTAAGGAATGCAGATCGAATATGCTTTGATCTGTATTCACTCACAATTTCAAGCACCTTAAGATTATTTTCCTTGTTCATTTTTTCAATAATTTAACCATAATAATGTTGCAAAACAATTTTGAGCGGCTGTTGAGATGAGAACAGCTCTGTCTCCCTTTCTCTATAGGTCACCTCAGGGGTAATTACATTCCTATGAGGTGATACAGGCTAGCGGAATAGTATTGGTTTAAAGCAAGTTCAATTATTGAGATTCTCATGTATTCAAGACGATTGATACAGTAGTCCATCTATTCTCGTTTGTCAAACATCATTGACTTGCAGGGGCGCAGCATTAAGCAGGAAGCCAGACTACCTCTCGGTGCATAACGTGACACAAAGTTGTCGCGCATTAATTCTGAATATCGCGCTGCCCTTCATACCCAGAGGGACTGCTTCAGAGAAGCAGAATCAATGTGCCCTTGAATTACTGCTGATGTTATGAAAGTAGGTCTTCTGGTTTGGGGAGGCCGTTTATCTAATCCGATGCGTGAAAGACATGGCTCCATGATATTTTCCTCTTATTTTCTTTGTGTGTGTTCTGTTTTGTCTGTCACGCAACGCAAAGATGGCACATTTTGTCAATGAACGCTTACTGCATGATCAAAGAAAGTCTTCATGTTTAATTTATTTCTACATTCTGAAACTGATGATATTGTCCTGGAGTAAAAGACTCAAGCCTATAGGATTGATAGGTAAGTGCCTATCCTGAGGTAAATGCCATGCCCAAGGATGCTCTCAGGCTGGCACAGCTGGGATTTGAACCTGCAACCTTCTGATTACCAGCCCGATTCCCTAACCGCTCATCCGCCAGACACCGTAACCCCAATAAAACCCAATGCGTAAGAACATCTTTAAAGCGTTCGTATGCCTGTGAAGAAAACAATTACAACGTCACCTTCGCTGCCAAACTGGAAGGAAAGTCAAATTGAACACTAAAAGGACAAGTGGCCTCTTTTGCGTTCTTGTCCCTGAAAACCGCTCCGTCCTGTGCTTTTCACACCGGGGGCACAAAGAGCCTCACTTCCCCTGCCTCATCAGTAATCACCTCACACAGCTTGGGAGCTTGTGCACAGAAGAAGGGATTTGGCCCTCCCTGACAACCGGGATCTGTTCAATAACACAGGAAGGCTGTGTGGGGAGTAGACTGACCCATGTGCCCGTAGTAGAGTAACACACCAGTATTCATGAACTCTGGCCAAATTGGAACTATAACTGAAAACACAGACAGAGAAAAGAACTGACTGCCGCTCCACAGACTCCAAAGACACCTTTGTGTTATTGCATGGTTCCAGTCTTAATTGACCTTGTTTTTCACGTCTGCTTGATACGTATACTAAAATGACCGAATAAGTCACTAATTGCCTTTTACATATGAATTACAAGCATATAATGAATCATAGCATGTCCGGTTAATCAATGAACAATTTCCTCTGTTTTATCGAATGTCAGTTAATCAGGCACCTGCTAAAGCAAACATGCTAAAGTTATTGTCCGTGATCCAAGGTTCTAATATGGATTTCCACAAAGCACATATTGATGAAGCGTATCGATCTCGTCGACAGCGTACTGCTGTAATTACATTTATAAATACGGCTCCGTAAAAGGAGAAAAAGAGCACTTTGGGTGAGGCTTGGGTTTCAAGGGACAGGAAGGCAAACAAATAATCTGTTTATGTTGCCTGTCCAGCTCGCTGCTGGTTCATCCAGATGTCATCCAGGTAGTCAGTTATTCAAGCTGAATGACTCAGAGAGAAGTCCAAGTTTTACCCGCACGAAACAGCACTTCATTCAGGTAGGTAGGTTGACATTATTGCCTAGGCCGTGATCCATTTTGAGCTACGCCGTTTGCTTTTAAGTCCGGAACAAGAACAGAGGATAAACGTTCTTGTTTGCGTGCGTGCCTGTTCCAGACGCGTCGAACGCCGCTCGCTCGTTGGCTGAGGGAAAGCGACACGTGCTGCGTGTCAGCACGTCTGCAGGCAGGCGTTGCATCTCAGCGATAACGAATATCTTCGTGAAGGAGGTGAATTTTTCTGAGAAGCTCTTCACAGTGGCTTTCTTTTCAAGTCCACTTAGCCAGCCAATAACACAAGGCCGTTTGACACGATAACAACGCGTCCCCTCAAATGGTGTCAATGCGGAAACAAAACTCTTACGTTGGCCTTATTTAAATAGGTGGAATGCCAGCAGTATAGAATGTGGCTGTTAAGTGGTTATACTGTCTTAGCACTGGTCTATAGCTACTCCACAGCCCTTAATAACAGAGACATAGAGAGGAAAGTTGACCCCCATAAAGCAGATCCAGTCTGCGCCAATTTGACAGTGGCATAAAATGTATATTATACATATCATGTACGGCAAGAAATGACATTGTAGATGAATATCAGCCGGTTGGCTCATTCATTTGTTCACCGGGGTGACCTTGTAAGGTCCACACACTCGACAACTAGAGTATGTTCCAAATTAAAGCTTTGCTCAGGAAATTGACCTGTCAAATGGAAGGCTAGGGGAGGAAAGCCCAGTTTGTAATGTGGCTGCTTCATGCACGGCGTCAACGGGAGGAAAACGTCCATCGATGCGGCGACCACGGCGGTGCGAAATACGAGGGAGTTCTCTCAATATCCTTAATCTGGGTAGTTCTGATTTTCTTCAAGACGTCTTCATTACGTCCCTTATTGTGCGATTGATAATTAAAAGTGCCAACCTGATTAACTTAATTCAAAGCGAGCGTGAATAACAGCGAACTCTGATGCTTGGTACTGGCCACTTAATATGTTAATGCACCCTCATTGAAGAAAAGCGATACAGAACTGTTTACAATCAAGCGATTGTTTCCACTGTCTGCTGTGGAAAATTGTGTGTTTCTGTAAGTTATAATTCGCAGTTTGGCCATGTGTGTTGCCATGAACTGCACCCATGTATTTGTGCGTGTTGCAGGGGCCGGTGAAGGATGGTTTTGACATTCTGGGAACCCATTGCTAGAATGTGATTTAAAAGGACCTATGGTTTTTTATCTTCTAGCGCCTACAAAGCATCACGCCCCATTCGGCCTCTCCATCATGACGCTGCAATGATTCCACCCCTCCTCCTCCTTCCCGCCGTGGCACCTTCCCTGCCTGTGACATCTCAGTGTTCACCTGAGATATGATTCCCAGTCAAACCTCCCCCTTTCTCCTCTAACTTGAACTAATGACACCAAAGGGGTCCTTTTCTCATTGCCAAGCATTTGTTTACAATCCATTTATTTGCTGGATGTGATATTGTTCTCCCAGACAGTACTAACCATGACAAGTCTTCAAGGCCTTTGAAAAAATCCCATTCTTTAGAGTTCATACATGACCAAACCAAAATACCCTGTCAAGGTGCTGATTTAAGGCAGCAGATTCTCAGAGGGAAAATCGAGTTTCCCCCGAAGGCTATCGTCTCGAACACGGAACCCGGGACTCCAGTGAAACATTTGACTAGGTGTGCCTGCTTAGAACCCATGCGTCATTCAGATCATATTCGGTTGCTGTACCTTTCCGGAAAAGTCCTTATGTATACGGAGGATGAAGTGCTATTTAATGTTGTCGCCCTGCTGAAACCACTTCAGCAGCCAAATCTGTCTGGTCCTAATATGGAAGGATTATCTTTGCTAAACCTGCAGTGAGATGGACTGTGCTAGCTCAGAATCCCATAGGAGACATGATATGTCACTGCATTAACTCAACTGGCTCCTCTGATTCAACACCATCATCTAGAGCATCTGTGTCTAGCTGTCTGTAATTAGGCCTGTCCCACTAAGTTTGTTTTAATGGCAATGTGTGCCCCCCCACTTATTTAGTATTCACAGTCTACTATGTACAATTAAATGTCTCTCCCAGTGGGCCACCTAGAAGGTAATTAAATTATTGTGGATTTGCTTTAATGTGGAAGGTTTCTCTTATATCATGACCTGCCAACAGAAAATCTAGTTTGTTGCCTGGGCAATGTCTGTTGCAGGGTGATGCATTTGGTTTAATCAGTGGAAAATATTCTTGATGGGCATTGTCTCAGTATGGCATGGAGATGATCACTGTCTTGTCAAGAACCACCCGCTGCTTTCAATACTTAAGTAATCCCATCTCATACTTGGCCTGCAACACTGTCGATGGTTCGAACTCTGGTAAAGAGTTGGTAAATTCGTAGCGGATAAGGCCAGTACTTGGCATAATCGGTATGTTTGCATTAGACCAAAATGGATGATGAAACAACATTCAATATGGCCCCAAACTCTTGTTCACATGCCCAGACCAATGAGGGTATCTTCACCATCCATGTGTGTTTGGAGTGATTCCTAAATCCTGGGATCCCTTCTCATGACTGAAGCTAATGGCCGAGGCTCCACGCAGTGTGCTGGAAGAGAACACACAAAACCTCCATTAGACGGTCATCATGTGCTCGGGGCTCACTGGAAGGGGCTTTTCAACATCTCCTCTTGACGTATGGGTATTTGTTATTCCCGTCGAGCGCAAGACCTTTTTGCTCATCTGCGTTTTCCTTGGACACGCCAGAAAACGCTAATCCTCGGTGACGTTACTCGGCAGAGCCCCCCCCACACACACACACACACATACTTTTCTTCAGGTGCTGACCAGTCGGTTTGCTGTTTGCGGTAGAGCTGATATAAGAAGGATTACAGCGTCCTGCATGGCTGCCTCGGCCTGACAACGGCTCCGGTCATTCAGAGGACTTCAGGCTTCAAGGTCCATTTGTGGCACCTGCAGGCGGCTGAGATTTATCTGATGACTGTTTGCCTGTTGCAGCTGAGTACGGTGGCTTAAGTCTATGGCAGACAACACCTTACGTTAACGTTCAAATAACTGGATCATTTGTGTCATTTCATAACATCTCATTACATGTTGATAACTAATTGTTTTTATTAAAACCTAGAAATTGCTTTGTAATTGAATGGTATTGTGATTGCAGTATATGTTTGTACAACAGTGTGAGAAGGCCCAGTACAGTGGGGGAGGGCTTTAGTGGGTATCTGGCTGATGTAAAGGCTCAGGCGAAGGTTGTGTTACTAAAACAAGATCGATGTTTATATCCACTTACCCCTGCAAAGCCCAACAGGGCTTCTACCTTCCTCAGGTTAGATCCATCAATATGGAATACAATACGTACAGCATCCGACCATTTAGAAACACCGTCCTTCCACTTCCCAAGGCTACATCCTGAAGCGGATACTTCTACCTTTAGTAGGTGCTACCGCTGTGTGTACACATACTGTTACTGGCAGGATGCATAAAACCCTGCTTGTTTTTAGACAGTTCTTTGTTCTATTAGTTGTGCCTGAAGCCAGCCTCCACAGCTTCGTATCAGCGCCCTATGGCAGTGATGTCTCCTCTGTTGACGGTTTCTCTAGGTTACTGGTCTGAATGTGGAAAAGCTTGCTGGTTTTTGTATTATGAAATTTGGCTACTGTAGCAATTATTGCCCTGTCGTATGTAGCAATCATACTAAATATCAAAAATAATCTCCCAAATACTGTGGTTAGAATGAGTAGAGAAGGCAGTTGTAGGCGTAGCAGGGAGTCTGTTCAGCTGTGTTGTTATTGTTCAGACTGGTCGGTCCTGTCGAGTATGAGGAGGTGAGGGAGGACATCTTAATGAGCATGATGCAACACTGATCCGGGAGGTTTAAACGCTCTACAAGGCCAAGGGCACACAAAACGAGGAGCTTGTGTTCGGAAGCACTTTAGCAAACAATAGTCTGAAAAGAAAATGTAGAAAAGGGCCAAAAGGTTTACCTCAAGGCTTTTCAATCTTTAAAAGGACTAGCTGGCACTTGTTTTTGCTCTATATTCTTCCAGGGATGTTTTCTTATCTATTTGTTACTGTGTAGCCCTGTTTGGCTTCTTTGGGATTTCCGCTTACCCTCATGGGTATTAGCACTCATAAATACAGTAGCATAAACAAATCCTTTGCGGTATCAAGTTTGCAGTCAAAAGTAGCGGTCCTAATGGACTTAGTATTTCTTCAGTATATGTTTCTAACACATCCAGGGGTTACCAGTTATTGTTCAACACCATGACAAACTGGATGGAACACTGGGCTATGCTTTATGCCTTTCAAAGCTCTGACAGATCCATTGTTTTCATGCCTCCGTACGTAGAGACTGAACTGCCTGTCATATTGTATCTTACAATAATTAATTTAGTGCTGCTGTGTTCAGGGTAATTTGTCAGAGAGTTTTGGTACCACGCCGACACTGAAATTCATGCATCCAACCGTCAAAAAAGTGAAGCTGTATTGAACTCTAATTTGTAATTTCTCCGCCAAATGTGACCATTAGAAGGAATGGATCGCTATTTAATTGTCTGGCTTCGGCTATACTCCAGCGAGCCGGCTGACAGTGCTGTCAGCATCCGCTCAACTCATGTTGGATCGCCTCTTTCAGGTTATTTTGGTTTGACACCGTATTTAATTCCTCAGGTTTTTCTGAGAAGGGCTATAGGCTTGCTCTCTCTGTCTCTCTCCCCGTTCCCTCCTCCATCTCTCTTCCTCTCTCTCTTCCCTCTATCCCCAAGGATTATATTTAGAAAGCTATAAATCATGTGTGGAGCTTAATTCTCTCCTCAGGGATATACACCTGTCTCTCTGGCTAACAACCAGGGAGTTGAGATGTTTTGATGTATCCATGTTTCTAAGAATTCTTCATTCTCATAATTATGAAATGATTTATTTCAGCGTATTTACTTATGTTTTCATGTGTCTGGTCATTGTTTTATATTCTGTTAGCCTGTCAAAAAGTAATAATATGAAATGAAATAATAATACATACAAAATCTAAATAAAACGAATCAGCTTTGTTAAAAGACATTACATGAATTTTCTCAGGTATATGACACATAATGTACTGTATACTGGATCATTGTACATGTAGTTGTCATTATTTAAAGGGTGACACATTGATTGTCGATTTGACTGCCGCTTAAAGTAAAGGCGTGAATTATGATGACCTTTGAGTCAGGTTCTATCAAGTTTATAACTTTAGATTTTCTGCCAGTATTTCATTATTGTGTGTGATATTTCACATAATACTTAATTTACATGCAAAATCATGAAGTTTCCTTGTCTGTGAAAAGCCATATATGCCATCACGGCAAACCAGCAGGATCTTAATTATTAAAACCTCGTATTTCTTTATTAGCCTAATAATTCCGTCTCCTCCCGGAGTTCTCCAACACATGGATCCAATGAGCAGTTCATCGAGTGGCAGGATCTGGACAAGGAAATGGCGTTTGCTGGGGTGATTAATGGGGTCGGTATGCTGCTCACTCCGGGTGGGAGCAGAGGGGGAGGTGGGTACTAAAACATGTCATTTTAATCACGGCAATCGCTTGTGGGGAAAATAATTTCATTACCTTTCCAACAAACCTCCGCCACCCTGTGTAAAACATCCTAGAGCCCTGAAGCTACGCGGGCCTCCCACAACTGACATGGCTGGGACAGCGACTGAAGGGAGCAGAGAATGTTGGGAAATGAAGTTCAGATGAATGCCAGAATACCAGAACTCATTGTAATAGATCTTCTCTTTGGCATCCTGGAGGATGGAACGGTTGGAATAGTGTCATATTGAAATGAGGTTCACTGTTAATGGCCTGTGAACTTCGTCGTTTATTGGGTTCAGAGCAATGTTGCATGTGCTGTGTGGGTGTACATGTGTGGTTGTATAAGACAGCATATGCATAGGGTGTTGATTAACCAAGGTCAAGGCTAATATAATCCCGTTGTAAAAATGTTATTGTTCGCAGTCTGCATGGCAAAATTGCAACCGGTCCATGCGCCGTCATATTTGTCACAAGTAATTAATTCCTGTCCTATAAAACTCCTCCTCGTCATGTGTATGGGGTGTTCATTTACAGGCGTTCTGTGTCTTGGCCTGACAACAAGAACCTCTGATTGCTCAAAGCAGAATAATGCGCTTGAACGAAAGTTACCTTCAAGATAGCTTTACTGGACGGAAAGAAGTAGAAAAGCAGGTGAGGTGGGGGTGACGGGTGGGTTTGAGGTGTGGGCGAGGTTTGCTGGGTGGTAGGTGAGGAGGGAGTGATGGATTTGATGTGGGGTTGAAGGGTGGGTTTGAGGTGTGGGCGAGGTTTGCTGGGTGGTAGGTGAGGTGGGAGTGACTGGTTTGAGGTGGGGGTGAGGTTTGTCGGTAGGTGAGGTGGAGGTGAAGGGTGGATTTAAGGTGTGGGTGAGGTTTGTGTCGGGTGGTAGGTGAGGTGGGAGTGAAGGGTGGCTTTGAGATTTGGGCGAGGAATGTAGGGGGTGGATGGTGAGGAGGCTCGGGAAATAGTTTTGGCTGCCATGTTTCAAAACTCTAAAAGCTTTTACAGTACTTAGCCTCCCCTGCCCAGCACTCACATCGGTAGGCAGCATAGGACGCCCTGCTATTTTGTCAACGTGCCCCCCCCCCCCCCCCCCCCCCCCCCCCGCCTTTCACCATCTCTCCTTTTCAAAGCTTGCACCTCCCCATCGATTATTTCAGACTTTTCTTGGGGATGTTGCTTTGGTTTGTTGACAGTTTATTTCAAGTGGACATTTCATGGACTATGATCTCCCAGGGAACAACAGTGCATTCCATCAGATGGATATGAAAAGCTCTTGTGACTGGATGCCAGTGGCAGAATGAAGTAAAGAAATGAATACATCTTGAGTGACCCAGAATACTGGTGACCGGAGCCCTACGGTAGACACAACGACCCCCCCCCCGACCGCAGCCCCCCCAGATTTCTCTAATTCCTCCTTCAACCTATGTCCCCTCGCTTTCCTCATTCCCTGACCCCTTCTCTCACCCAAATCATCTCTTTATTTCTCTTCCCCTCCTGCTTCTCTCTCTTTCCTTAACCCCTCTGGACTCTGGTAATTGTCATTCGGAGCACCTCTCGCCCCCTTTACTTTCGCTGCGGGAAGGCGGTAGCTCCGAGCAGCGTTCGCAAAGTGGATGGAGCTCTTTATAGGGGGAGACGGAGGGCCTCTGGATGGCTGCCTGTGATTGACAGGTGCGCGTGAAGCGGCCACCGCAACCGGCCCTGGCCAACCCCCCCCCCCCCCCCCCCCCCCCCCCCCCCGGTGAGCGCCGAGCGTCTCGCCGCTTTGAAACCCGTCTCGATTCGGCGACTCGTCTGCGAGAGAGACATCAAGGCAGTTTTCTTCTTTTTTTCCCCCTCTCTCTCGCCGGCAATTAGTCACACAAAAGGACTTGAACTCGCCGTTAGTTGCATTCGTGCGTCACCGCAGCGTATCCTCGGGGGATGGTGGGGGGGATGGGGGGGGGAGGTTGTGTCTCGAGGCCTGTGAGAAGGGCTCGCAAGCCAAAGCGCTGCGAATGTAGGTTTACGCCCGGCCAGCCTTAGGCTTTCATGTTGGTATGTGCTTTAGCTATTATCATAATTGTTGGCGGCGGTTGTTTGCTGACAAGGTGGACGGACAGGAATTATCGTCAACTGCCAGCCTACAACAGATCTTTGTTTTGTTTACGTCATATTTCATATTCCTCCTACTCTTGTCCACTTGTGTGTTATATGTTAAACATGACAGTTTAGGTTGAGTAAGGTTGAAGTGTTGAAGACTACAACCTTCTCACCAACCAACCAACTCTCTTCTGTAGGAGCAACATTCACTAGTTTCTGTTCTTGGTATCCCAGAACCTATTGTGGATGGGATTTTAATTGGTCACAATCGTTTCAGCCAAGCTATTTCCCCATCCGCAGCATTTTCGCTTATTTGTCTTTCGCTTGTTTTGTCTAAGTCAATAAACCAGACTGAGCTTACTGCACGCGGTGTGGGACAGACTAAACCAGTTGTAGGGTTTCAAGTCCTGCAGCATTGGTTGAAGCCTCTAGTTCAGTGGTTCTCAACCCTGGTCCTCAGGCCCCACTGTCCTGCATGTTTTAGATGTTTCTCCCTTCCAACACACCTGATTCAAATGAATTGTCATTATCAGGCTTCTGCTGAGCTTCATAGTGACTCATTCGTTTGAGTCAGGTGTTTTGGAGCAGGGAAACACCAAAAACATGCAGGACAGTGGGGCCCTGAGGACCAGGATTGAGAACCACTGGTCTAGTTCATCCAGATGCTGGGGCTTGTTTGTCATCGCCTCGCCTTCCTGACTTGGTTGAGAATTTCAGCTTTGGTAAATAATTGATGCTTCAGGCATCTATATCCCTCTTGCTGGCCTGTGGGGACACCTGTAGGTGTAATCGTCATTATTCTTTACGAGCGTCAACCCGGTCGTAAATCGCATGGCGTGGCTCCGTGACCTTTGCTTGTCACGCGGCGAGAATGGATTCACCAGGCATCATGACTGTTCCTTCTACTGTGGACTTTAAGAATGACAGCTGAAGGGAGGTTAACCTTTGTGCACGTCACCTTTTCTTAGCATACGTCCACGGAGGAAATGCCGTAATGCTCGTAGTGACTGTAATTGTGCTTAATGGCCCGGTTTTCTGACCGGAAAGCCTTGCGTTAACCCTCAAGATTACGGATGGCACTTTACCCCAGGCACGCAGAGAGGCGCAGTGTCGACCGTGCGGCCAGGACACATTTGAAGAGGCTGTATTAGTCTTCTTGAGGGGGCCGCCAGCTTGGCCAGACCGCAGCCATTCATCTTCCCTTATCGCTCAGAAACGCCCCCTCCTCCCCCCCCGCCCCCAGGGGAAGGACAGAACGAGATTCATTCTGGAAGCTTCCAGAGCGACACCATTATCAGAGGAGCCGTAATGGATTACGCGTACGGCTAACCGGTCACTGTCAGTGTTTTCCTCTGACGCTCCCATGTAAAGTTCGATTCCCCTCGCCGAACTATTGGATCGCGGCGCTGGGGTGGCTGGCTTTTCCCTGCTGGGTGTTTGGCCAAAGCGGTTACCGCGTGGCTCTCCGCCCACCTGGCGCCGGGCTCCATCCCTCCTGCATGCCTCCATTTGCCAGGTTGGCCATCGCCGTTTTCAGTCTGCTCCGCGGCTAATGCTAATATGCTAACGGTACATCTTTGGCATAAAGGTAAATGAGGGAGTGCTTTATTTAAACTAACCTGACAGGTGGGGCTGAGCAGATGCAATCTATTGAACACGCCATACGCAGCCAATCAAGCGATTCACAAACACAGAGACGGTCGCAGCAAGGCATCTCCTTCATTAATCAAAAAAAAACAAAAAAACAAAGAAAGAGAGTTGATAATCGTGAAATAGGACCATGGACAGATCATCAGTATTCCTCTATGGTATCCCCCTCCCGCACTGCATTATCTCCCGAAAAGCCATTGTGTGGCTCTGTACCGAAAATAACCATGGGCAGAATGAGTTTGACATTGGCCCACGGCACAGGCAATGGAGGGTGACACATCCAATAACGGGAGAGTGGCAGGGCTAAATATTTTTGTCAGGCCAGCGGCTTTACTGTGAAGCCGGGGTGGTTGAAGGGTTCATTTGGGCCTGGATTTGAACACAGCAATCTCAAAGCACGACTCCAAGGTAAAATGGTAGTTTAGTTGAAATGGTAGTCATTTTTTTTTCTCCCCCTCCTTTCTCTTGCTCGGTATATTTAGAGAATGACTCTCGGGGACAAACCAAGGGGACAGGGCTTAACCCTGAACAACAGACCGACACCCAATGGATGTTTTCAGGTTTGAATCCGAAGTAGGTCCGTGGTTTCACCGTGCTGTCATAGACAAAATTATTCAGCGACTACAGTGAACCCTCGCTACATCACGGTTCACTTTTCACGGTTTCGCTACTTCACGGATTTGCACCAGCATTGTGTTCTGCATTCTGATTGGCTAAAACATCTCTTCAACACAAACCTGTGCATCAATGAAGTTGCGGTTTACAGGATACAGTACTTTGTTAAACAAATGCTTGGGCCTGTAAAAAGGGTTTGTTCTTTGGTTTTAATATATAATAAAGTATTTAATTGTATAATAATTGTAAAAAATATATAGGTTTCTACTTCACGGATTTCGCTTATCACAGGTTCTTTTTGGAACGTAACCCCTGTGGAAAAACGAGGGTTCACTGTACACCAGGGGTATCCTGGTCCTCGAGGGCCGCTATCCTGAAGGTTTTAGATGTTTCCCTGCCCTGGCACACCTGATTCTAATGAAGCGTCGTTATCAAGCTCTGTGGAGGTGTGCTGGAGCAGGGAAACATCTAAAACCGTCAGGACAGCGGCCCTCGAGGACCAAGATTGGACACCCCTGCTGTACACTGATGAATGAAGATTCATTGGGTTTTAGACTCTCTGAAGCCCTCTGGGGGAGAAAAGGTGAATCCATTGTCTGGTTGGAGACGATACCTCGCAGATTCCTATCTTTCGGAGGGCTCTGATGTGTCATTTGTCCGACAGCCCTTAACCGAACCCAAGCGGGTCTGGAAAGTGATCCAGCAGCGGTATTCATGAGGCCCCTCTCATGAATACCTAACCCTCCCTCCATCTCTCGCCGTGATTTCGCCAAAGATCTCCGGCGACGCTCAGACTGTAACCTGCGGCTTAGTGGTTCAGGGCCGCACGCGCTCTGCGGAGGACGTGAGTGTCGGGGCGAAGAGCGTCAGGATTCATCACGTCAACCCTCCCCGGGACTACGACGGGCCAGACAGACAGGATCTTAATCAGTTCCAAGCACTCTTAAAAGGGACAGAGATATGCTGGTCTGCAGTTGCGTGGTCCACCGGCCGCAGTTAGTTATTCATGGCCACACAGACGTCATCTGTTCTCTGTGGCACAGGGAGTTTGCGTGAGTGTTTGTGTGTGGACGTTTTCATGATTTGGGGATTTTAACCTTACACGTTGATATTTCCAGAGGTCACACGGTTATGGGATCTATCTGGGATTGTTTTGAAATGTCAGTCACACTTGCGACTGGGGATTCATTCAGTTTTAGTCTCAGATTTCTGAAATTTTCTGAATTATTTTTCTCTACAGCCTTTATTTGCCCTACCATTACTAAATAGTTCCTTTAGAAACGATTGAATGGTTTCCATGGTTTCCACAACAGCTTACCACTGTTTGCACTACTGTGTATCCCCCTCCCCCTGCACTATATATATACCCATTCCTCTCTACACTCTCCTACTATAGTGTTATATTCTCCCTCATCTGTACAGCTAGTGCCCACTTTTTACTTTGATTTGTATCTAATTTGTATTTTACATTATATTTTGTATTCTGTTTTGCCCTTATTATTATGTTACACCCTTACTATTATGTTACATATATGTTCAATGTTTGCTCTTTTCTGCCAAAGTAAATTCTGTGTTTGTATATCCTGCATAGCAAATCAAAAAGATTCTGATTCAGAAATTTTGCACTTTCAGACTAGACATGGGGAAATACTGATGCGTGGTACTTAGGATTGGTTGTTGAAGTATTCACAGTGTTCCCATGTTGTACTCAAGGCCTCCCTGTACCCCTATCTGTCTTTATCACCCGCCTGTCGCACTCGTCTGTGTTCCAGTTCACCTGCTGCACACTATTATTTCACGAGTTGGATCTTCACCGCCGTCTGGCTGTGTGTTCGTAGCTGGGTCTGAGTGTGTGTTGGCTGGGTCCCGGGGAGAGACAGCCCTGGCCTCCCGGGTGGTTCTACCAGTTGAGCCTGTGACCTAAATGTTGCCACGGTGACGATAATGAGGACCAGCGAGCGAGTCTTCGGTGTTCCCTGTGTGCCGCGCAGGAAGTGACTGACATCAAAAGAGGAAGTCACCCCCGGGCACCGCGGTACTGCACATCTACACACAGAAGAAAGAGAGTGGGTTTGTGTTCACTTATATGTTAACATTTACATTCCATGTAGTCATTTAGCAGACACTCTTATCCAGAGCAATTTAAAGCAAGTACAGGGACATTCCCCCCTGAGGCAAGTAGGGTGAAGTGCCTTGTCCGAGGACACAACATCATGTTGCCTCAGCTGGGAATCAAACCAGCGACCTTCCGTATACTAGCCCGACACCCTAACCACTCAGCCACGTATTAAAAGTGCACACATTTGATATCGCCACGCCACGCCGCATCGCCAAACCGGCATGCGTTCCACGTCCTAACGAAACCGCCACGCCAGACAGAAGGAGCCTCCAAGGTACGGCCGTGACAAACCGCGACTCCACAGGGAGCTCAGCCCTCCGTACGTTCAAACGAAACGGCCCGGCTTCCTGCCGCAGGGCTCAGAGAGATCTGTCATCCCCCGTCCGAATCAAAGACAAACCGCTGGAAGCTGCTAAGATACAACACTTGCTTTTTCCCCTTTAATTGGTCGCTGCTTTCATTCCACAAGGCCTGATTCACAGTAGGGCTGAAAACTTGCGGTAATTACAAGCTATTGCTAACAATGCATCGTGTTTCGTCGAGAGACAGCGGCAAGTCGTTACGTTTAACAGAATCACTTAAAGGACAAACGATTTAATGAATCGAATGGCAAAAATCTAATATAGGCTCGGGCATCGCCCCTGAGATGCGTGAAGATTCAGGCGAACGATTGATTCGTCAATTATTCTAATTGACATTAATACGTGTCCATTTGTGTCTGAGACCTTGAAGTGCTTACCACGAAAAACATGGCCTCCAGTTAACACCCTGCCGTTTTCTTTGACGTGGAACCATAAACAAAGGACCCAGTACAGTACTCACCAAATTAAACCGCTAATTCAACTTGAAAGTTTTACTGTATGATAAAGTAGTTGCATCGCAGGATGTATACACTAAACAAGGCCAACGTCTCAATTAGATTTTTCCAGTTGAAACTCATTCAGATAACAACAACAACAAAATGGCTTTGGTGATGTGTGCAATGCTGGTAGTTTAATCCCAATGTAAATACACTCAGCCATTTATCAGACGCTCTTATCCAGAGCGACTTACAGCAAGTACAGGGACATTAGGGTGAAGTGCCTTACCCAAGGACACAAGGCCATGTTGGCACAGCTGGGGCTCGAACCAAAGACCTTCTGATTACTAGCCCAACAAACTAACCCACCATGCCACATGGACCCACATAAATACATTAAAAGTAAGGTGTGCCTGTCCCCTTGTTCTAAGTTAATGACGAAACATCAGGGAAGATATCCACCATTCCATTGATCAGTTCAGGTGGGATGATTACATGGGGAGCCATGGTGTTCGAAAGGGAGGTGAAAAATAAGACACCAATCTGACAAAGACATAAGCTAAACGATTCGATTTGCGGTCGCTCCCCTACCGGCAGAAGAATGAGATCCCATTATCGGATTTAGTCCCGCTAATGTGCTCACCAGATATGGATTTGCAGTTTCAGCGGCTTCTTTGATTTTTATTTTCTGCAAGTCGCCCATCACTTCTGCTCACCTGTATTGGCCTGCAATAATGTGTCCGACAGTGGTGCATTTCTTCTTGATTGTGTCGGGTTTATCTGGCCAAAAGCGCTCGTCAGCCAGTTGGAGATGCCTGCTGCTCTGGTTGCTATGGCGGGAATAAGAGTGGCCAGATGGAACGACGCTGTAGTCAGACAACAGCGATATTACCTTGCAGAGTAGGCAATACTGGCATCAAGGTTTCTAGCTGTCTGCGTTCAGCTGCATGCTGACAAGATATCAGTACTCGGAGCAGCTTTGTTCTTTACTGGGGAAAACTGGTCTTGTCAAGTTTGTTTAGTCAGAATACTTCTTTGGCGATGGGGTAAAAAACAACAAGATTCCTGTTGTTTCTGTAGTTGTGTTCAAATGCGTCCTATAAGCCTGTTGTCACTGTTTATTTTTTTACTGTTTCTGTCAACGTTGCGAACTCTCCACACATTTGGATTGAAGCGACGGCGAGAACGCAAGAAGTCAAAGAGAATTGTGCTTCTCAACAAATGAGAACTCTTCTAGTAGCGACAAGCCGCGTCACCTAAGTGAAGGATGGCAACAACAGTCATGTTTTTCCGCCGTTTTGGATCGCGTTGGCTGCCGTAAAGTGTGTGGGAGGTGGGGGGGGGGGGGGGGGGGGGGCAACGCTGGACAAGTCCACAGTCGCTCAGGCAATTAAGGAACAACCATTTCAATTTTGCCAGGGCTTCCTGACAAGCCGTCCTGTGGAATGAAGCTGTGTGGACTGGAGTTGTCAGGGTGATTGTTTAAAGTGTGTCCCGATGTGCCTGCTGGTGTCTCTTGTGTGGAACGGGGGGCTCTGGCCTATTAGACTGACTGTGCCGGGAAGGGACAGCCCCCCACACAGGGAGATGAGATGATTGGACCAGAGGAATCCAAACAGCTGTTATGAATACCAAAAGGCCTGCACATTATATGTAAATGCATGATTTGAAGCATTAAAAAACGTTATGTTGAAACAGGGAAAAATTATCATAGTATGTTGCCGATCCCCTTGCAGTGCACCATGCACACACAGACGAAAAATGTTGTGTGTGTGAAAAATAGTGGATGCTTGTACATTATATTTCATTAATTATTTAAAGAAAAAAAATCTTATAGTAATTATATGGGCCTTTAATTAGTGAAACCACTTATGTTAGCAAAGGCTTCCACATGCTGGGCTTATATTGCATACATCATAAAAGTGGGGGACATGAGGGGCTGGTGGGTGGGGGGTGGGTGGGGGGGAACCCTTTAAGACTCATGAAAACATGCAGCACATTCGCCGAGGGCTCCCCAACGCTCATTCCTTTTGACACCTCCTCTCACATCAGGTGTGGCTTTTAGTCCAACGGCCAGAACTCTTGGCAGTTTAACCACCAATCAAAGATCAAAGGCACCGATCCTAACTTTGGACCCTGTCGATTTCATGAACATGGGTGAAGATGATTCCTTCCTTTCTGGTGTGACGAGTCCTTCCTTTACGCTTATGCCGGGGAAGGTAACGTGTCGGTGTTTTCCATTCGTTTTCATTTGCATTAGTCTCCGTTCCTTTTCGTCATTGTCGGTTCGTGAATGCGTCGCTGTCTGTTCATGAACGCATGTGCGTTCTTTCGAAATGCACAGTCGTGTTGTCTGTACGACGCGAGCGTGTCAAGTGGTGCTTCGGTGACGAATGCGTCAAGACTCGCAGGCGGATGTTTTCCATAGACTAAGTAATGGAAGAAAAGGATTGTAGTTTGTGTGACACTTTCACTCTCTCTCTCTCTCTCTCTCTCTCTCTCTCTCTCTCTCTCTCTCTCTCTCTCTCTCTCTCTCTCTCTCTCTCTCTCTCTCTCTCTCTCTCTCTCTCTCTCTCTCTCTCTCTCAGAGTACTGGCTTCCTGTATCAATGATACACATCATGCATTGTGGAAAACACAAGGCAATGATACCTACACAAGGCGGCGAAACATGGTTGCTTCCAAATTCGATGGTCTACAGACACTCCAAGACTATTCAAATTTGAAAATGTTCCATTCCTTTGCCCTCCCTTTGTTTTGCGGGTATGCGCGTCTTGAGAAAGACGGTACAGGATTTGGGAAAACCAGCGACCGAGCCAAGCTCTAACTTCCCTCCTGCCCCGGAGTCTGTCTGCGCAGCGCATGTCCAGACAGACGGACGTGGCTAACAAGCACCTGTGCGAGAAGCTCCTCACTTCGCCAATGCTGGAAAGAGGAAGAATCGGAGAAACGAGGGGCGAGCAGGAAGCCATGAAGTCAGGCCAGACTTTATCTCGCCAGCTTTGAATCTTCCGGATCAGGTCCCTCAAGGGGTTTTCCCCCGGCATCCCCTTAACCGGGATCTGAGATGCACTCTCTGACATCTTGACGTTCCTGCAGCTGAGCGTGCCTCGGCTCAGGCTGGTTTGTTTGAGTCTGTTCCTCTGTCATCACGGTAGGGTTTGGACTATTGCACTGATTGGAGAGGGAAGCGGGGGTAAGATCCGTAAGGGTTCCACCTGGAGAAACAAAGAGTGAGAATGTGGTCTGGCTTTGATGTCAACTATCTTTTTGCCAACTTTTATGGTGTGTATTTGCTCAAGTTATACCAGTCCAATGGTCTATGGCAGCAACATGACGTCCGTCAACACAGGAAGCACATTATTAGGCTCTTTGGTTCTACTTCCTGAGTGTTGCTCAAGTCCCAGGGGTCGATTATGACTTTTTCCTAAACCTCACTTTAATGGTGTTGAAAAATAGGTATGCTACCATATGGTCATTATATTGGAACCCTGGCGTCTAGCAAAGAATGGCAACAGGGTGAGTTGTGTTAATATGTAATTAAGTGGAGGAAAAGTATCCAGCTGCTTTGAGATTGGCTTCTCAGCACCTACTCATTTCTATGACTTCAAAAACTAATATTAACTATCGCACACCATCCTGGAGAGCTTTGTATTACTAATTTAGCAGAGTTTCCAGGGGACAGAAAATGAGCTAAAATGTAGCGATATATCCAGGATCTCCAATTAATTTAGTGTCCTACAGATTGGAGAAGTAGAGATAGTCAAGAAGATATTTCTCTTTCCAGGTCGGTTCTGCGCCTGTGTTAGTACTGATACATCATCGTACTCTTATGAGTTTTGAGGGTTCGGAAACAACCCTGCCTATCATTGTGCTGAAGGAAAATAAATAACGTAGCCGTGCTAAAGCAGCAATACTAAGCAAAGTAATGAATATTTCAGTTCTGATGAGGCATTTTTACAATTGTTGCACCGTAGGATATTGTTTGAGATGGAGTATAGTATAGTATATTTTCTTGCGCTGCCTTGAATTGCGTTGCCTTGAATTGTAACACCTGATTAGCCCGATGATGACATTGGACACTGGAGGCTTCAACTTTAGTGCCACATACACTGCATTTCTAATAGAGAGTATGGACCTATAGTATGGACCTATAGCAGACACCCCAAGGAACATACACTGTGACCCCTGAGCTGGCACAAACTCAAAAGTAATAGAGCATTTTAGGAAAGCAGGCTAACTTATATATAGCCATCCATTTTTTGTCACTGCAAAACTGTGTTTTTTGTGCCCAGACTTGCTTTCACGAAAAGCCTATTTTCACGATGACTGTTGGCTATACGTTCAGACTTAGTGACAAGAGAGTTACTTTCTTCTTAATACATAAGGAGTGGTAACAGTGATGTGTTTCCTGTTCGTTTCCGGTCTGCTTACACAATAAACACCCAGCTCATTTGCATAACGATTCCCTCCCTGTGCACACTGTGGTATTATACTTTATCACTGAGGGACCATAAACCCTTGTCCTGTTGTTACCAAATTATACAGTCACCATAAAACTCAACAGCAAATGCACTTAATGGCTTCCCCCATGCAAAGCATCCACTAGCTGATCCACAGCAGTATCATCAACATTTTCAACCTGGCTGTGTCTCATAACTATGCTCTTCTTGAGCCTTTCTGGACCCCCTATGGTAGAATATTTGAGCAATAAAAAAAGAAGACTAAATTCATGCCTGAATCACTTGTGAATTATTAATGCTCTGGTGACGGCCGTCAAGGTCAACGTATGATTGAACAGCGATTGTTTTCTCTCTAACTCGGATGACTAGACAGATTATTTTTTTTATTTTTTTTACCCATGTACACCCAAATCAACAACAGCTCATGCAGAAAATGTATCCATGCGTCACTGGCATTCCAACATGCAATGGCAACACATTGTGGAATAATCATAAGCAACAGCTTCTATTTATTTTATTTGTTTATTTATTATTATTTGTTTTTAACCATGATGTGGCTAGGTGAAGGTGGACCATCCTGCCTCGTTTTCTCCTCAGGTCAAGCAGTCTAGATAACAAGGCCACGGAAACCAGACACGCACTGGCTGTGTACGCCTGGGTTGAACTCCAGGAAGCCTGTTGTGTAACTCCACCTGAATCCTACCTGGATTTACTACCCTAGGCAATGCGTCTCCATGGCAGTCATTTGCATACCCTATTGCTCTGGGTGAAAAGCTACAGACAGCCAGGGAGGAAGAGAACGTGAGAGAGAGAGAGAGAGAGAGAGAGAGAGAGAGAGAGAAAGAGAGGCAGAGAGAAGAGGAAAGAGGAAGAAAGGCTGATTTGGAGTTAGGCTCAGAGGGAACTGACTTGTTTGGAAGTTCCTACGGGGTTTATTTATTCTGTGAGCTCTGAAAATGTGCTGAATGCAATAATTACTTGGAAACTGCCCGGAGGTAGGTCATTTATTATGTTTATATATTTTTTTAGATGGAAGGCATTCCATTTCAGGCATTCCGGCCTCAGAGGTTGCTTTGGTCTGTTGTCGGTGGGACTTGCTAAGCCGCAGCTGTATGTCTCTAACAAGACTTGCCTGCCTGCCTGTCACCCAACCTTCCTTGAGGCTTGGTGTCATGTTATGTGGGGCTGCTGAAGCACCGTACATAATGCAACAGCCAATGCTTAAGGTTCGAATGGGAGTGAGGCGTGTTGAATCCATCTTCGCTCGCAGTTCTCTGTCTTTTTTTCCCTTCAGCTGTGAAAATGTTTGCGTAGCAACGGCGCGATTTACGATCAATAACTTGACGTGCAGCGTAAACATTTTGGCATGATCTATGAATATTTGATCTAGCTGATTTATTAGTTATGGTACCAGATAAATGAAAGTAGTTTTGAGGTAGGAGACCACGTATATCGCAGAAAGCTGTGTCACTGACCGTACAAACCCTTTATCTGTGACTTCCTTTTGTTGTCGAA
The DNA here is from genome assembly GCA_030340665.1 of Neosalanx taihuensis. Classification (NCBI taxonomy): domain Eukaryota; kingdom Metazoa; phylum Chordata; class Actinopteri; order Osmeriformes; family Salangidae; genus Neosalanx; species Neosalanx taihuensis. The sequence continues at coordinate 3,161,109 of CM059313.1, read as the reverse complement.
CAAACTAACAGTCATTGTTTTCATTCTCTGACCGTAGCCAACGCACGGCTTCCGGATTCATCTCCAATCACGTCGTGCGCTACCATTATGGAAAGCAGCCAGCCTTCATTGAGATGAAGCGGACTGCAGAGGCAGGGATGGACTTCAGACTTGACTGACACAAGGCTGAACTAAATGATTTACCCAGACCTCTGGTTTGTGTGGGGGTAGCTTTATCGATGGCAGTACGCAAGTCACCACAGATAAGGACGTGCGATTGGTTGTATTCAGGTGCATATATGCTGACTGGGAACTCATGAGTGAGTATTGTGATGGTTCTATATTAAGAACAACATAACCTGCTGTAGTGGCGGCGCACTTCTTTGCTTTGCTGTATTGACACAAGACGTGTTGAGAAAGGGAAACCAGGGATTCTTCATAGAACCGTTTGTCGGCCCTCGGCGCGTAACATATAAATGAGGTCACACAAATAATTTCCTTGAAATAACGTTCCTTTAGTTACTTGAAATACCTGTTAGCACATACGTTCATCCAAAGTGACATTCGGAGATTGCATCGTCTAGTATTGTCAAGATTAAAATGCGGTGCTGGTGGATGCTTGTCAATTCCCAGGGTCAAAACGGCGAGTAAACATTCGTCTGAGGCGAATCGCTGCACGTCTTGACCTAATTGCTTAGATGCATGGACAAACCCCAGAAGACCAGCCGTTTACGATCCATCTTGAGAATGTCGTTTCTAAATGGGAAAATTATCCCTTTAAATGTTTTATAGCGGTACGTTTTAGGTTCAGACTAGTTTTTATATATTTTTATTTTCCTTCACGATGGGATTTTCTAGGTGGTCACGATTAAATATTAATAGCAAGGCGATACAACTGCTTGGACAAAGTATATACGGAAGCTGTTGAAGCTAGGACATGCGCTAGATATCAAAGACAAATCTAGCAGCAAATTGCACATTGTCTTCTATTTTACATGAAGTATTGTACAGATAGTTTTACCCACAAATCGTTAAGGTCTGGTTCATGTTGAGGTTCAGATTCAGAATACTTCATTGATCCCGGGGAAACTCCTTCGCAGCAACGGCACACAGTCTCGCAAAAGCACAGGAGGAGGAGGAAAGTGCACACGGGGGGGGGGGGGCAATTATACAAGTATTGATCTTGTAGAATATACAGTGTTGTGTCAGGATGTACAGGATATACAGGGTTTTAGCAGAATATACATAGTTATATTACAGGATGTTGTGTCAACAACTTAACAGGTTAACAACTTTCCTGGAAGGTCATGTCCCTGAGATGCACAAGACCCAATATTTTCCACACACACAAACACACACACATCCACATCAGACAGACAATGGCGTTGAAGGAGATTAAAGTGGTTGTTTAAAGCCTAGATGTGTCTTGATGGCACCTGCGTTGTAGAATTCATGCCAGATGTTCTGGAGGAGACGGGTTCTGAAATGAGCAAATCCTCGAATGTCCCCTTTGTGTTCTTCCACCTGCGCAGATGTTCCACGACATGTTACTCACAGGTCCTTAAGAATCCTGGGGCTGGGAGAATGGCAGCCGGAACAGACGGCCTTATTGCCTTTTTGTTTTGAAGCGTTTTTGATATGTATCCCCAAACTAAAAAAATACCATATCCATAAAGCACAGCCTCCATTTGAAGGGATTTCAGGGGTCTCAACTTTTAATGATAATTGTTTGTTCAGTTTATCAAGTTGTAATACTGGCGAATGTTTTGTTTTTTTTCCATTCTGCTCACTGGGTTTTCTATATTATGTATGCAAATACGTTGCTCATTGGCAAATCTTTCAGCCATTCCTCCTTCAGCACAGCACACCTGACTGTCCAGGTTATAACACTCTTATGGCTCTTCTCTTTGGCACTTGTTTGGTTTCACACAATGTATGTTTCATAATCAGACTGCCCGCAAACGTTTGGGGACTATCACATGGGTTGCGATCAGAGACCGAGTTCTCTAGAATGTTCTTTCTCGAGTAGAGCGGATCCCAGTGTTTGTGCGTGACCCGCAGTCTCACCTCTCCCTGAAGTACTAATTAGAACAAACTGGATGGCGAGCCGTCCCCTTCAACCCGCCCTCGGAGACGGATCCAGCCCTCTTGTACAGCGAGGGAAGGAAGGCGATGGAGAGAAGTATGAAGAGAGATGAGAGGTTGAGCGAGAGGAAGAAGGATAGTGAGAGGGAACAGAGAGAACATTTGCTCATTTGGGGGGTGTTATGGAGGAGCCCTTTGTAATGGATGCTCACAATATCCTCCCCCCCCCACCCCCATTCCCGTTTCGGTGACAAATATCTGTTTGCTCGTTTCATCATGGTAGGGCCTGAAATAATGCACTCTGATGGTAGCTAGTCCGCAAATGCCAAGCATGCATCAGCACATTTGCACCCGGGATGATTTCTCTTCTTTGTCCACTAGACCCCCAACCACCCCCCCCCCCCCTCCCCACCCTCCTCCATTTTCTTGCCAGCGCGTTGAGAGTTGTTCTCGATCCCTTTTCCCGGAACGAACGGCCCCCGTCGAGGTAGTTTACGAGTGCAAAATGTGCCATGACAATTATTGAGACGCAAAATGTGCCATTTCAATTATTCAGACGCGTCGCTCAAACCCCCACACCCAAAACAATTTTCATAAAACAAATGTAGTGTCCGTGCTGACCGTGCGGAGGTATTGTTCTCACCAAAGAGTCCTTTGTTGCGTTGGTGTAACTGCCAGAAAAGCGATGCCACTCTCAATATTCCTCCCCTTCATTTCATGTTTGTCTGAATCTCCCTTTGGATATGTACCTCCCAGATCGAGCCTGGAACCAAGGGTGTTGTCTTTCCAAGTACAGGCTCCGTATTCTGCTTAAAATAATCGCTGTTTACCTTTCACGGGTGACAGGATCGGAACACGGAACTCTCCGGAAGCTGTCCTTTCCCTGGCATGTTACAAAAGGCTTGAAAGCTATGCTAGTAAGCCAGCTGTATAAGGGACAATGACTCTGACACTGTCATACCAGCAGATAATGTTTGTCATTTTGATCCAATACTGGAGACAGAAAGTACACAACTTACTAAAGCTTAGAAGAAAAAAAAGAAAGAAAGAAAAACAGATTCAGTAGACACAAAATACTTCCCACCATTTACACAACAGACAAGGTTGTTGATGTTTCTTTCCGGTCCTGAAGTTCCAGGACTCAATTCCCTACACCATTAGTCCCTTTCTGGCCATTTGAAAGTACACTTCTTGCTCACCTTTAACCAAGACGGTTAATAAAACCTCCTATGAGGTTGTGGTAAATAATGTAAACACGCAGGGGAAGGGAGGAACCTGGACAGGAAGAGGAAGTGGAGCGGTAAAAAGCAGCACATTTGTCAGGACTCCCCTCAGGCGAAAAAGTGCATCTTACTCCCTCCCAAACACACACACACACCTTCACCCGTCCACCTTGTGCCCCTCAAGTGCCTTGGCACCCCTCGATTCCTGCCGTCCTACTCGCAGGCTGCTATTGAGTAATTATTCTCGTTTACAGGCCTTCTACTACGGGGGGGGGGGGGGGGGGGGTGCTATAATTGAGAAACATTGGCCGATAGAAGTGTGCTGATATTCCTGATTAAGTTGATGAATTGCATTGTTAAATAAAGTGTTTGTCTTGGAAAGCGCTCCGGTCTAATGCTCGCTTAATAGAATGCAGGGAAAAGGCCATACCAATGATGGGACCATAATCTAATGAGGCTCTCTGTTGTGCAATTATTGAGTTTTTAATAAAGGTCACAGCGCAAGTGTAAAATGCCACAGCAGATCAATCTGTGTTTATTATCTCTTTAATCAGATTTCCTGGACCTGTAAAATCTGTAGACTTTTAATTTTTTTGGGGGGGTGGGGTCTGTTATCAGTAATCAACTAAACATGCAATGGCTACCCATGGTATGGACACTAAAGACTCACCCCAAATAGGTTTTTTTTTCTGTCGCTTACGTGTGCATTAATGGTCAGGATGTTAATTGTAATGAAAATGTTGGAGTACGCTACAAGATGCCACTAATTAGATAAATAACATTTATGGTCATGAAGTTAAACTGGCCGTATACAATGCATTGTAAACAACTGTGTCGTCTGCGGTAAGATGAGGATAATGTTGGGTTCTTGCTGTCTGCTCGAATTACAGACATTTGATGAACTGGACTACATCGTTTTTCAAGGGTGGGTTACATGGGAGCATTGCACCCATCTACCTCGCATATTACTTCTAACCTTCATTTTTAACCTTCATCAATTAACCAATCACAGCCGGTCCTAAACAAGATTCACAGTGAAGCCATGGATGTTTGACCTTGATTTTACAGTGTTCAAGCAATGCAGGTCTAAGTGTGTGTGTGTGTGTGTGTTTGACATTGCTCTGCAAGAGCTTCATTAAATGCTGAAAAGAGTCTATTTCAAGAGGGATCTTATGGATACACACGCACTACACAACCCTATACATCATCAGCGAGCGCTGACAATAATTCACAGAACAGGTGCCTCGCCACAAGACCAGTGGCCTGGGGAAGTGAGTGATTAGTGACGCTCCCCCCGTGATGCATGGCTCTCTGTAATAAAGAATGATAAAAAAACTACTGCCTTTTATTCCCTTCAGGGTTTATTAAGCGAGGGCCGGTTGCCATAGCGACGCGTTGGCAGGATATTGCCGCGGATACGGCATAATGGGTCTCCTGACACAGCTGGGCCTGCTGCTCTGGAAGAACTTCATTCTCCGAAAGAGACAAAAGGTACCTGCGCCCCCCCCTCCCCCTTCTCCCCCGCCCTCCCTCCCTCTCTCCCCACCCTTCCTCCCTCTCTCCCCCCCCCCTCTCACTCTCTCTCTCTCGCTCCCCCCACCACCGCTTACCTCTCCCACAGCCCTCCCCCATCCCCCAGCCACCCCCCCCACAACCGCTCCCCCCCCCTCCCCCCACCACCGCTTACCTCTCCTACCGCCCTCCCCCATCCCCCAGCCACCCCCCCCACAACCGCCCCCCCCCCCTCCCCCCACCGCTGCTTACCTCTCCCACCGCCCTCCCCCATACCCCAGCCACCCCCCCCCACAACCGCTCCCCCCCCCTCCACCACCGCTTACCTCTCCCACCGCCCGCTCCCCTCCCCCCCACCACCGATCAAGAGGTGAACCACGGGCGCTGTCACGTCACCGCAGCCCTCAGCGCCGGGGGCCAAAAGGAGCGTTCGTCTGGGGAAGGAGGTCAGACTCGGGGATTATGCTTTTGATGCTCGTCTCAGGGCGAGCAGCAGTCAGTCACCTGCCGGCAGTACAGGATCTCTCCCGCCCGTTACTCCTGTACGAGCTTATACAGCGTACCCCATCGTGACATGTTGCTTATGTATCGAGGCAGGGATTGAGGTCAAAGGTTGTTCTCACAGTCGAACCACCCCGTCGAACCACCCCGTCACCCAGCAAGAGTTCGTTCACCGCATGATGACACAGACTAATCTGGGTGTCCTCTGGTCACAGAAGATCTCATTGGCCCATAACCCGGGCAGTTACGGGCCCTTTACAGTGTTGTAAAAAGACAGCACCTCGTCAAAAACGCTCACGTGTTTTCGTAATTACTTCCTGGATCATCGTGGGTTCAAGGGCACTTATGAAACCTGTAACAGGCTGGTAGCCTTGATAACAACAGCATTCACATCCAATAATCCAGCTGTTTTTCCGAAAGCAAGCTCAAAATATATCAGCTCTCGATGCAGTTTCATTAAGTCGTCATATTTCTTATACAAGTATCAAATTAATGGTGAATGGCCTTGGCCTGGTATCTGAATGTATTTATTTGAGGTTTTAACTTCGCCTGAAAACATCTCTCATTAATAATGGCTCCAAGCTGGGGTCAAATCACCTGCTGGGGGGCCCAGAATGTCACACTGTTAAATAGTCATTTCCAGAGTGCAACACACACACACACACACTCATACACACACACACACACACACACATACACACACACTCATACACACACACACTAATACACACACACACTAATACACACACACCTTTGTGACTAATCGTCTAAGGTGACTGCCTTGGACAGTAGCTGCAAGGTTCAGTGACCATTATGTCTTTGCCCTGGCCGATTCCCTCGACCCTAGTCATTAGCTCTCTAACTCTCTCTCATCACACACACACACACACACACACATCCCTCATGCATGAGCCTAATGTAGCAGCTAATGACGCACGCTGGGCATAACCCACCGTGACGTCACCACCCTACCGCAGGCTGGCAGCCCCATAGCAAGATCCCAACTTCCTGTCAGAAAAGACCCTGGGTGCTGTCATTGTCATTTGAGCTTTGATACTTTTGATGTAGGTTTATGGGGTATGCATGCAATTTAAATACATAATAATACATAAACAATGCATAATACATAAGCAAACAATAAATAATACATACATAAACAATACATAATAAATAAACAATATATATTGTTATACGGCCCGTAAGTAACTGGGATAGGCTCCAGTCACCCGTGACCCCTAACGGGAATAAGCAGAAGAAAATGAATGAATGAATTAATAAACAATATATAAATAATACATAACTAATAATAATGAATACATAAATAATAATAATAAATAGTATACATGCTATTTAATTTTAACTTGTTGAACCGAATGCTCTTGTGGCTCTTCCCTTTGGCACTTGATTGGTTTCACTCAATGTATGTTTCATAATCGAACTACCCGCTATGTTTGGGGTCTATCACGTTGTTATGATCAGCAACTGATGCCCTTTTTGTAAAGCTCTCACTTGTAAGTCGCTTTGGGTAAAAGTGTCTGCTAAATGAATAACCGTAAATGTAATGTCATGAGTCTCAGAGAGAGGCTGTATTTCAGGCCATTTAAAGCTGTACACAGACTTAATAATGTGTAACTGCACTGGTAAAACACAAAAGATGTGGCTTCTCTTTACATATAGGTTACACTAATTACCATGGAACTATACATAGCAATGCCAAGAATGAATCATTTGTAGGCACATGTAAATACCCGTGTGATTTAAATGGTATTACGTGTTGGCGGTATAGGCTATTATGCAAGTATAAGACGGCACAGTGTTGGTGATTGGTGTAATGGAGACTTTCAAGGGGCAGCTGAAAGCCAACATCCACTGACCTTCCTGAAAGCCTTCCTTTTTTTTCCTACTTTTGTTTACATTACCAAGCTTCACTCCTACACTTGTCATGTAACTATGATACTGTTCTAGTTATTGTAGTCCAGAGAGTCAGGTGGCTCAGCGGCTAAGGCGTTGGGCTTGTGATTGGAAGGTTGTGAGTTTGGTTTTCGTCGTGACGTTGTGTCCTTGGGCAAGGCTCTTCACCCTACTTGGGGGAATGTCCATGTACTTGCTGTAAGTCGCTCTGGATAAGAGCGTCTGCTAAATGACTCAATGTAAATCTGTAGCTATAGATAAAACCCTGCGCCAAATAGCTGTGTTAGTTTCCTTTCAAAGTAGGATGATAAACAGAGAACAGATTCCGCTGTTTTGGCCGAACTACATTCTCACATTCCTTTAGTTGACCATGACAGATGTGATGTCACCACCACAGTTTCTATGATTCTGAAGTGACCTTTCGCTCAGGGCAGACACAACAAACAGAGCGCAGGCATTCAGTGTTCCAAAATATGGGGAGTGGGTATTGGCAAGTCTGACGACAGTTAACAAAGGACAGTAGGACGCGTTGAAGGCTACCGGAGGTTAATGACCAATTATATGAATGTCTCACCAAGCATTTGAGGATTTTATAACTCGGGCATGAAACTGATTTTATGGTTCAGTATTTCACATAATTTCATAGGGAGAGATTATCTAGTCACAAAAGGCAGTAGTGTCCAATGGCAAATGCCTAGAGAGCCTTGTGTTGTCTCTCTGTCTCTCTATCCCTCTCCCTCTCTCTCTCTCTTTCTCTCTCTCTTTCTCCACTCTTCTCTCTCTCCACTATTCTCTCTCTCTCTCTGTCTCTCTCCACTCTTCTCTCTCTCTCTCTCTCTCTCTCTCTCTCCACTCTCCTCTCTCTCCCTCTCTGTCTCTCTCTCTTCTCTCTCTCTGTCTTTCTCCACTCTCCTCTCTCTCTCTCTCTCTCTCTCCACTCTCCTCTCTCTCTCTCTCTGTCTCTCTCCACTCTCTCCTCTCTCTCTCCCTCTCTCCCTCTCTTCACTCTTCTCTCTTGCCCCACCTTCCCCCTCTACTTTGTCCATGTCTTTTTTCTACAGGGTACTGACCTGATGCAGGATGTCTTAGTGAAACAGGCGTGACTTCGCAGCGGTAGTTAGCTCTGTTTTCGTTCATCTCGCCGCCAGCGACCACTCCATGTGGAACATTAGCCCCCCCGCAGCACATTACCGGACCCACTCAGCCGGGGCGGGCGCCGTGCATTCCACGGCCGTCGTCAAGACATGCTTTTATTGCCGATTGGATTCGACTGCTGATTGGATGCTCTGTCGCCGAGTCGATCAGGGTTAGGGTCGAACCCGGTCCGTGCTGACCGCGGCGCAGATTCTCCTTCTCCTTTACGACGCGCCTGACCTTTGACCTCGCAACGCCGCCGCTCTCAGCACCCAGCTCGTGTGAGAAGCTCATTCCAGGTTGCTGCTAAAGGGGGTCGCTACGCTGAGTCGGGTGAGGGATGGGGCTGTCAACAAATATTGTATATTCGAATATATATTCAAATAGTGTTTAAAAAACGAATTTCGAATATGAAAATGTATATTTGAATGTACAGAAAAAAGGCTTAAATGTCTTGCACAAAACTTGTAATCACAATCAGCCTTTGTTTATTGTTGTCGTTCATTTACACCGCTGTGCGCAGAGAGCGCGACAGTGCGTTAGAGAGAGAAAGAAAAAGTGCGTGTGTGCGAGCGAGAGGCCAAGGTCTGCGGTCTTGGCCATTAGTTCATCTACTTATTTTTGTGTAGGTAATATGTTGTTAAATTAACTTATATATATTACCCATACAAGTAGTGTCTCGTATTAATTTGTCCTGTTATTGACATGCCTAATGCGCAACCGGGAAACTCGAATATATTCGAATACTATTCGAATATTCGAACTTCATTTTTGAGCAGTTTTGACAGCCCTAGTGAGGGATGGACACAAGCTGCAGAAGATTATGTGGGGGGAGAGGGGGGGGGGGGTGGGGGGAGCGAGAGAGAGAGAGAGAGAGAGAGACAAGGAGAGAGGGGGGGATAGAGAGAGAGGGGGATAGAGGGAGAGAGAGAGGCGGGGGGGGGGATAGAGGGAGAGAGAGAGAGAGAGAGGGGGATAGAGGGAGAGAGAGAAAGCCGGAGGGAGCCTGCCTGCCTGCTCCCAGGATGTGTGAAAGCCTCAATAAGAGAGTGAGGTGAAGAGTTGAAGCTCCATGTAGCACTGTAAAAACATCTCCCGCACAGCCATTTCCTGGAACCATGGAGATATTTAATGCATTGGACCACCGTTCATAGAATTGCAGAGTTGCTGCAGCGCCGGGATAAGAATAGTGGCACAAAGCATTCAAACCTTAGTGTTCTTTCAAACATAGTGGGCTACGCTTGTGTGTTGTTTCTCTCATTCTCTCTCCCCCTTCTTCCTGCCCTTTGGGATGGGGTGCCACATAAGCCCCATGGCACGGCTTGGAGAATGGTAGGCAAAGGTAAAGTGGCCTTCCTGTTAAAGCACAGGAAACAGCCAGGGACTCTTGTTAAGGATCCAATTTAAGGTGGAACGGATGCAGAATACACAGACAAGGGAGGGAGGGAGAGGGGGAAGGAGGTAGAGAGAGAGGGAAGGAGGGAGAGAGAAATAGAGGGAAGGAGAGAGAGAGAGGGTGAGAGAGAGGGGGAAGGAGGTAGAGAGAGAGAGGGAAGGAGGGAGAGAGAAAGAGAGGGAAGGAGAGAGAGGGTGAGAGAGAGGGGGAAGGAGGTAGAGAGAGAGAGAGAGAGAGAGAGAGGGAAGGAGGGAGAGAGAAAGAAAGGGAAGGAGAGGGCGAGAGAGAGGGAGGAAGGGAGAGCGAGGGGGAACAGGGGGGGGGGGGGGGCACGGCGTGCGTGGTTCGAAGCGGCAGCAGCACGGGGAAAGCGATAATGCCTAAACTGACCCTTAATCACCTCGTTTTTCTGCGCAGATCAGGCTGGTGATTGAGCTTCTATGGCCGCTGTTCCTGTTCTTCATCCTGGTGTGGGTCCGCTCCACCAACAAGCCCGTCTACAAAGGCCAGTGTGAGTACAAACCAACCATGGCGATGACGTCGGTTTTTCTGGAGATATCCACGAGAACGTAAGCATGTCCCAGTTAGCCGCGCGCCTGTGGAAGTCTTCCAGCTGGGGTGGTTGCCGAGAGCATTGAGGCGATCCCTGTTACTTGTCATCTGTTTCTGCCGCGCTACTTTGTCAGCTTTCTGTGCTGTCGGAAAGTCAGGATGACCTACCGAATGGTGCCCTGCTGTATTCCTCTATTGAAGTCCTCCAGGGATATTTGACAATGGGGACCCATTAGAGCAACACAGGCTTCCTGAAAACTGGGAATTGGACACCAAAATGAATTAGGCAGATGCAAGGTTTCTGGTTTATCTCCCTCTCTCTTTCTCTCGCTCTCTCTCTTTCTCGCTCTCTCTCTTTTGCTTTCTCTCGCTCTTTTGCTCTCTCTCTTTCTCACTCTCTGTCTCTCTCTCTCTCTCTCTGTTTCACTATCTCTGTCTTTTTCTCTCTCTCTCTCTGTCTCTCTGTCTCACTCTCTCTGTCTTTCTCTCTGTCTCTCGCTCTGTTTCTCTCGCTTTCTCTCTCTGTCTCTCTCTCACACTCTCTTGCTGTCTCTCTTGCTCTCTCACTCTTTCTCGCTCTCTCTCTCGAACCCTATCTTAGGTCACTACCCTAACAAAGCCATGCCCTCCGCCGGCGTGTTGCCGTGGTTCCAAGGGATGATGTGCAACATCAACAACCCGTGCGTGAGCCACCCGACAGCGGGGGAGACCCCGGGCCAGGTCAACAACTTCAACAGCTCCATGTATGTTCCTTCTGACCCCCCCCCCCCCCCCCCCCCCCCCATCCGGTTTACAAGAACACTCCACATGAAGGATTCATCCTTGGCAGACTGTTGTAGGATTGTCCCCTTGGGGGTCAAACAAGTCAAAATTAACGCAGCGCTGCCGCCACTCGTTCGTTTAACCTTTCCCCTTTCAACTCACCTCTGGACGGCTCGGTTCAGACGCAGCCCTTTTGATTGGTCGCGCAGCGGTCATGGCTGCGCCCTTTGGGCTGTGATGCACGAGCCTGCGTTGTGACCTGTTATCCGTCATGTCCAACCAGAATCGCGGGGCTTCTGATTGAGCTTCAGACGCTGGTGGTGAACCGATCCATCCTGACCAAGGCCCAGCGTCTCTCCGAGGACCTGGACCGATGGGCTTCCCATCCTGGAGAAGTCCGATCCAGCCAACGGTAGAGTACGGTCCTCATGCTCTTGACGTTCTGAAGCGTCGTGATGTTTCGATCCTACCCGCAGATCTTACGTGCAGATCCGTCTTTAAGTCGTCTTTAAAGACTTATCTTTTTACCTTAGCTTTTCAGTGATATGTTGACTTTTACTGTGTACAGTGTGTCTCTATTTGTTGAGTTTTTACCTATTGTTTTGTTTTTACTGTGTATAGTGTGTCTATTTATTGCGTTTTTAATATTGCTATGTAAAGCACTTTGGTCAACCGTGTTGTTTTAAAGTGCAATAGAAATAAAATTGGATTGGATTGGATAGTAATTGGAAGGTGTGTTTGGGGTTAGCGTTGTTGCTCCAAGATCTAGAGTTCGGGCAGATCATCAACAACCCTAGTAACCATGCTCCCAGCCAAACCTTAGAGTGATGGAGCTGTTATCGTTACCGAGTAATGGTTCTGCGGTAATTGAAACTGTACGTACTCAACGCCGCTGACAATCACTTTGACGGTGGCCTTTTATCAAGGGAAGTAGCCCCTTCGCGTAGATGACAACCGTGGAGGATTTGTTATCCTCTCGGAACCCTCAAAAACAAAGTCGCCCCCCGTTATTTATGATGCAATTTTCCACGCCGACTGGCAGATCGTTCATCTTTATAAGTTGCCGCTCTGCATTAGGGCTCATTTCGTCGGATGATATTCAGAAATTCATAAGGCAACCTAATTTGCAAATAGGCAAATGGCGGTCGGAAACCCGCCATTGTCCAAGCCTCGACGAATGGCTGGAGAGTCATTTGCATTTTGGGGTCACGGGCTTGTAATATACAAGATTAAATCCATCAGAGATCTAAGCCGCCGTATAATTAATGGCCTGCGCAGTCTGAGACGAAAGCCCGAAAAGGTCATTAGGCAGAAGGAGAGGCGGAAGGATATCAAAGGATAGCGATGGCAAAGGTGATCGTGCGCTGGGGTTGTTTTCTTTTCTTTTTTTTGGGGGGGGGGGGGGGGGGGCGGCTGAGATGATTAAAAGATGGAGGTGAAGACTCCAATCTAGAGAGAAACAAAGTTCAGAGGGAGGCCAGAGCGTGTTTTGGTTTCGACCCGCGTCCTGTCGTTCGTCCGCCCTCATTGATGCCGGAGAGATAATAGAGTAGGTAATAAAAGGTACTTCTGGGAAGTGGTAATCGTTTGAGTAATGTGCTGAATTAATCAATCATTAATTATAGTTTAATTCTTTAATTAAATTCAAATATTGACGTCAACTTTCTGCAATGCGCCAAAGGCGTCTTGGCATATTGTCCTTGCTTTTTTTTTAGTTTCCAGCAAGTTCCATTTATTTCCATGCAGTCTAATCCGTACTCCCTTGGGTGCAGCAAAAGAGACTGAATTTTCAGTTTTAGCCTTAGAATAGCTTAGCATCGCAGGGTAAGGCAAGCTTGTGTCAGCCCCCGAGCGCCGTCAAAAAGGGAGGGCGCCGTTCCAACAGTCGATTGATTTTGATGCTCGTCTTTTAAACCGGGATCATCAGTGGACCTAATCGTGAGTGGAACTAATCAGGACAAAATGGCTGCTTAACAAGCTGATGCGTGTTTAGCCATCAGGTTCCGGCTCCCCCTCAACAAATGCCATTAAACCATCTCCGAGCTCATATCAACGTTTTAATTGCTGCATTCGCCTGGAGAACATTCTTTCAAATCAATACTTTATGACCAAATGCCCCCAAAAGCGTCGTGTTCAACCAAATGAAAAGGATTAAAAAAAATCCTGCTACAGCAAATCACTGTAGATATGCTATTTATGAAAGTATGCATATGAGAATTGAGAATTGTAATTTGGTATCCTGGCTGTGATCATCTAGTTAGCACATGGCATCCTTCCCTTTGAAAGACCTTTTCTAACTTCAGTTCTTCATTTTTTTTCCTTCGGCTGAAGGTCAGCCCATCGCCCTGAGAAGCATTCTGAGGGACGACGAAAAGTTCACCGCGTATCTGAGGGGGAACTTATCCGTACCCGCGTCTGTCGTAGACGGGCTGATGTCATCCCAGATCCGTGTAAACCAGGTACGTACCGTTCCACAGTGGCTCTAAACATCCTCTGGGAGTCAGGTGGCTCAACGAGTTAAGGCGTTGGTCTTGTGATCGGAAGGTTGTGAGTTCGATTCCCGGCTGTGGCTGTGTGATGTTGTGTCCTTGGGCAAGGCACTTCACCCTACTTGCCTCAGGGAGGAATGTAACAGTACTTGCTGTAAGTCTCTCTTGATGAGAGCGTCTGCTGAATGATTATTATTATTTTGTGGCTCGTCGGAAGCATTAAGCATTATTATTATTAGTATTATCCCAAAGTGTGGTAGTTTGGATCTCTGAATGCAGTACTGCACAAGTACTGCACAATGCTGGAGATTCAACGTATCTGGTAGGTCATTGACATCAGGGCCAAAAACAAGTACACCTGTATTCTGTCAAGGGCCAGTAGTGGTAATGTGTTGGTGATGGTTGGTTGAGACGAAACAAGAGTAGTACGATCGAGTGATCACAGCGGCTGCATTGCTGGAGTGGGATTTCCCGCCATTTTCAATCAGTCGAGGCAGGAAGGCAATCTTTGAGGGAGCGTCCACCTCCCTAAAAAAGAAAGAAATTGATTTTGCGACCGGGGGTTTGTGGTTCGGCGCAGTGCAGCTGTCACCGAGATAAGTGTGCTCAATGTGTGTGTGTGTGTGTGTTTGTGTCTCAGACCTTCTCCATTGACGCCCTGTCATGCTGTGGGAGGTATCAGATGAGTTGTAGGAAGGGAATTATCTTTGTTTCTCATTGACAAGAGTGCTTAGATAGAACGCGTAATGATTATGAGATCTCTCATCTCCTATGTCTGCCCATGCAAATGTGTTTTCCGGATCCGAGATCGGCCATTCAAATGTGCAATGAAAACCTCCTCCCGTGCCGAAGATATCGCGCTGCCGATTTGCCTCTGCTCACTTTTCCATGACGCGCAAGCACAAGAACTACATTTTGGGGGGGGGGGGGAATAAACTGTCAAGTAAAACACTTGACGTGATTCTTTTATTTACATTTACATTTATTACATTTATTACATTTATTACATTTACATGTATTAATTTAGCCGACACTTTTATCCAAAGCGACTTACATGATTACATGTAACGTACTCATGCGGAGGCCATCGTTGCCAAACACAATCAATAGTTCAAGGCTTTCCTCAACCTTCTTGGACTGGGCTTGTGAATAATGACCACCCACCTCGATGAGTCAGACATGCCATGTGATAGAATAGCTACACTGTTTGTTAGTTATTATTAGCTATAAAAGCATAGCACAACGATGGCGAACAATAAAGCAAGAAAACACGTCAACATATGGGGACCGACAAGTAGTTACATTAGATTACGTTAATGTATGTTAACTTTTTAAGTGTTATTCTCTCTCTGCCCCTTCCCCTCCCCCCCATTCTGTACTGTACCCCTTTGTTTCTCTGTTTACTAGGCCATGGGCTTGGGCACCTCCAGCCCGGCCAGCCTGAAGGCTGCTCTGTGTGACGGCACCAGCCTGGATAGATATGTGCTGTTCCCCAGCCCCGCTGACAAGCAGGCCTTCCAGAACGTCAGCTGCTCTCTCTCCCCCCAGCAGCTGGCGGGAGCCAGGCGCGCCTTCCTCGACAGCCTGGACTCCAGGAAAGTCTTCGCTGCTGTAAGTCCACCCCCCCCATTCCTCAACTAATACACAAGACTGAAGTCCAGTGATTTAGTCATGTGGCTGTTCCCTGCTCACACCATTCCAGTGCAGTCTAAGGTCAGAGCTGTCCACCTGCTCCATTTATTGCGCTTCGGACAGCGACAGACGGGGGACTGTCAAACGTTGGGCCGTTTGTCGAACAGCTTGGGCAGTCCAGAGAATGTTCATTTACAAAGAAAAACCCTCCCCTTCTTGATATACTGTATGTGCGTACACACACACACACACACCCACAGAAATGCTGTACTTATAAATATATGCCTTGGATTTGGACTAAGTGCATCTAGGAGAATCTGTTCTGAGCATTGGTATTTACCGGATCCTACCGGACTCCTGCTTCCCATCGCCGCGATGAAAGAGTGCACTCTGCTTCCACAGTTTATCTTTGAGAGGAAACGTGTGGGACAGCAAACTCCATGAATAAGTGATACAGCAGAAGTTCACAGGAGGAAGAAAAAGCCATTTGAACAACTTAAGCCCGGAGGCCTCTTCACTCACCGAAGAGAAAGCCTCTACAAGATACAACGGCGAAAAAAAATAGAAGGGGGGAAAAAAAAACCCTTCTCCCAGGCCCCTGGAGTAAAATGGAGGCAAAGAGAGGAAAAGGGAGTCCTTCACAATCTGAGCCGTGAGATGCTGAACCGAGTGTTGATAACAGGAACATAAAGGGGAGGACTGAAGGGAAGGAAGGTAAATGGTCGGTGTTTATCGCGGGCCGGGTTGAGTGGAAGCGGAGAGAAATCGGACCAACGTGGGGCCGGAACCCTGCTCAAGATCGAGGGGGGGTGGGATGGGGATCAAGGTTCAGAATGTAGGTGGTGTTCAGATCACCACAGGGGGCTGGCTGGGTCGTACATGCGGCAGTCTGAGTTCCGGAAACAGGGCCTACTTCAATTTAAAATGAAGTAGGACCCCCCCCCCCCTCTTCCCCCATCCACATCAATCACATTTGATCCTCCAATGTCTTATATGAAGTGTTTCTGACGCCCTTGCTGACCCGGGGCTGTGTACTGGTGGGAGGTTTTCCCCCCGGGCGCTCTGCTTGCTTCAATGCTTTGCCGCCAAAACGCTTGGTTAAGTGCACGCGACGGGGCGGACTATTGCCTTTCTCAAACGGGACTAGTTTTCTGTTTCAGTTCTGCGATTTCACTGAAGGTGTTAGAGTCATTTTTAGTAATCCCATATTTGCTGTTACAACTTTCATAGAATTGATACACTTGTAGCTTGTGTATGTGCTTTTGAGTTTGTCTTGCAGAGAGGTTGAAGTGGGGATAACCATTTTGGTTGATTATCTGCATGATGGGGGGGTTGTGTTGAGAAAACCAGGCCCAACTCAATCAAGCCATAAAACAGGCTTCCACGAGAACATTCCTGAGACATTTGTGTTGATTGAAGTGTGGCAGTGTTTTTCCACACCTTATTTGATGCTGACCTATGTAAATGAACTGTGAGCTTTTCTATTAAAAAGAGGAGCCTCAGAGATGGACATGGGGAGAGCAGGCAGAGCAGGGGAGATGCCAAGAAGGGTGTCTCTGTCTGACTGTTCTCTCCAGGAAAGAGCAGGAGGGGAGATTGCAAAAGTGCATCTCTGTCTGACTGGTCTCTCCATGTTTGTCTCTTGTCTCTGTGTCAAATTGTATCCTTGTCTCATTGCTTCATTGTCTACATTATAATTGTTAACATTATTATTATTGTTTGAAGTATTATTGTTTTTTATGACTTTTTATGTAGTTTTGTCTTTCTCCTTCGTGATCTACATGTAGATCTGAACCAAACAGAAGGTCACGTTTGAAGGTTTTGCTGCTCATTCAGAGTGCATCGGTCGACCCAGTGGAGGTTGACTCGTATCGGGGAAGAAACGCATGGTGACGCCCGTCAAACCTCCGTGCTGTGATGATACCTGAAAGACATGCGTGTCCTCGTTAGGTGCAGAAAGCTTTGGCCTCATTTTCTGGACTTCCTATAATGGAATTCCAAACCTTCCATTGTACCTTACATACTGTCTACAGTACAGCAATATCCCCTCACCAGCAAAACTGTCACCAATGCAATTACTGTTTTATGTTCCACAAAATAATAGGAGAATTGCGAACATTTTGCATTCAATACATGGGCGGTCGGACAGAACCGTGCTACAGTTCTCTCTATCTATCAAACAAATATGATATTGCACCAAGTTATCTTTGCCCATTGAGTACTTTGATGGGATTTCAAGCAGTCCTTGCTCCAAATTGCCAGAGAAATATCTAATCAAATGGTCTTATAGCTTCTGTATTGCTGCTGAGGATAAAATCGAGGCCAAGTTAATGTACTCAGAACTCAATAAGTGAGCCGGAATTTGCCAGGCTAAGCTGCAAATCATGTGACAGTTGCCAGCTGAATTGATAATGTCTGTCTTTTTCGAAAAAAAAGAAGGGGAAAAAAACACCTCAAAAGATCTCCGGTTGGATCTTTATTTCCCATAAACACCCCCTCCCTCCCCCTACCCTCGCTTTCTTCTTTATCTCTAGCTTTGTCTCTCTCTGTCCTCTCCCCCTCACTTTCTCTGCATGGATTTGAAACGGCATTGTTTGGCTCTATGAAGGTCAACATGGACTCATGTTAGCATACTCTTGACACGTGGAAATGATAGGCTTGACGTCTTCCCAGATTCACTGAATCATTTTTCCAGAAAAATAAGACAAAAATAAACATAATTTAGCAAGCAATATACTCGAGTATTGTTTTGCTTCAGAAAAACGTTTAACCCATTTTTAACGGGTCTTTTAATTTCATAATTCCAGCAATTGAGAGGATTGCTCAACGTGGACATCATTCTCACGTATTTTCTAGGTCACTTGTCGTCGTCGAGGGACTGTGAGATTGACATGTTCAACAGGTCCCATATTCAACAGGCGAAGTGTATTCATGCGGAGGTCATCGTTGCCAAACACAATCAATAGTTCAAGGCTTTTCTCAACCTTCTTGGACTGGGCTTGTGAATAATGACCACCCACCTCGATGAGTCAGACATGCCATGTGATAGAATAGCTACACTGTTTGTTACTGTACTTGCTTATACTGACTTCTTACTGCAAACCTCAACCATAATATTTTAAATGCATCTTCAAACTTCTAATAGACAAACAAACCAAAACGGCAATGTTTTTACCTACCTGGATGCGAAGAGCTGTCAAATCAATCATTAGTCCTCTGGATGGTGTACTAATGTACAATTACAATGTATACTTATATGTATTCTGTATAATTTCGTATTCTAACCTTTCAGATACCTCAATCTTTGGCTCTGGATCCAAGCGAAACATTTACCTTGCTGTCCAAAACCTCCGCCGATGCAATACCAGTGATCATTGAGGTGAAAATGAACTGTTTCCTTAACTTTAGATGGCGAAATTGTGCTGTTTTGATCCTTGACTCCTAATGATTTGCTGACTTCAGAATCAAACAGATTTTTTCCCCCTGCTTCTTTTGTGAAATCCTCAACTGATCGATAGACTTGGAAGAACTGAAACCCTCTCTCGCTCTCGACCCCCCTTGGCGACACGCTTGTCTTCGCAGATAGCCGCGCTGCAGCGCTCGGAAGTCCTGAAGGATGCGTCCGAGCTGAACTTCCGCGAAGACATGTTCGGCAGCATCAACACGCTGCTGTGCGGTCCGCAACCCGACAGCAACTCCACCAACTCCACCGCCTCTTTCAAAGGGGTCGGAGGGAGGCAGAACGGCACCAGCGGCAACGACACGTTCGCCGGCACCGGAAACCGAAATTCCAGTAAGAGCATAATTTCTTTTTGTACAAATACAGTGAACCCTCTTTTTTCACGGGGGTTACGTTCCAAAAAGAACCCGTGATAAGCGAAATCCGTGAAGTTTTTTTTTATTTTATTTTTTACAATTATTATACAATTAGATTAGATAAACCTTTATTTGTCCTCCAGGGGTGGAAATTGCAGTTCACAACAGCCAAAAATTAAATACTCTATTATATATTAAAACCAAACAACAAACCCTTTTTACAGGCCCAAGCATTTGTTTAACAAATAAAATTACTGTATCCTGTAAACCGCAACTTTATTGATGCACAGCTTTGTGTTGGAGAGACTGTTTAGCCAATCAGAATGCAGAACACAATGCAAATCCGTGAAGTAGCGAAACCGTGAAAAGTGAACCGTGATATAGCGAGGGTTCACTGTACACGCGTAGAATGATATACCAATTCATAGAATCGTATGAATGGCAGTTAGAACAGCGGGGTAAGACTCCCCCACCGGATTTAAAGAATGATTATTGATAAGCTTTATTGATCGATGGATTGTCACAGTTTGGGTAGGTCTTTTCAAATAAATGAGCCGAGGGGGTACTGGGGGGGTCACGTGGCGCAGTCAGTTAGGGCGATTTGTTATCAGTAGTAATTTGTAGTAGTAGTAGTAATTAGTAGTGTCTGGTTCGAACCCTGGCTGTGCCAACATGACCTTGTGTCCCTGGGCAAGGCACTTCACCCTACTTGCCTCAGGAGGAAATAACCCTGTACTTGCTGTAAGTCGCTCTGGATAAGAGTATCTGCTAAATGACTCAAATGTAATGTAAATGTATGCACAGTGCGATTACTAAGAGGAGAAGAGCGATGCCAAGCTTGCTTCTTTTTTTTGCCATCTTCTGCCCAGCAGCAGCAGTTTGCTGAAGCGCCCAAACGTGTCGCTTCACCATGTAGAGGAGAAGCGACATTCGTAAACGCTTCAAAGGTCAATCTTGTTGTCGGCCCCCCCCCCCCTCCCCCCCAAAAAAGCCTGATTCATATGATCACCGGTGTATTGCTCTGTGAAATTGATTTTCCTGTTGAGTCCTGCGTTCGCAGTACAGTGGGTTACTTAGATACGGGGCTGCCATGACACTGCAGCCCAGGCCTAACCCTTCTCTGTGTCCTTTCTGATTGGACACAAGGAGGAAGTTAGGGGGGTTAAAAAACAGGAAGAGAAACATCCTCGGTGTCATTTGAACCAACAAGTCCTGATTAGCATTGAATCATGATCTTATGATGTCATGCAATATGATAAATGATATAGAATAGATCTTTATTGTCATTGTCACAGGTGCAACAAGACTGAAAGTGCTTCTAGTCAGTGCAACATAAAAGAAAATCCTAGTGCTAAAATGACTAATGAGTGTTAAAATAACTAGAATAAATAAGAATAATATACCTGAGACATTAAAATGTACGAAAATAAATAATATTACACATATCCCCCCCCCAAAAAAAAACACAAATAAATACTAAATATGCTAAAAGAAGATGAATGAAATAACATACAGTCCTAGTATACAGTTCAATATCCTCACAAAGCTTCCTGGTGAAAGGAGAATGTATGTTCCCGGTCAACTTCATGAACAGATTCACCTGTGCTGCTCGTCCTGACTCATCGACATCCAAGCCATGGCTTTACTCTGCCATAACAGGCTCCAGCTGGGACCACCCAGTCGATAAACACACCGACCCCCTTGAACTCCCCTCATAACCGGCTAGTAAATACCAAGCGAAAACCTCCGAATGCCACGGCTCTGGCTTTCAGCAATTATTTTGGTTCGGAATGAGATGTTGTTGTTGTTGTTATGAGTAACGTAAATCGTATTACGGTCGATAGGGAAGCTGAGCAATCTAGGTAATCCCCCCCCGCACGGGGGGGGGGCGGTGCTCCCTATACACTAATTGCGTGTTTCTTTCGAGGATCCACCGGAAATGACCGTTTTTTTTTTTTTAAATAAGCGGCATCGGGTAATGGAGCCCCCAGCGACCCTCGCGCTGGCATTTGCGCCAGCGCCGTTATCGAATTGGCGAAACCCCCGAATGCCGTCCGCTTGAAACGAGCGCTCCCCGCCGCCGTTCCGCGTGTCAACAGCTCCTCCGGTTTGGCTAGACCCTGCGTTGTCATCGACGTCGCGTCGACAGTTACGATGGTTGTTCGCAGCCATACACCTGTCATTGGCAGGGCTCCAGTGACACTGTGGCAGTGGTTCTCAACCCTGGTCCTCAGGGCCCCACTGTCCTGCATGTTTCCCTGCTCCAACACACCTGATTCAAATGAATGAGTCACTATGAAGCTCAGATAATGACTATTCACTTGAATCAGGTGTGTTGGAAGGGGGAAACATCTAAAACATGCAGGACTGTGGGGCCTGAGGACCAGGGTTGGGGATCACTGCTCTATGGGACACTGTAACAGCAGCAGTAACAGGACAGCACTACAGGAACCGGATTTTTGTTCTTCACGGGTGACATTTTGTGTGGAAACGCGCCAAGAAAGGGTGGCTTGAGGTATCCAAGCAAAACACATGATTAACCACATCGAGCGCCGTGGATCGCAGATGTCATTTTGAAAAGCTTCCGCTGTTTCAACACCTGAGGCACCGGTAATAATTACCTCCTGCAAGAGAGACAATAGTTGCGATCCCCAGGGCTCAGGAGTAAGGGAAAAGTGTGGCTCGTTTAAAAAGGCACGGGTCGCTCCCAAGTCAGTGATGATGGGCGGGGCGGGGGGGGGGGGGGGGGGGGCAAATCTGTGTCGTAACAGCGGTTTCAACAGAAGCTCATTTGAAAGGCGAGTGAAGGGACGTCGAGGTGCGGGGGGGGGGGGGGGGGGGCGGTGTCCGTGCAGGTGTGCTCCTTTGCGTGTGCGCGTGTTTCAGCCGCTTTCATTTGCTCGACCTGATCCTCTCTCCGGGGTGCGACTCAAATTGATTAAACTCGCCAAGTAAGACGAGAGGCTGAGCGGAGCCTCCGAGCAATTACCTGGAAGCGCGCCTCGCGTCCAGTATGGATCCTCTACCTTTCTACCACCATAGGGGATAGAACACACGCCTCTTTTTTGGGGGGCGGGGGGGGGGGGGGGGGGGGGTGGGGGGGGGATATACACAGCATCATGGTTCAGCTTTTTAAACGGCTCATCCGCATTCAGACAAACGTCAATATTTATCGACACGCTAGCCTTCGGAGTCAGCCCGAACACTTCCTGTTTCTGGGGAGCTAAGCGTTACGATTATAGGAAGTGACATCTGTGTGGTCAGGGGAACCAGCTGTCGGGTCTACGGGCTGATGTTAGCTCTCCCAGGGCCTCTCTGGAACACCTGAGCGCTGCGGCCTTCCAGCAGAAAAAGGCAAATGTTTATTCAACTTCCTGCATTCAGAATAACAGCCAACTTGGGGCATGGCGGGCCGTTATGAGAAGTGCTAAAGCTTCTTTTTGTATTTTTCGGCTTATTTTTGAAAGCGATGGACGTATTGTTCATTATTCTACGAGACTTTCCAGCCTTGCCGGCGGACAAAAGCATTTTTTTTTCCTGACGGTGTTTATTGTTGCACAGCAGTTGCACTGCAATGTAGTATTATTGTAGCTGACATGCGGGTCGCTTGCGATGTGGTTAGTAAATGTAGGCTTTTTCCGAAACTGTACCTTCCATCTGCCCAATTGTACCTGGCGTATGGATTATATGAAGCTTAAATGTTACGTGCAAGGAATATTACTGTGTGTCTCTCAGACCATGCGTCTCTTTGGAGTCAGGTGGCTCAGCGGGTTAAGGCATTGGACTTGTGATCGGAAGGTTTCAAGTTCGATTCCCGGCTGTGGCTACATGACGTTGTGTTCTTAGGCAAGGCACTTCACCCTACTTGCCTCAGGGGGGAATGTCCCTGTACTTGCTGTAAGTCGCTCTTGATGAGAGCGTCTGCTGAATGATTATTATTATTTTGTGGCTCGTCTGAGAACGGAATAGTTCATCCCAAGGCAGGCAGACAGATCCGAACGTTCCAGAACCTTCTCCACCACAGCCCACCCAACCTGGCAGCCCCCACATGGGCAGATTGGTTAAATTAATAATGATCCTGCAGCAGCTGAGCATATTGACTTGTTTTCTTCCTCTCGTCTCCCCGACCTGGCTTCCAAGCCACTGTTTACACAGCTGGGCTAGATACCCGACCGTCAGAACCGCCCAATCGCGGCGCTCCGCTCCTCAACCCCCCCCCCCCCCCCCCCCCCGGGTTTGCTCCTTCTCATTCCAAGTGACACGGTGGTGACACCGCCGCATCAGCTACAAGCTAATGGAGTCGTTCTTCCAGGGAAATAATGGAGTCTTTTGAAATGTCCTAATTGCATTCAGAATCCTCCCCACAGTGTGATGTGTAAACCCAGCCTCCTTCTAGCGCTGTGAGTGTTTATTATCTTGGCGGTGGATTGCGGGATTGTTTTGATTTGCGGAAAGGCGCCGCGCGACTTATCAATTAGGTTCCCCATTGTTTCCTCTGCCTCTTCTGTTACCCTTCATCAGAGCGTGGGCCAATTTGACCTCGGCAGACACCGTCTCAATTTCTCCGTCCTGAAATCCGTCGCTCTCCCGAGTCTTTAACTCATTGAGCCGTTAACCTTCGCTCTCCCACAATGAGTCAACAGTCCTGGTCATGCTAGGTTAATCCTGGGGAGTCGTGTGGCTCAGCGGTTAACGCGTTGGGCTAGTGATCGGAAGGTTGCGAGTTCGATTCCTGACTGTGGCCGACATGACTTTGCGTCCTTGCGCAAGGCACTTCACCCTACTTGCCTCAGGGGGAATGTCCCTGTACTTGCTGTAAGTCCCTGTACTTGCTGTAAGTCCCTGTACTTGCTGTAAGTCACTCTGGATAAGAGCGTCTGTTAAATGACTGACTGTAAAATGCACTTGCAGATTCGTAGACATCCGGCCGGTTGAGTTTAGTTATGGGAAAGGGCTGTTCTAGAAGAGTGGTCCTTCCAACACACCTGATTAAAATGGATTGTCATTATCAGGCTTCTGCCGAGCTTCATAATGACTCATTCATTTGAATCAGGTGTGTTGGAGCAGGGAAACATCGAAAACATGCAGGACAGTGGGGCCCTGAGGACCAGGGTTGAGAACCACTGTTCTAGAAGATTCCTTCCTTTTTGCTTTTCCAGGTGAGTTCTGCCAGACCTTGGTGGAGACGCTGGAGAGCACCCCTGGTCTTCGGGTGGTCTGGAGCACCTTCCGGCCCTTGCTGCAGGGCAAGGTCCTCTACACCCCAGACACACCTGCAACCCGACTGATGGTGAAGCAGGTAAAATATCAAGCAAGTCCCCCCCCCCACACACACACACTCTGTCTGAATGCAATCTCAGAATCAGAATGGGGTTTATTCGCTATGCAAGATTAACAAACATAGAATTCACTTTGGCAGAAATGAGCAAACATAGAACATATATGTGACATAATAATAAAAAATGAATACAATGTAAATGACACTACAAATATGATACCAATAACAAATAATACAAATGATACAAATAACATGGAAGTACAAATAACATAGGTACAGAGTGGAATGGGTATATATAGTACGGGGGGGAGGGGGGGGGGCTGTATATACACATTAGTGTAAACAGTGGTGCAAAAATCACAGTAGTACGTTTTTAAGGTGTTAGAGGTGCTCACTCGACTCTGAAGTTGCCACACACGCCAAAACCTGTGAACTTATTGCCCCCCCCCCTGAGGGTTCAGTGAGCAAAGCCTTCGAGATTCTTACTAATCAGATATGTGAACTCCTTAACCTCCGTCTATCCCGAAAACGGGCGGGTGAGAACAGGAACTAACACGAACCCCCCGATGTCACGCACCAGGTACCCCTCCAGAATCCCCCCCACCCCACCTTTCCACCCGGCTGCCCCCCCCCCCCAAAAAAAAAAAACAAAATACAAATCACAATCCAGCGAGAGATTAGCTCAGGGAGAAGCGAAGCACGTCATGTAATTTCCATTCCATTTCTCCTGATATTAACATTTTTGTAAACCCAGCAAGCAAGACAAACACACAGGGCATGGCTGGATATGTTTTGCTGGGAATATTGAGTGGGAGGTATCGAAATAGGAGCGCTATCCACAGGCATCGCTATGCAAACGGCTCTAGTTCTGGCATAGGAACCCCATCTACCCTCCCTCCCTCCCTCCCTCCCTCCCTCCCTCCCTCTCTCCTCACTCCCGCCTCTTCACACCCCGGCAGTGCTGGATTGTTTACAGCCCAGTGTTCGGGGGGTAAATAACCCTATTTACATTCGTCTCGGCGGGAGGTAGAACGTGATGAGGCTCTCCAGGGAATAGGTGAGACGCACCGGAGCCGCGCGCTCGCAAGGTCGCCTCGGCGCCAACAACGGAAAATGAGTTGACTCGGTGGTTCGGCTCCTCTCAGTGGGATGGGGGATGGGGGGGGGAGGGAGGGAGGGAGGGAGGGAGGGAGGTGCGGTGTGTTTTCATAATCACCAGTCTGAATTTCAATGTTTTGTCCTTTTTTTCTCTGTCTGTCTGTCTCTCTCTCTCTCTCTCTCTCTCTCTCTCTCTCTCTCTCTCTCTCTCTCCCTCTCTCTCTATCTCTCTCTCTCTCTCTCTCTCCCTCTCTCTCTATCTCTCTCTTGCGCTCTCTCCCTTTCTTTCTCCCTCTTTTGCTCTCTCTCTCTCTCTCTCTCTCTCTCTCTCTCTCTCTCTCTCTCTCTCCCTCTCTCTCTATCTCTCTCTTGCGCTCTCTCCCTTTCTTTCTCCCTCTTTTGCTCTCTCTCCCTCTCTCTCTCCCTCTCTCTATCTTGCGCTCTCTCTCTCTCTCTCCCTCTCTCTCCCTCTCTCTTGCTCTCTCTCTCTGTCCCTCTCTCTCTATCTCTCTCTTGCTCTCTCTCGCTCTCTCTCTCCCTCTCTCTATCTTGCGCTCTCTCTCTCTCTCTCCCTCTCTCTTGCTCTCTCTCTCTGTCCCTCTCTCTCTATCTCTCTTGCTCTCTCTCTCTATCTCTCTCTCTCTCTGTCCCTCTCTCTCTCTCTCTCTCTCTCTCTCTCTCTATCTCTCTCTCTCTCTCTCTCTCTCTCTCTCTCTCTCTCTCCTTCCTTCTCCCAAGGCGAACAGTACATTCAACGCCTTGGCCATGTTGAAGGAACTGGCAGACTCCTGGGACGTTCTAGGACCTCGGCTTTGGAACTTCCTTCAAGATGGCCGCCAAGTCAACGCGCTGCGGGTTCGTTGAGCTGATATTTGAGCGGCACTGCAAGGATCGGAGAGGCAGTTCTTCAATTTGGCTCAATTTACCGTGGAACACCGGTTTCTTTTATTATTTTCCGCGGGAAGGTCTGAAATCAGCTGTCAGTTGTGTGTCTTGGCTAGCAATTTCCAGCAACCCCATCCATGTGATTTGAAGATCAATCAAGTGTTTCAAATGCACTTTTTTTGATCTAGCACTCACTGTACCTTTTGCAGTTCCACACATTTCAAATATATAGAGTGGGAAACCTACTTTGCTGCATTTCCTGCTATGGTGGAAACTGAGAGGGAGGTGTAATAATGGATAAGTGCAGGATAATTTTCACCCTACCGGTCAGGTGGAAGGGATTAGCTACAGACACCTTCCCATGATCCCTCTCGCTTTCATTTCTTCTCTCTCTCCCCTCTCTTTCTCTCTCTTTCTCTTTCCTTTCTTCTCTCTCTCTTTTTCTCTCTCTCTCTTTCCTTTCCTTTCTTCTCTCTCTTGCTCTTTGTCCCTCCCCCTCTCTCTCTCTCCCTCCCTCTCCTTTTCCCTTCACCCCATTCTCCCTTTCCCTCTCAATATCTCCATCCCTCGCTCCCCCCCCCCCCCCCCCCCTCCCGCCGTCACTGGGAGCTGACATTACTCCCGTGTCACTTCAAATGAGCTTATGGGCAGGCAGGAGAGTGGGCGCTGCAGAGCTCCACACAGCCAGGGTATTCATTACCCTAGTCCTAACCTTTACACAAATGGGCCAGCAATTCTCTTTTGTCTTCATTTTCCCTCCTCCGAGCGAAGCTGACGACCCACAAGCCCCGTGGACCAGGCAGCCCAGGTGATGCGTCATCCGCGGCGGGCTCTCAAGGTGTGGGGAGACTTTCCCCCCACACTGATGGAGCAATTACCGCACCTGTTTGACTAGCAGCTGGGTGGCTTATCACCGGTGGGAGGAGATAACGCTCGTGTCGTCGTCGCGTCGCGAGCGTTACAGGAAGGGATTGGGGGGGGGAAGTCGCGTGGCTTTTTTTTAAGGTCATCGTTCTGTTTCCAGCCTTCCTCAGTCGTGGGCTTGGATGAAACTGCGTGCCGGGGCGATTCAAATGGAAATGTTCCCGATACTGCGACCGACACCGGCATGGCTGTTGGGGTTTAGGGTTACGAGATGCATTCAGTGTGTTGGATTGGACACAAACTCCACAGTTGCATTTGAGCATTTTCCCTTCTCAGATAATGCGATTCGCATGTGCCCTGTGTATTTAATGAAGAACTTGCTTCTCTTCATGATTGAGGATAAACCCTGATGCCCCTTAAAGAAGTCCTAGCGTATTCATGAGAATAACCGTATGTTGATTAAGGTATAAAAAAAAAGTGTGAGAGAAAAAAAATAGTTTTACACTCCCTGCCTTAGGATCCGACCGTCAAAGGTCGGGAATAAACACGACTGTTTTTTCGCTCGAAGACCTTCTCTTTTTAGCTAATCTAATCTGACACATGGTCAACAAGGTTAAAACGCAAATCTGGAACTATCCACTCCAAATGCCACTGAACATTAAGAACAGACGGACATGTTTACGCACGCTAGCTTGTATCTTAAAAAGACGTTTGCCCGCAGTTCAATTCATTTCAATCCCTCAGTTCCCAATCTTCTCCAACAAAGTCGCTACTGAGAAGACTGAATAACAATTTGTTACGGTCAAGTTTTACGGCCGTGTGCATCGTATTGAATTTCCGATTCCGATTTTAAAACCAAACGTATGGCAGCCGCTAGCACGAGGCCCAAAACGTACGGTAAAGATGATTTTCAGAAAGGTCACGGGCAGCATAGAGATTACCTCATTTGACTCTTCGACCCCCGGATTAAACAGAATATCAGCAGAACTGTTGACGCTGAAATGCCAGCGCACGCCAGCCCAAACGTGATCCAACCTCTGCTGAGGAAAGGGGGGGGGCTGCCTCGAATTTAAAAGGTGGAACTGATCGATTGCTGACAACAACAGGGGGAAGAAGAAAAAAAAATCGAAGAAGAAAAGTGACATAATTGCGGTGTCTGGGATATACATGTACAGTATGGAGAATGAATGATGCCTAGACAAGTCCTCATGAGGTTCTGCATCGGTATTTGGTAGTACGATGCTATTATCGATCGTCGGTATCACGGTGGTGATTAATTCGCGGCGGGGAAGCGAATGAAAACCGACGTTGCTCGAACCCAAGCTGCCAAAGGAGAAGAATCAGATTCAGAATACTTTATTAATCCCCGAGGGGAAACTCCTTAGCGCAGCGGCACACAGTCTCATCAAAGCACACAGGGGTAAGGGTGTGAGGTAACAAATGAACACACACAGGGATAAAGGAATGGGGGTAAAATAAGTAAGTGAATAGAAGAACGGACCAGATGCCCGGTTAAGTAACACATCGCCGCTTGATGGGGTCCATTCCATTCCGATTAGCTATCCCCCGCGCCGAGCAGGACACACGTGGCGACGGCTTGAGCCTGCTGGGGGGGGGGGGGGGGGGTCGCATAGACACGGCACAGACAGGTGCACATCCATATGCGCATGCATACATTGGACTTCCGTTACAGTGTATGTGTATCTTTCCACGGGGGAAGGAAGTGTGTGTTTGTCTTTGTTTCTCTCTCTGTTTCTCTCTCTCTCTCTCTCTGTTTCTCTCTCTCTCTCTCTTTCTCTCTGTTTCTCTCTCTCTCTGTTTCTCTCTCTCTCTTTCTCTCTCTCTGTTCTCTCTCTCTCTCTCTCTCTCTCTGTTTCTCTCTCTCTCTTTCTCTCTGTTTCTCTCTCTCTCTGTTTCTCTCTCTCTCTTTCTCTCTCTCTGTCTCTCTCTCTCTCTCTCTCTCTCTCTCTGTTTCTCTCTCTCTCTCTTTCTCTCTGTTTCTCTCTCTCTGTTTCTCTCTCTCTCTTTCTCTCTCTCTGTTTCTCTCTCTCTCTCTGTTTCTCTTTCTCTCTCTCTCTGTTTCTCTCTCTCTCTCTCTCTCTCTGTTTCTCTCTCTCTCTCTGTGTGTGTGTGAGGGGGTGGGCGCGCGTGCGCGCGTGTCTGCAGCCTGTCGGGAGAGCGAGCGCGTGCGAAGCACATCTGTGCTCGGCGTGTCAGACGGGCGAGATTGCCGCGTTCGTGCGTCGAGCTTGTCCCTGCTTTGGGTGTGCTGCTGCTTCCCCCCCCCCCCCCCCCCCCCCCCGCTCATGACAGAGAGCCCTGCGTAAATCACAGAGCTGGAAGTACAACAGTGCCATCTAGCTTAAGTGTCTTTAATTATGGCTGCCTAAATGACACGGGCAGAGCCAGCCCCCCGCGGTTTCTGAGGTCCACGCGAGCCTTCTCTCATCTCGAGTCGTGATGGATTTGCACAGCCCCCCTCGTACAAGCGATGTCACAGAGGGCTTCACGCTCGCCCGTAGATCGGCAAAACCGACAGGCCCTCCCTTAGAGAAGACGAGGAACGACACCATCCAGCTTCCTCCACCTCCCAAGCAGCTTCCTGTGCGAATCCCACCGATCTTCATGTCATCCGGACGAGCTGAAGTGTCCAGACCCTAAACCCTCCTTCTGGTTTCCAAATCAGACCCTGTTGGCCAGTCCTCTGTTTGCCGCCGCCCTCAACCAGCAACTGACCGGCTCGAGATGGTCGGCCGAGCAGCTCGCCAACTTCCTCTACAACGGGCCCCCGGAGGAGCGGCCCACGGGCATGCCGCCCACCGACTGGCGCAACGTTTTCAACGCCACCAGCCAAGTTGTGGAGCTCCTCAAACAGTTCATCGGGGTAAGTCTGTATAAACGCCTTTATTTTTTTATCAGGGGTCTCCAACCCTGGTCCTGGAGGGCTATCTGCCTGTCTCTTTTCCTTTTCAAGTCCCAAATCTAGCACACCTGCCTCAGATAATAAACCGGTTGATAAGCTAGCTCGACCAGGCCACATATCTATGGGATATGCCGTCAGGTTGGGCGTCCTCTTTAATGAACCTATATAGTTCAGCAACTTTCCCATCATAGAGTCTTGGAACCAAAAATGAAGACAGTACAAGGCTTAGGTCTCAGTCATGTCTCTCTCCCATCTGAAGGCGAGAGGACATTCTTTTATAGGGCACAAGAATGTAAACATAGATAGTAACAGGCAGCAGTAATGACGTTACAACAGTCTTCAGAGAAAGAGACTCGCTGCTCCCAACTCATGACCACTCTGACTAGTTTGAGCTCTCTTTCTCCTGACCCCTGACCTTTATTAACCCTGACACATGAGCACAATCTACTTCTTATTAATAGCAAGCTCACATGAAACACATACCAACTAGTATCCAATGTTCTATTAATCAGCGATTAATGTAAGTACACAGAAAATCCAATTTCTTCTACAAACCATATTTAGTTGAACAAATGTTTTGCTTTGATGTGTGGGAACTTCACCTGAATGGTGTAAAGCTGAAAGCTGTTTGCTGTCTGGTCTGATTTGATGTTTTGAATTTCCTTTCTCGTGAAGCCTCCAGTATTTTCTCCGAAACAAAAACAGATGGCGAGAGTTCGATACATCGATCTCGGAGGTCGTGTGCAGTCGTACTTCACATTCGATTTATATTATTAGTCGCGTTTCGAACTCCCTCTAATGTGTCCACCGAGGGGGACTGAATGGGAGATGGCAGTGACCGGCTCTGGAGCTTAGCCACACATGACAAATGCATTTCAGGCTGATGCCATTGATTTTCCTGTCCCAAGCCCTCATCAAATGTACAGCTTTAAAAATAGGTGATGTTGTAGAAAGGCTCTGGTTAATAGTGGTGTTGTTTCGTTGAGGTATGTTGTGCGCGTCGACTCGGAGTGGTAATATAATGTCTGCATTATTGTGTACATCCACAGTTTACGCGTCCCCTAGTCAGGTGATGATAAGTGACAAGTTAAGATCTGTGGAGCTCTCTCATTCTCGCTCTCTCTAGCTCCCGCCCCCCAGGGGCGCAAAGTCATGTTGACACAGCCGGGGCTCGAACCGTAGACCTTCTGACACCGTCTCTGACACGCCAGGGCGCTCGATCTAGCACTTTTCCCTTCTCGGCCAATGAGATTCCACGTTGCCGACTGAATATTTACGTCTGGTGTCTGAACTCCTCCATATGAACTCTGCCTCAACCGTCTATAATGTTGTCGACCCAGCTGGATGGCATTATAACTTTAGTCCCCATGTAAACGGTTCATGCGGTAGATCATTTACTCCATAGTGACAATTTACAGTGCTGATTATGATAATTAGCGAGTCTAAAATTGTCTGGCGAGCAAATACATCATTAATAGTCTAATGCAGGGGGAGAGAGACGTGCGGAAGCATTTGAGAGAGTTATTAGAAGGCGTATATATGGAAGAGAGAGAGAGGGAACAAAGATTGAGGATGGGGAAAGATATGGGAACATTCTGCAGGAATGGTGCGCCGTGCCTGGGCAGCTGTCGGGTTAGACCGCCCTGCCTTCCTGCCCGCACGCCTGGATCATTACAGTCCACAGGAGAGCCGCTACTCCCTGCGGCGCCTCGCTCGAAAAAACAGGAGCGGTCCACGTCATCCGTAACCCCGCCCCAGTCGCTCCTCGCCACGGGTCTCTTCCTCAGCACCTGCGGGAGGAGTGTTGCCATTTTGGTTTGTGATGGCGTTTGTCGTCGCAGGTCGCGTTCGTTCCGGGAGATTTCAGGCAATGTCCCCCCCAAAAAATTAGCATGAGAGAAATATACTGTTGCAAAAGAAATCCAAATAAAACAAGGTTTGACTTCTTTGAGGTCCTTCCAGGTGAAAAAACACAAATAAAGTTCCTCATCCTTGTCTCAGTGAAGTCTTATCTGGTTCTTCTTCCCAAGTGCCTGGACCTGAACAAGTTTGAGGCTGTCCCCAGTGAGAGGCAGCTGGTGACCAAAGCCCAGGAGCTTCTGAAGGATGACAAATACTGGGCTGGCATCGTGTTCCAGGACCTGCTAAACAATGCCAGCGGCCCCCCTCCTCACGTCAAGTACAAAATCCGCATGGATATCGACGAGGTGGAACGCTCGAGTAAGATAAAAGAAAGGTGCGCTCCAGATCCGGATCTTTCTCCAGAGCAAGAAAATAAACGTTTTTTTTCTGTCTTGTATCTCAAAGCTTTTGTTAGCCTTTCATGTTAGAAGATGGTAACAGCAGAACAGAGCGAATGTTGGTTAAACGTTGGACTGTTTTCCTGCTGCCGTTTCCAACCCTGTGGTTCTTCTGAGAGGCTCCAGCTGTGGCGTGTCGTCCTTCTAACTAGGTCGTGGTCCCCGGGGGCCCGAGACAACCCTTTCAACGACCTGCGCTACGTTTGGGGAGGATTCGCCTACCTCCAGGACATGATGGACCACGGTATCGTCCGCTGTCAGACGCCCAGCGCCCAGCCCCTCGGCGTGTTTGTCCAGCAAATGCCGTACCCCTGCTATGTGAACGACGCGTGAGTGCCGGAAACCCCCTTCTTCGTTGTCTTGTCTGTGTGGTGATTAGAGCCAGGGAGGAGGCATCGCCGCAATAAAGATGGCCTCGACTCTGGGGAGTCGGACGCTCGGCGCTATCGCAGACCGGCGGAACGGAACTCTCTGCAGTCACTTAAGCATCTGTAGATTTCGGCAGATTTCCCAGTGGAAACTTCTAGAAGCATCTTCTCCTCTCTTTATTTTCTCCCCCCCCCCCCCCCCCCCTCCCCCATGTCGATTTTTGCTTGTAGCTGGTTCTAGGTGCCATTAGTGGCTTGGGGGGGGGGGGGGGGGGGGGGCAACTTGTGTTAATATTGAAAAGGCAAACATGAAACTTTAATGGGCTTTTATGGGGTTTCTGTCATTAATTGTGTCAAAGTGGGTTGGGGGGGGTGAGGAAATACAACAAAAAAATTAAAAAGACTAAGCAGATCGCTGCACTATGAACACAAAGCACTAAGAACATGAGTCTGTCGAACCACAAGTAACGCCTGGTTCAGTGGGTGATGAACCTTAGATTATTCAGTCTGCCATCTTTGGTCCAACCGTACCATTCAATTCTTCTCTGCTCCACAAGTCAGACCGCACAACGAACCACGATAAACTGCAAGTCTTTTGTGTGCAGAGATGGATTGAAGCACTCTATCCTCTGTTACTCCGGTTTTTAGTGGCGAGGCTGCGTCCCATTAGAATACACATCTCTGACTGAGAGAGAGGAATGAGGTGGTATTGCTCTCAATCTTCCGCTGCAATGATCTTCAGTGTCGAGAAAATGACTCCCATCTACACAGCACTATCACCTCCATTAAAAAAAACTCCAAGCCCGATGATGTCATCGGGGAACCGATAATTGCCAGGGAGGTTTAAGTCCAGCAACACAATATAATCTTTCAGGGAAGGTTACAGATCTCTCCTTCCTAACCCACCATCCATTGGATTTAATTGTGGCAAAGACCATTGATTTACTTCACAAAGTTTGTGCCGTGTATACCAAACCAGATTAATACGAACCCCGATTGATTCCTGACTTCCATACGTTACAATCAGACGTAATTTCAGAAGAAGCATACTTTGAAGTGCGAATATAATGAGGTTGTTAAACTTTGAATTTGGCAGTATAGACGGGACCGTACACCAGTTCAAATGAATTGGGTAGGTGCAGTGTTTCATCTTCCAATGGTCTTCGAAAACGGAAGTATTTAAACGATGACATTGTTTTGTGATCCAAACAATAAGGCAAGCATGTTTGCGGATCGCAAGATTAGCTATCGATTTGGCTTCAACAACAGGATATGCAAAAGGCTCTGCCAAAAGAGATATTTTCTCAGGCTGATAATTGTTCTCAGGTTATAGACAGTCGTTAGTTATAGACGTGGACAGCACACACATCCTCTATTGACTCTCTAACACACCCGCGTGTGTGTGTGTGTGTCTACTGCCAATGTTTCAAAGCTCTGGCTTTTCGGAATGTCACGTTACGAACGGAACTCTCTCGTGGTTCCAGAAGCCGCTTGTGTGTGCGCTCGCTCTGAGGGGTCTGCAGCCAACATGCGGCCTCCTTCTGGCGCTCTTCTGCCGTCTCCCAGGGCGCTTAGCGGAAGAAATATGTTTCCTGTTCATCATTGGCAAGAGACTGTTGCGAAATGACCTGAGAGACAATCGCAGCGAAGCAAAGCATTTTCCCATCGCCTCTGTTTCATTACAAAACAAAGGATTAATAATTACATAAGATAAATGAGAACCATTAAAACAGTGTAATACTCTCGGTCCCTCCGCCATTTACTCTTTCGCCCGCCTAGCCATTTGGGCATTTGCGTGAATTATTAACACTTGAAAACTGTTATTTCATTCATTAATAATGAGAGAATGGCCAACAAGAAAAATGAAAGACGAACTAGGATTCGGGGAGAACTGCTAGGGCGAAAAGAACGTCTCTGGTCATCGTTTGATTCTAGAACTGTGTCGCATCAGCAGCAGAGGGGAACGTGTCAGGAATCTTCCGGAACCATTCGTCAGTTTGGAACAGGCCTGATCTGACTTTAAAATGCAATTGAAGAAAGCAAGAGCGTTTCAGATGTATTCATACCTCTCATCAACAATTGAAACAATGGCCTGTCACCTCAGAGATACACAGCAAATAATACATTTGAATTAATACTGTAAATAATACACTGGGTTGGAACTCCAATAGAAATCTCTCAGCACACTTTCAAGGACTTATGGAGTAACTTTACACCACAAGAGTAACTTTACACCTCAAGAATAACTTTAAAACCTGGCCCTGCATATATGTATCCATATAGAATGTAGAAGTACATAAATATTTGTTATGCTTTCTGTTGAAAAGTTTTGGGGTTTCACCTGTTCTGTATTATGTGGCCTACCTGAAATGCTCTGTGATTCAAGAACACTGTCAATGTTCACACACAAATGTATTAAAAAGTAAATAGGGACAATAAGAGACGTCAAAATTACATTAGAGACAATCTTCTGACAATCAGAAGGGCTTCAGTGTTTCGTATTTATGCAATATGAAATTACAGTAACGTTAGATTAAAAACGCCATGAATTATTTTAGCAATAAAAATGGGATGTCAGCAGTGGAATATGGATATGAAGTGCTATACAGCGTAGAACAAAATAGAAACAGTGATTTAGAAACAGATTTGTGAAATGGCACAAAATGGGCTGACTTGGCTGTATATTGGCTGCACACATGTGCAAACAAATTATTACAAGTGCGCCACGCTGTGAAATCAATTCATTTCCAAAACTTGTCCAGTCTCCCCTGATGATGTATTTTGCTGAAAGCAACAGCGATGCATTAGCTGAGAATAAGACGAGAAGACTTTTAACATAATTACACAATCCTCCTGGGTTAAGACGTGCTCTTCAGTCGTTCGCTTCGGTTGGAATCCAGTCTCCCGACTCTCCTAAATTTAGGTCACGACTGCCGATGTAACTCAAGCCACGTAACATGCACCCGGTAGGAGTTATATTACTTAAGCACCGTCGATCGATCGGAAATGTATTATTCAAAAGCATCTGGTGCCAAGGTTGACGGTGTCAAATGTGCTGAGGGTGGCTGATCATCCCAAGCGGTAGAGTAGGGGGTTAACAGACACAGACATTAAAGAGACGTTACAATGGAATCCGCACCCGGTAATAATGGGATTAGCATTCAAGCCGATGCCAATCGTTACCTCAGGCGCAAGGGGTGGAGAGACGGCTTCCCTTGAAGCATCTTGAATCGCTTCAGGAAAACTTGAGTGACATTGACGGTTAAATCTCCCAAGTTTTAAGTGATGCCTGACGTACTGAATTTTTTTTTTTTTTTTTTTTTTTTTATTGCTCCTGGTTGTGGTTTTCAAGTTTGTCTTCTTCTTTTGGGGTGGGGGGGGTCGGGTGGGGGGAGTTGACGGATAGCTTAGTTACAAAGCTCCGTGTGACAGCAAAGGTTGGCTCTTAGAGAGCAGGAAGACTGAGGCCAGATGCCGTGCATCCCTCTGCTTCTTGAGTTGCGGACTTTAATAAAGAACCTGAGCGAAAAGGCCTGATAACATACGTCCCTCTCTGTGCTGGGGTGAATGGCTTCAGCTCTGGATGAAGGAAAGGGGGAGGAAAAGGCATTCTTAGCCCTCTTCATCCAATAAATGGATTCATCACCACCCAGGGGACCTAAAGATAGAATTTGAAGTAAATATGAGTTTTAAAAAAATATCAAACGGTGTCTGTGTTTTTGGACCAGCCCATGGGAGTAGGTTACCCAGGGCGTCTTGCGACTAATAACTTTCCCTAGTGGAAGGAAAAAAAATAATTTGGGCCCCCCAAGAGAGAGAGAAAGGTTTGAACCTAAGGCTTCTGTAACAGGGGCAAATGACCAATTAAGAGAAGCAGGCTTTTGTGCTGTTCATTTTCTATTGGCAGGGGTTCAGTAAGCCCTTTAGTGAATCAATCCCCTGAAAGTTAGTGGAGAAATGAGCTCAGTATAAATGTACTGGAAATGCACTTTGATGATACATTCTCTTACGAGCAACGCCTCGGAAGTGGGATGCTGTTCAGCAAAGACGTGCACATCCCGCCCCCCCACCCACCCACCCGAGTTCTGCCCACCTAGCTTTGAGGAGATCTGCTTTGCTTGCAGTATGTGGATTGCATTTTCGGTCGGCAAGCATAATTAATATGTGAAATCCATACTTTGTCAAATGTTAAGGCAAGTTTATGCTCCTTTACTGTTTCATAGAGCAGCGACAGCACTCTGTTATATTGGAGCCTTACAAGATATTGACATGGCATTTTGGTGGCATTATGAAGCTGGGTTTAATACGGTCTTATTGTACCGTTACGACATCAAATCATACATCATTGTGGACATGACGGGGGCCACTAAATGGCTCGGTGGGACTGACGTGCCAGATTTCTGAAGGTTAGCCCCCGGTAAAATCCACCTCATCGTCGTTGGGTCCTTCAATGCACCGGGTTCCTGATTAAAACCCATCAAGAGTGTTCACGGCGGCACACGCGATGCCATGATGACATTTACTGCATCAACATAAACTCAACTTCCTCTTTTGATATTGAAACCGAACGGGTCAGTTCAGTTAATGGAAATGCGGTTGGGCGGGGGGGGGGATTGTGGGTAGGGTTAAAGTGGATTTGATAATCGATTGTACAGCATTTTAAGAGCATTTTTTTATTTATATATCTTCTTTTTTTTCCTCACCACAATTTAACGAGAACCTCTCACTTCGATAGCGCATGTGCTTACATCTAAACGCTTTACAGGGGCTATACCAAAAAGACACTCTCAGATTGATTCAGTTTATCGATGCGGCGAACTTTTAAGACTCATCACAGCGCGTCCCGTTCAAACGTCTTTCGGTATCGACCCGGGGGGGAAGTCTACAACAGATAATCGATAAATAATGCATTAAGGTCCCGTCCTATTGCACCTCCTCTCCATATCAAACGCCGGGCCCAGTCGATACCGCCTCCCTCCCTCCCTCCCTCCCCACCACCACCACCGGCGTCGTCTGGTTCTCTGACCTCTTCGACCCCCCCCCCCTCTGCTCCCAGCTTCGTCCAGAGCATCGGAGGCATCCTGCCCATGTTCCTGGTTCTGTCCTTCATGTATTCCATCTGCATGGTCATCAAGGGGCTGGTCCTGGAGAAAGAGCTCCGGCTCAAGGAGGTCATGCGGGCCGTCGGCGTCCGCAACGGAGCCCTGTGGCTGGCGTGGTTCGCCGAGAACCTGGCCGTGCTCGCTGTGCCGTGCCTTCTCATGAGCGTCCTGCTGAAGGTCAGTACGGAGGAACGGATGACGTGCGAGGCGTCCAGTTGCAAAGCACGCATGTATTCATTTAGCAGACGCTTTTATCCAAAGCGACTCACAAGAGAGCTTTAGAAAAGAGCATCGGTCAGTAAACATAGCAACGTTATAGACCCCAAACCGGGTTTAGAGATTATGAAACATACATCGTGAGAACCAGTAAGTGTCAAGGAAATAGCTATAAGAGCATTCAGCCGGATAGTTTACAAATTGTATACAATTATAATACAGTATACAAGTATAAATACAACACGTCTTGGGCCTTTTCATACGTGTTGTGTGAGGGGTGCTAGCTATTGGGTTTTAAACTTAGTGGCTGGCTCGTCATGTTGACGTCACGTTGTAGGCGTTTCTCGCTTAGTTAGGCTCAGGGCTAGAGGTTAAAGGTTAGGGTTAAAACCTTAAACCTTTCCATTTGTAAGACTAGAATATTGCTCTAGGATTTGAATTGACAATAACTGTCCTTGTGCCAGTGTTATTAATTTATGATACACGGTCACCTATCGAGAAAAGATTCAGACAGCTATTGACAACCCCTTCAGACAGTTTGTGCTTTTGTAGGGTCTAGATGTATAACATGACTGTGCTTTGCAGTTGGTCTGCCCCCATTAATCAATCAACAACTGCGGTAATTGAAGAGAAGCGTTGAGAAGAATCATTCTTGACCTTTCCTTTCCCACGTCATGCCTCCGTGCTGATGATTGAGCGCGGCGCTAAAATTGCAATCTTGCTTAATTGGAAATCAGCTCTATTGTACGTGTAATTTCCTCTCATTTCTTG
Source organism: Neosalanx taihuensis (assembly GCA_030340665.1). NCBI lineage: Eukaryota > Metazoa > Chordata > Actinopteri > Osmeriformes > Salangidae > Neosalanx > Neosalanx taihuensis. Next base: position 3,122,312 of record CM059313.1, on the reverse strand, counting down.
TGATTGCATCACTCCCCATTGAATGCGGCGCACATTAACCCGACCCCCTGCTGATAATCGGTCTTGACAAGATATGGCACTGCCACACATAGGGGTGACGGTAGCTTGAAGTGCGTCAATAACAAATGTAGTTTCCGTGGCGCATCGCATCCTTTTGAAAGGACCAATCACGGAACACCTGTAGCGCTCGAGGTTGCAAGTTGTACTGCAATAGTGCAAAGATCTTCTAGAACAATTAGGGACTAAATATGTATGGCAAACATCGAGGACTTTTACTAAAAGAAGGTTTCAATTAGTGGTGAGAGTCTCACGGTGTTCTGATTAGGAGACAGCTTCCTTGCTCCAAAGGTTTCTTTATATTTCTTTTTCTCCCTAGTTTGTTTTTCCTCGTCTTCCTTGAGGGTTTAGGTTGATTAAGGAGCAGTTCTATGGGCATATGTGAAGCCCTTTGTGACAAGACTTCTAAAAAGAGCTATACAGATACATTTCGATTTGATTTGATTTGCTCTGCCATTTACTGGGAGAAATAAAGACATAAGTAAGAGATGTGTAGCTTGTGCAGCTCTGGACCACAATTATGTTAATAATGCCCCAGCTGAAACGTGTCTTTCATTTAGATCAGCGGTACTCAACCCTGGTCCTCAGGGCCCCACTGTCCTGCATGTTCTAGATCAGTGGTCTTCAACCCTGGTCCTCAGGACCCACTGTCCTGCATGTTTTGGATGTTTCCCCCTTCCCACACACCTGATTCTAATGCATGATCGTTTACCAGGATTCTTCAGAGCTAGATAACGACCCATGCATTAGAATCAGGTGTGTTGGAGCAGGGAAACATCTAAAACATGCAGGACAGTGGGTCCTGAGGACCAGGGTTGAAGACCACTGTTCTAGATGTTTCCCTGCTCCAACACACCGAATGAGTCATTATGAAGCTCGGCAGAAGCCTGATAATGACAATCCATTTGAATCAGGTGTGTTGGAAGGAGGAAACATCTAAAACCTGCAGGACAGTGGGGCCCTGAGGACCAGGATTGAGAACCGCTGGTTTAGAAGGATGCCAGTGCCATGTTTGCTAGTCAGTGATCTTTTGGCATGTAAGGAAGTGGCCTGTGGTTCTCCCTTGTCTAGGCAGTGATGTCTTATATACACTGAGGGACGCATTTTGATTGGCCGATGTTGGTGCTCGTCACCAAAACGTAACCTTGCTTTCTTTGGGTGGAGCCACCTCCTCTGCCACTTTATTCGCAACATAAACAGTAACATAACAAATACAACGATTCTTTATTTAGATCGGTTAATCATTTTTTTGTACGGTTTAATTAGAAAATGTGCCTGGTAAATACAAATGATATTTGAACAGCTGAGGAAAATGTAATTTCCCATCCCCTTAATGCGCTTGCCAGCCATCGACAATTTGTAAACATTAATAACAATAAATCGAGTTAGGTGGGTGCCTTGAAGGAACGATCGTGCATGATATGTATTCAAATCATAGTCCCGTTCTAAATGATAATTTCATGGTCATTTTCAGCGCGTTAATATAACAGGGAATCTGAAGGTAATTATCCAGTGGCTGTGTATGGATTAGGTGTGACCTGTCTCCATCAACACCTGAGTCTTTTTTTCTATTTATTTATTTTTTTTCTCCAACCCCGTTCCTGCAGTTTGAATGCAAATAGCTTCATGGGTGTTATTAGGATAATATTTGTTACCTGAGAGATACGTTAATCAACGCTGGCTTGAGTTGGACCTATCTTTTCCTCCGGGAACCGTTACAAAAATAGTTTTTTTTGGGTCCGTAGTGAAATAATGTCCTTGTTTTCGCTGTCATTATAGTAGACTTAGTGTCTCTTACCTCTTTTTGTTTGTTATGGTTACCCTGGTCAACTTCTGAATCATGTATTTTAACGCTTTTATTGTGTACACTAGAGAACTGCGCGGGACTGTTTTTTTCATCCCGCTCCCGCCCGCTCCCGCTGAATTTCTGACCATTACCGCCCGCTCCCGCTGAATTTCTGACCATTACCGCCCGCTCCCGCTGAATTTCTGACCATTACCGCCCGCTCCCGCTGAATTTCTGACCATTACCGCCCGCTCCCGCTGAATTTCTGACCATTACCGCCCGCTCCCGCTGAATTTCTGACCATTACCGCCCGCTCCCGCTGAATTTCTGACCATTACCGCCCGCTCCCGCTGAATTTCTGACCATTACCGCCCGCTCCCGCTGAATTTCTGACCATTACCGCCCGCTCCCGCTGAATTTCTGACCATTACCGCCCGCTCCCGCTGAATTTCTGACCATTACCGCCCGCTCCCGCTGAATTTCTGACCATTACCGCCCGCTCCCGCTGAATTTCTGACCATTACCGCCCGCTCCCGCTGAATTTCTGACCATTACCGCCCGCTCCCGCTGAATTTCTGACCATTAGATTAGATTAGATTAGATTAGATTCAACTTTATTGTCATTACACAGGTACAAGTCCAGGGCAACGAAATACAGTTAGCATCCAACCAGAAGTGCAAAACAGTTATTAACAACAGAATATAATACCGCCCGCTCCCGCTGAATTTCTGACCATTACCGCCCGCTCCCGCAGAATTTCTGACCATTACCGCCCGCTCCCGCAAAGTGTGCGCAACGTGCCCGCCCAGACCCTCGATGTGTATGTCTACCCCGCCCACAACCCGCTAAACTCTGACAATTGAGGCAGATGCATTGATTTTGTGTCTTCTGGCGTCCTGCAAGAGAAACACCATTTATGCTATTAATAAAGATATTCGTCAGGGTTGTTTGTTTCGTCTCCCTTTCTGCATGTCTTTTGACTCACTGGGAACAGCGCTTTTATTTCGATATTTACATTTGTTTTTAAAATGAAATAAATACAGGTATATATATATATTATATTCTTCTCCAATATAATTAGCAAGCTCTTACCAACTGGGCTGCTTGAATGAGCTGCTAAATAATCGTTTTAATGGGAACATAAATAGACAAAGCAACACGCATTTAAATAAAACTTTGTTTTATTAAAAGAACTTTTATACAAACCTTGCATGATATCCAAATAAAACAGGCTGCTTTGCAAATAACAAATAACGAGAGGCTGAGTGGTTCAAATAATAGTAGCATAGCCTAAAATAAGGTTTCCAGTTAATAAATTAATGTAACGAATGAATAAATGTAAATGTAACGAATCACTTGTCAATGTTGCTGTGGAGGAAGAGAATGTTGCTGACCGACTGTGGACCCAGTCTGGTGCGTCTCTCCTCCAAGATGCGCCCACAGACACTAAATGCCCGCTCTGAAGGCGCACTAGATGCGGGAATACTGAATATAAAACGCGCTAGGTTTGAGAGCGCATGGTAGCGCTCTTTATTGAACTTCCACCATTCAAGCACGCTGTCTGGGTCCGGGTTATCAGGAAGCCGAGAGCTGAGATATTCAGCCATTTCGTCATCTAGCGTATTTGGCGTAACAAATGGCGCATCGTCTTCCCAGTCTGCGAATCGGTCTGTGCTTCGCTTCTTTGCTGATGGCTCATCCACTGCTGTGGCCGTGCCCAGGTCAAACTTCATCTTCTGAATAATTTCCTTTGCACCTTTAGGATTTGATTGAAATAAATAGACTACATCTATTAACAATGCCTCAAGCTGTTATTGATTATAGCCAAATAAATGTAATGCCTAAAAGTACGTTGTTAGCCATTTAACTATACAGCCTACTTGTGATTTTTATTAATTTTTATTTGTTTCTATGTTTTGACAGCATTTCACTTACTCTAATTTGTAACTGCACTGTGTGGGCACTGCAGTAGGCCTACCTTTAACCACGTCGTCTCTTGCATCTGGGGGCAGCATCCGTAGCAGTCGCATTTTAGGTGTCAGGAGTGTTGCAATCCTGTACATCATGTGTAGAGGGAATGCAGATGTATCACTGGTGCCCATCAGTTCTTCCAGACGCGAGGCACACACGTTTGAGACTTCAGAAAGCAAGGGCTCGAGGGAAGCTGCTTGGCAGTGTTCAATGAGTCTCACAGACCACGGCAGTGGAAGTGATGCGCTGGGAATGGTGCTAGACTCTAAGTCATTAGTTGCATCCTTGAATAACTTAAGGAAGGCAACTACTGTCCTCAACGTGTTTGCATTGATCTGCGCAATTCTTTCATACTGGTCATTGCTCAACAGTAATGTTGCGATCTCCTCATGCTGTTGCAGTATGGAATCCAGCATATCATAATTTGAGTTCCACCGAGTCTCGATGGATTGCTTCAGAGATTTCTTCAAGCTGTTTTGCAGACCCGAATGTTTGAAATATTTCACCAATTTTTTGGCATTGCTCAACAGTTCAGACAGCTCAGTAGTTTCAGCCAACACGGCTGGTGCAAATGCACTTGACAGGGTGATATTCAGAATGTGCGCGTTGCAGTTCAACCTGTTGTATCCACACAGGGCGGCGACTATATTGGCTCCACGGTCAGTGACAAATACAACACGGTCAGACAGAAGTGATGTATCAATGCCAAATTCACGGAGTTTCTGAAACAGCAGGATCCTGATATTTTCCCCTGTTTTTGAGACACCAGTCTCGAAGGGGGCCGCAAATAAAACCCTGGAAATGAGGTCGAAGTTGTTGTTTGTATAATGGATGGTGCCAGATATGAAAGAACATTTATGGTAATCCTCCGTCCATATGTCGGTTGTGATAGCACATCCATATGTTTCTATGATGGGCTTTATCTCAGCTGCTACTGAGGTCCGCAGTGCTTGTGCTCGCCCCTCGACATGCCTGGACACCGTAGTTGGATGAGGTAAAATGTCATTGACATCAAACTTTCCATACTTAGCAGCGACATTAACGAAGTGTTGCAGTATGTTACTAAAGCCTTTCCCGGCGACCAGATCATAGGGCCGTATGTCCAAACAGCACACGTCCACACATATCTCCGCAGTTTCTTGCTTAATGTGTGTAGGCAGAAGTTGTTTATTCTTGAAAAGCAGCTTGCTTTGACCAGGCACAACAGAGCAGGTGTGTCGCCTCAACCCAGAAGTGCCGGATTTGTGTCCACTGTACACAAGTACTTTTTCACACTTGTCACAACTCACGAAGTCCAGCTCTTTTCCCTCTATGTCACACACAACAGAGAATTGTTTCCAAATGTCGGACTTGCCTTGTTTCGTTTTTGTGGTGTACACACCTTGTTTAATTTTCTTTTCTACTTCGTTGTTTGACATGACTCAGTAGAAGCTAGCTATAACTGTCCCGCACAAACCCGCGGTATTTCTTTTTAGCCGCCCGTTCCCGCCCGCAGCTTAATTGAAACCGCCCGTTCCCGCGAGATTTGCGTTGGGTCCCGCGGGACCCAGCGGGACCCAATCCCAGTGCAGACCTCTAGTGTACACCAGAGGAAGGTAAAACACCGGTTCCCACCTTTTGAGGTCGAATCACAACCCTCAATCCACACCGACCTCCGTTCTCAGCATGCTGTGATTAGCCAACAGGCTCCTCTTTTTCAATCCTGTGCCCCCTTCCGCCTTTTCCCGCCTTTTCCCCGCCCTCGTTCCGCCTCTCCAGATTCCTCCGCTCTCTGGCGCGCTCCCTGCCGCTCTACCTGACGCTGGCCTGGATCTACTCAGTGGCCATGATAGTGAAGGGCATCGTCCAGGAGAAGGAGGCCAGGCTGAAGGAGACAGTGAGGATGATGGGTCTAAGGAGCTCCACCTACTGGCTCAGCTGGTTGGTGTCCAGCGGGCTGCCTCTGGCCGTCAGCGCCCTCCTCCTCACCCTCATCCTCAAGGTGATCCGTCGCTCGTCGTCGTGATTGGAGGGAGATGCTCGTCTAGTCTTGGAGGGCTTTGTTCATTTAATCCTGTTTTTATTAAGTCATATTAGGCCTCGTGATGATACTATATCACTAAGTCCTATTAGTGATATAGTATAGCCATAGTAATCAAATGAGTATTAGAGTAGATCTCATCAGTTTTAGTGCATATATTTGATTGTGTACTTTGATTGCGAAAAAAAGGCTGCTTGTAAAGGTTGTCTTACATACAGTTTAACTTTTTAAGTGGAAATAAAACGATAACTTCAGGACACCGACTATGGTATTACTGTGAGGTACTAAAGTTCTACAAAAGCCTTTATAGCCCTCCTGGATTAGAAAAATGCTCTCTCATAAGTTTGTGGTGAGCAGAGTGAGGTGACCTCTGAGTAGTACATTAAATCACCATTATGCTTAGCTGGAGTATAAAGAAGAAGAAGAAAAAAAAAAAGAGATAGAATTCAAGGTAGATTGCCATCCTTTTGGATTGCAGGATTCTTAACCACCCCAGTGATTCACCCCGCTCTCCTCACCGCTCTCAGCGTCAACAAGCTATTTCAATCAAGGGCTTCATTCTCAGCGCTGACGCGTTCTTCCAGGGAATAATAACACCCGCCGCCGTCCATCATAATGGCTCCGCTATCGTTCCCCGAGTGAGGGGGGGGGGCGGTCACGTTCTTTTTGCAGACCCCCGCCTCTCCCTGCCTTGTTGTCTCAACCTGTCCCCCCCCCCCCCCCCCCCTTCGAGCAGTACGGCAAGGTGCTGCAGTACAGCGACCCGTCGGTGATCTTCGTGTTCCTGCTGGTCTTCTGCCTGTCCACCATCATGCAGTGCTTCTTCATCAGCGTCTTCTTCTCCAAGGCCAACCTGGCGGCCGCCTGCGGAGGCCTCATCTACTTTGTCCTCTACCTGCCGCACATCCTGTGCTACGCCTGGCGCGACGTCATGGGCTTCGGCGCCAAGATCGCCGTGGTGAGTGGTGGCACCCCTTCTGACGTTCACGTTGGTTTAGCGGACGCTCTCATCCGGAGCGATTTACAGCAAGTACAGGGACATTCCCCCCCCCCTGAGGCAAGTAGAGTGAAGCGCCTTGCCCAAGGACACGACGCCATGTTGCCTTAAACCAGTGGTCTTCAACCCTGGTCCTCAGGACCCACTGTCCTGCATGTTTTGGATGTTTCCCCCTTCCCACACACCTGATTCTAATGCATGATCGTTAACCAGGATTCTTCAGAGCTAGATAACGACCCATGCATTAGAATCAGGTGTGTTGGAGCAGGGAAACATCTAAAACATGCAGGACAGTGGGTCCTGAGGACCAGGGTTGAAGACCACTGCCTTAAACCACAGGTGTTAAACTCGTGCCATCGCGGGCCAAGAGGGTGCAGGTTTTCGTGTCAACTACGCCACTACACCAGCTGATTTCACTAAGTGGAGAAACTTGTTAATGAAATCATCTGGTGTAGTGGTTCGGTTAACACGAACACCTGCACCTTGTTTAAGGTTTGTTTACGTTGCGGGTTCAATCTGGGGTCATCTGTGTCGTTTACTTACGTTTACCGTAAAGCAGCTGAACGTCCAACGTTGTTTTCAAGCCAATAATCTGATAACCAAAGGAAGTCTGGTTTCCAAAAGTTTTATAGGGAAATCATCTCAAAACTTTTCGATTTATTGTACTGTACACACCGTTTTTATTTCTCATATAAAGTTATTGACTTTCGAAGGTGTTTTTAGAAGTATATTACTTTGCTGTCATCTGTGTCATTCGTAGTTAATGGTAGATCGAAGATCTGTCCAAGGGAGGGTTTTTTTTCCAGTTCACTTTTAGAGTGGAGGGAAATAACAAATCCACTCTTCAGCATAAGCCTCTCTTATTGTCCAGATTCAGACCATTTGTCTTAAAGCCTGTCCCGACAAACCTGTTTTTCAGATTGAAAGTTTTGGCCCTAGATTCATCTTACCAGGGTTGTCAAACTCCCGTCCTCGAGGGCCGCTGTAGATGTTTCCCTGCTCCAGCACACCTGATTCTGATAAAGAGTCGTTATGAAGCTCTGTGAAGGTGTGCTGGAGCAGGGAAACATCTAAAACCTCCAGAAGAGCGGCCCTCCAGGACTGGATCTTGTCACCTGTGTCTTAAACTTTCAAGCCAACCCCGTTCCATTGTTTACCGCCAGCGAGGCACCTCGCTATAGCTTCACCGTGACGTCCGACGATGCCCTCCACGCACGTCTCTCCTCATCTTCACACAACACCCCATCTCTTTGAAGCTCGTACCGAGACAGCAGTAATGACATCTTTACAACTCCATCGTTGGGGGGTAGGGGGGGTTTCATTCGTCGAGATGTCTTTCGCAGCGAGGTACTGTTTTTTGTTTTTTTTGCTGCTGTCGTTTTTAACACTTTCGTCTAGGTGTCGTTCCACATTCCAGCGTTTGTTTTTTTGTTGTCGGTCACATCCGTTGTGCTCGGACAGGAAGAACTCCCCGTTCGGAAAGTCTCTCGCTTCGCGCTCGCTCTTCCGTCAAAGTGCCTTTGTGGAGGTCTACCCTTGCCACTTCGTTTTCCCCAGCCCTCGCTCCTTTCCTCTCGTCCTCTGCTAGCTTGCATGAACGATATTCCTCCGACAGACACCACGCGGCGTCTTATAGTTCTTTCATCAAAGATTCCAGGTGTATTTTTCCTCTACCGATGACAAGGCCATCGAGACATTCCTCTGTCGCTCACCAAACCACTGCTGTAATCCTTTGAATACATTTGGTCACACTTCAGGTCCATGCTTGTAACCTACCGAGTAATTGTTGATTGGGAAAAAGGTTTGTAAGTTAACAATAAAAAAATCAGTACGCATCTTAACATGAGCTGATTACCTAATAACTCAATTAAATGATTTTGTTATGACCTAATAACTAACTAATAACTAATCTCGCTTATGGCTTATCATACTCAACCCTAACTAACTAATATTATTACGACCGATTGTATTTAGTCTTATAAGCACATGGAAATCATCTTGTAAGGGTGATTAAACACGTTAATTAATCCATAATACAACCACCTAGAGCTGTGAAGCCGTAGATTTCGACAACTTTTCAAGAATGAGGCAAAAAAAAAACAAGACAAACCATTATTTGCCTTGACTGATCTCGCCTGCTGTACTGCTCACTGAAATGGCAATCTTCAACTATTGTTTGAGAAAGATGCATGTGTTTATTCCTCCCCTCAATCAGTACTCATTAATCTCCTTTGTTGCCAGTTGCAACTCCTTTTCTAGCCGATTCGCAAAATGCCAGTTAAGGTAGTCATGCCTGCTCTTTTCCTTTTCTCCGTCCCTAAACTCCATCCTCGCTCACAGTCAGACGATCTGTCCTCGTTCCTCTGTCGCCTGCACTGCTGTTTTGTGATTGGCCGTCGATCGTGTCAGCTGAAAGCGTCTGATGACTGACGGCATCGCTGGCGCCCGCGAGCCAGAGGACAGTCAGAGCGACGGCTAACCCCGGTTGTCACCGGCAGACAATGGGGGGCCTTTTTTAGAACGGATACCACACTCTACCGCAAAGGCTTCCGGAACCTTCTTTTTAGGGGAGGGGGGGGGGGGGGGCTTAACGCGCAACTCTCCAAGGCCTTCGGCGATGGTTTGTGGCATCTGCCTCCGTTTCAATGCGGAGGCTCAATGAGGCTTGACCAACCAGCTGGCAGGAAGCCTGGAAGGGTAGAGTGATGGGCCCCAACACCAAGGATGAGTCACGGCCAAAGGATCAGAGGAAATGTTGGGCTAATGCGGTTGCTTCCATCTTTATTTTGGTAAAACATGACGTTAATAACCCTGTGAATTCAGCTCTTTCCGTCATTCCTGGTTTGTATTTGATCCGTAAACGATTAGTGTCCGGATAATAGTTCAACTGTTTATAACCAAATGCTTGTACTTAAAAATACATTATCACTCTCCATAAGTGTTCCCTTATTTATTGATGTTTACAATTTTCCAGTCATCACAACAGCTTTCTACTCTAATGACAGCTAATACAGATGGTCCCCCGCCCCCCCCCCCACAAAAAAAAAGTGGATCTTGGAAAAGGAGTTTGTCGTCGTCCCGCGTAACCGAGAATGTTCCGTGCGTTCCTTGCCTTAGAGCCTGCTGTCGTGCGTGGCCTTCGGCTACGGCTGCGAGAACTTCTCCAAGTACGAGGAGCAGGGCATCGGGATCCAGTGGAGCAACATCCGCAAGAGCCCCGAAGAAGGCGATCGCTACAGCTTCATCGTGTCCATCTTCATGATGCTGGTGGACTCCGTCCTTTACTGGTTCCTCACCTGGTACATCGAGAACGTGTTTCCAGGTACGAGCCTCCGTCGCATGTCGTTTGGGCCTCAGCGCTCGGCGTTGTGGGATTACGTAGAACGATGTCACGGCCGACTCGTTCAGCGGCAGTTATATATTGCCAGAAGCTAGCTTTTATTTTAATTTGACCAAGCCGACTTCTTAATATGCAACTTAATCAAGCTTGGCCGTAGTCAATAACCCTTAAGCACAAAGGGACGAGGCCTAGTATTAATTCCACCTGGTTCTATTTGGTTCCACCCCCAACGCCCAAGACCAACGTATTATTAGACCGTGTATCTTAACGCTCGTCCTTAATCACAGGCCAATACGGGATCCCCAAGCCCTAGTACTTCCCCCTCACCGCCTCCTATTGGTGCGGGACCGCCTCCGCCAGCGCCGCTGACCTCACTCTGCTGAAGGAGCACGGCGAATACAACGGTGAGGAACTCTCCCACGGCTCGCCCCGGCGGGCGACCGCACGGAAAAGCTACTTTCTTATTGGTCGCGCTCTCCATAGGTCATTCCCATCAGCGGGAGAATGGGATCTCAATGCGGCGGGCTAATTGGAACAGTTGCCACTGAATGTTAACACCTTGCTGCAGGCTTGGGGAATTGGATAATTATAGAGCGGAGTGTGCGCAAAGCACACACACACACACACACACAATAAAAACACAGTTCAGCTTAGTGTCAAGTCCGGATTGGTATATTAGCTTTTATAATCAACATTTGGTTGGGGGAGGTGAGAAAAGTAGACTGTTGTAAGGCTTGTCTACTTTTTTCCACCTCCTTCCTCTGTGTTAATGGTAATGTGGGTGGCACCGTGTGAACATCACACATACTTGTTTTAAAATGAAAAGATGAAAAAGATGAACCTTTCGCGACAGAAAAACAATACCACACTTTGATACATAAAAATTAAATAAAAACTACAACTACATTAGATCTGGCACACACACACACAAAAAACATTTTTAAGGAAACAAGGAGATGAGGGAAATCTAACACTACTTTAGCATCTACTTGTTAGTTTTTGGATGTTTTTGACTGAGTATGACACGAGCGTACGCTGTATTTATTTAACGTGCTGTCCCAAAGATCGTCTGGAGAAGCCAGCTCCCGAAATGAAGGCTGGGGTTTCAGTCAGGAACCTTGTGAAGATCTACAAAACGGGGAAAAAACTCGCAGTGGACGGGCTGAGTGTGGACTTCTACGAGAACCAGATCACGTCGTTCCTCGGTCACAACGGGGCCGGGAAAACAACCACCATGTAAGTCCGAGACCCTCCACGCGCTCGTCCAACGACCAATTATTTCCATCAAAATCCTCCTCGCGTTTGAAAGCGTAATTGAATAGTTTGACCTCTGGTACCGTAACTAAGGAATGTCAAAAAAAAAAATATATATAAAGGGAAAATAAGTTGGGGTTTGAATGCCAGCCTGAAGGAATTCCAATTTCAATTCCAATTTCACCATCGCGGTTCTTAACCTCTGTCTTGTACACCCTGTACCTAAGGTAAACAAAAGGTACAAGACCGTAGCCGTACTGTCCTTTGTAATAGCAGGAGTTACTCCTAGCACCCAGCTGACTTGCAGACCCAAAGGACGGGGGGGTTGGGAGGGGAGGAGGGGGGGGGAAGGTCAGTTCATTCCTTGTCCAAATTGAGCAGTGAATTCAGGCTCACGAAATGGAGACTGTACTCAGAGAGAGAGAGAGAGAGAGAGAGGAGGGAGACAGGGAGAGACTTGGGAGCTAAAATAGGGAGGGCAGAACAAAAGAGGAGGTTCTCTGGTGAGGAGGCCGAGCGAAAGCTCGATCCGTCGGGGGGGGGGGGGGGGGGGGGGTGGGGGCGTGAAGGTTAACAGGCAGGACAAAGAACAGCTTAGTCATCCTCTGTAGTCACGTGACTTGAGTTTGACGGTAAAGATGTATAAAGACATTGTCGGGACACTCATGCATTGTTCTTTTGTACAGCTGTCTTGGAGTATTAGGTTTTCAGGCAGTGTTTAAATCAAACCGTCAGCTGGATGGTCACTGAACACATGTAGATACGGGGTGAAGTTTTCCAAATCATTTTTTTTTTTCGCTAAGGGGGGGAAATGATGGCGAATAATACGCCATTATTTAAGGTCTGTCTGTATGTAATGTCGGTTGACAGGGTGACTGCATAAAAACTCCAGTTTCATAAAGTTTGTCCACCGAGCGTACTTATTACGACCCCTGACATGGTTATGTATCGATAATGTCATTCTGCTGATGTCTTCTGACCTTACAGCCTGTGTTTTCACTGGCTGTGTATAAGAACTGCAAATGCTGTTATTGGTTTGTGATTCCAGCCCTGAATCTGTCCTCTGTACCCCCCCCCCCCACTTCCACATCCCCCCAGGTCAATCCTGACAGGACTCTTTGCCCCTACATCCGGGACAGCGTTCGTCAACGGACTTGACATCCGGACAGACATGGACGCCATCAGAAAGCATTTGGGAATGTGTCCGCAACACAATGTTTTATTCGACGAGTGAGTTCTGAACCCTTCGCACGCATCGGCGCCCCCGCCCCGTGTGTATTCCAAACACGCGCGCGCACTCCCACGCACACGCGGCGGAATGTGTCGAAAACGTCTTCGCGAGATGACGCCCGATACCGATTCTCATGGTGGAGTCATTTCAGGATTTTACCACCCACAAGAACAACCTTTTTTTCTCAAATATGATTCAGTGTCTCTCTCAGTTGCTTCAAGTTGCATCATTGCGAGCCATTATTCATTATTATAGGAGTCGACTTCCCTCTCCTTAACCAGTTTATCACTCATTCTCTCCCTTTCACCTGAGTAATTACCTGTAGGCTCAGCTCTCCTTCATCTAATTTACGGCTGAGTACCTGTAAATCACTGCCATGCATATCGTTCTGTTGTCGTGCGGAGCCAGATGTTTGTACTTTAGCTTGAGTTCTTTTTATATCCAGTCAGGAGTGGGTAGAATTTGAAAACGTTCTCCTTTTTCGGTGCACCTGCTCGAAAACATGTTAGGGAAAGTTGAAACGATTCTGTTCTGCAGCGTACGAGTGTGGCCAGGCCAGGTCGAGGTGGGGGGGTGGGGGTGTCCCATTGGTTGCATTGATGCGTGACCGCGAAAACAAATTCATGGTTCATTCATTTACATTCACATTTATTCATTTAGCAGATGCTTTTATCCAAAGTGACTTCCAAGAGCGCTTTAAAAAAAATATTGCACCGGTCACTGATTATAACAACAAGATAGTCCCCAAACATAGCAGAACATGAAATACTCATTGTGAGAAACCAAACAATTGCTAGAAGGGAAGAACTGCAAGAGCATTAAGTTAATTTAAGTTACAGTTAAACAACATGAACCTCAAACGTGCAATAGTCTACCTGTAGGAAAGCAAATAATAATAATATACCTCACAGCAGAGTACAAGAATTTCCAATCGGTGGGAACTGGACAAGAAGATTCCCTCAGTAAGAGATCAAGTCCATCACCGACTTCAAAAGAAGTTCTGTAAACGTTTCACAAATCACAGAATAAGTATCGGAAGATTAAATGCGCCCCCCCCGACCCTAACACCCCCCCCCCCCCATCTATTTCCTCTCAGCTTGACTGTAGAGGAGCACATCTACTTCTACGGCCGCCTGAAGGGGCGGAGCCGCGCCGAGGTGACGCTGGAGATCGACCAGATGATCGCCGACGTCGGCCTGCCGCACAAGCGCAAGGAACTCGCCAAGAACCTGTCAGGTATGACGGCTCCATCCCGGAAATAAACGATTGCAATTACGCGCAGATTAAACCTTAATGCGATGACACTTGATAAACCGAGGATGTCTGTTTTGGTGTGTCTGTGTGTCCTTGGGTATCAGTGTCTCATGGGGGAATCCGATGTTTGAAGTAGGCTTATTTGGGTTTCTGCCTGCCCCCCCACACACCAGCCCACTTATAAACATGTCAGACTATGGGCATTATTTGTCTCAGCATATAGACCTGCCTCTGTGTGTGTGTGTGTGTGTGTGTGTGTGTGTGTGTGTGTTTAGGACTATAATCCATTGTCTAGGGGACAATGACTGACACGTATGATAAATTGGCTCTGGTTATGGGTTGCCAGTGTACAAAATTGCTGAAATATGACTTTCAAGGTTCATGCGGGCTGACATTTCCGCTACATTAGCACAACGCAGGAAGCCCTCAGATCCATCCCCAGAGGATCAGGTGTGCTGGTGTCATCGCCAGTCACACGAAACTGAAGCTCGCTGTCTCGCTGTTTCATGCCAGACTTAAGGCGGTAAACACATTTCCAAACACGGACTCCAAATACCCTACAGGCCTAGTCAAATCCCTCTGAATCCAATCCCATTCGCTTGATGCAGGATTGCAATAGGAACAATATTTGAACGTCCATTCGGTTAAACTTATTCAGCACCTCAAGTGCTCAGCAATGTAGTGGCTGGATTTTACTGTATTTTAAAAGAATCCTTGTGCCAAATTTGCGTGTGATATCCGTTTGAAATTGCAGTTTGAAACAAGAAGTTTGTATTACATTTGCAGACGATTATCATTTCAGTTACATCATTACAAGTGATTAGGTTATAGGTTATAAATGACTTGGATTGTGACTATATTATGACCATTATACTCACGATCGGAAGGTTGTAAGTTTGATTCCCAGGTGTGGTTATATGATGTGGTGTCCTTGGGCAAGGCACTTCACCCTATTTGTCTCAGGGGGGGAATGTCTCTGTACTTGCTGTAAGTTACTCTGGATAAGAGCGTCTGCTGAATGACTGAATGTAACGTCCAGGCAACCATTTTTTTTTTTTTTTAGGTGGGATGCAGAGGAAGCTGTCGGTAGCGATCGCTTTTGTGGGCGGCTCCAACATCGTCATCCTGGATGAACCCACCGCTGGAGTGGATCCGTACGCCCGCCGGGGAATCTGGGACCTGCTGCTTAAATACAAACAAGGTCTGGAGCCTGCCTGCCTCCTACACCACCTTTAAAATCACCCATGGGGATTTGTTTCTTTTAGTTTTTCGTTTCTTGAAGAACCGTTGAAAAGTATACATGGATACTGGGGAGTCAGGTGGCTGAGTGGTTAGGGAGTTGGGCTAGTAATCAAAAGCTCCTTGATTCGAATCCCAGCTGTGCCAACATGACGTTGTGTCCTTGAGCAAGGCACTTCACCCTACTTGCCTCAGGGGAAATGTCCCTCTACTTACTGTAAGTCACTCTGGACGAGAGCGTCTGCTAAGTGACTCAATGTAAATGGATAAATTGGTCGAGACTTTCAGTGCTAGCATTTAGCATTTCGTCAAACGAACACCAACCACAGGAATATTTGACATGTGACTGAAAGAGTAGCTCTCATGTAGCAATTAACTCCTGGCTTTGTGTATTTACAGTTGTGGTCAAAAGTTTACATACACTAGTGAAGATCATGTATGCCATGGCAATATAGGGTTTTCAATAAACTCTACAACTCTTATTTTTCTGTGATGGAATGATAAGGAGCACATATTTCTTTGTCACAAAAAACATTCATGAAAATTTTTTCTTTTATGAATTTATTATGGGTCTTTTGAAAATGTGACAAAATCTGCTGGGTCAAAAATATACATACAGCAATGTTAATATTTGGTTAAATGTCCCTTGGCCATTTTCACCTCAATTAGGCGCTTTCGGTAGACATCCACAAGCTTCTGGCAAGCTTCTGGTTGAATCTTTGACCACTCCTCCTGACAGAATCGGTGCAGTTCAACTAAATTTGTTGGTTTTCTGAGTCGGACTTGTCTCTTCAGCACAGTCCACATATTCTCTATGGGGTTTAAGTCAGGACTTTGGGAAGGCCACTCTAAGACCTTAATTCTAGCTTGATTTAGCCATTCCTTCACCACTTTTGATGTATGTTTGGGGTCATTGTCCGTTGGAACACCCAACTACGTCCAAGACCCAACTTTCTGGCTGATGATTTTAGGTTTTCCTGCAGAATTTGGAGGTAGTCTTCCTTCTTCATTATTCCATTTACTTTCTGTACAGCACCAGTTCCACTGCCAGCAAAACAGGCCCACAGCATAATACTACCACCACCATGTTTGACGGTAGGTATGGTGTTCTTGGGGTGAAAGGCCTCACCTTTTCTCCTCCAAACATATTTCTGGTCATTGTGGCCAAAAAGCTCAATTTTAGTTTCGTCTGACCACAGAACTTTCCTCCAGAAGGCCTTGTCTTTGTCCATGTGATCAGCAGCAAACTTCAGTCGAGCCGTAAGGTGCCGCTTCTGGAGTAATGGCTTCCTTCTTGCACGGCAGCCTCTCAGCCCATGGCGATGTAGAACACGCTTGACTGTGGACACTGACACATGTGTTCCAGCAGCCTCCAACTCATTGCAGACTTGCTTTTTGGTGGTTCTTGGTTGACTCTTGACCAACCTGACCAATTTTCTCTCAGCAGCAAGTGATAGCTTGCGTTTTCTTCCTGATCGTGGCAATGATACAACTGTGCCATGCACTTTATACTTACAAACAATTGTTTGCACAGTTGATCTTGGGACCTGCAACTGCTTTGAAATGGCTCCAAGGGACTTTCCTGACTTGTTCAAGTCAATGATGCGCTTTTTCAGATCCGTGCTGAGCTCCTTAGACTTTCCCATTGTAGTATTTCTGGCTGAGTCTAGTGAATGTGTCAAACAAGCCCTATTTACATGGACTGAAAGAAGTCACCAGCTGGAGTCAATCATAATCACTCGTAAGAAGTTAGGAGGCCATGCCAAAAAGCAAATTGGATTGAAACAACTTTTTCTACATCACCAAATTGGTAATTCAAGGTGCTGTATGTATATTTTTGACCCAGAAGATTTTGACACATTTTCAAAAGACCCATAATAAATTCGTAAAAGGACCATTTTTCATGAATGTTTTCTGTGACAAAGAAATATGTGCTCCTTATCATTCCATCACAGAAAAATAAGAGTTGTAGAGTTTATTGAAAACCCTATATTGCCATGGCATACATGATCTTCACTAGTGTATGTAAACTTTTGACCACAACTGTAAATATATAGTGTGCATTCCAAAGCACTGTCCTCCAGTGACAAGGATTGTGACCAGATAATCATCTGGGTCTCCAACATCAACACAGTCATAGAAACCAACGAGCGTTTTAAAATCAGCATGACATTCGAACGCGCTCGATAATTGGCTGCAATTTTTTAACCACTTGTCACTTTCGTGTTGTTGTCGACTCCATCCGAGCCGTAACGCAAACGTTATAATAACACTTTTCCAGTCGATGTCTAAATGTTTAATGTGCATCGAGCGACGCGCCGCCCTCGCTGTGTCGTTACCCGGGCCCCCTCTAATCAGACCCTTTCACCGCGACGTCAGGCTCGAGATAACTCTTTTAATGAGAACACCCACGTCAGCGAGCTTGAAGTGAGTCATAGTGTCGGTCTCTGTCGGTCCCATGCTAAGTGACAGTGTCGTCATCGATTGAGCAGTGTGAGGGAGACTGTGTTGGGTGTCTTATTCCATTCCCATGGTGTGGATTTGGACTACGTTTACCGCTTCCTGTTGGAGCAGCGTCTGAACGATCGCTGGTATCATTCCCATCACGGCCGCTGCCTTAATCCTTTTCCCCGGGCTGATCGCTGGACAATCTTCTTTTCAAATGAAAGAGTCATGGGAAATACTGTAGGCTGAGACGCATCTTAAAACGGGGGACTCAGGTGGCTGAGTGGTTAGGGCGTCGGAATTGTGATCGGAAGGGTCACCAGTTCGAAATCCCGGCTGCGCCAACCTGATAGAGTGTCCTTGGGCAAGGCACTTCACCCTACTTGCCTCGTTGGGGGGGGTAATGTCCTTGTACTTGCTGTAAGTCTCTCTGGATAAGAACGTCTGCTAAACGTAAGCAGCCGTCTCGGGTCTCAAGTCAAAGTGCAGCAACGTGTTGACGTGTCCTAACTGTCTGAAAACTGTCTGCTTTGATTATTCTCCAAGGTTCAACATCAACCCCGGCTGTTTGCTTGCACTTCTGATATCATTAGTAGGTGCGTCTTTGAAGTAGCCGAACGTATTACATTCCAGGGTGATGAATAGGTAATGAGAGGCAGTTAAACGCTCATCACTGGATGAATATGAGCATCAAGGGGAAAACAGCTCTTAAAGGAAGCAATCTTCCCTTCGAGAGACTAGAAATCCATACAGGGTCTTCTGGTGGGACGTCGAAGGACAGAGTTTAGGGGGATTTATTCGCTCTCTGTGTCCATTAGGTTTGTGTCACCAGGCCAGCGTCCGTGACCTACAGCTTCACACTTTTCACTCCACGAAAAAGTTTGGACAGCCCTGCTGTGCAAAGGACAGGGGTGTCATGTCCAGCATTAGATTAGATTAGATTCAACTTTAATGTCATTACACAGGTACAAGTACAGGATAACGAAATACAGTTAGCATCCAACCAGAAGTGCAAAACAGTTATTACAACAGAATATAATTGTAATTGTATACTCAGAATATACACAGTATGAACAGTATAATCAGAATATACAGGGTATGTACATATTAAAGTGATTTACAGCATACACAGTAGGGCAGATATAATTCAGATATCATCGTGAAACAATCATATTTTCCACGATTTGTAATATTACACTATCGTCACTAGCGTGGATTATTATCTATTGTACTTCTAAGTCGTTTACGTTTACATGTATTGATTTAGCGGACACTTTTATCCAAAGCGATTTTCAGCAAGTACAGGGACATTTAGTAAAGGTTTTCGGTCTGACAATAGACTCCATAGCCTGTTTTTGATTTCCGACAGGATAATACTTCTTGGAGATTTAGTAGAAACATCTGAACATGAATCGAAAACCCATGAAGTCGTTAGCTAATTCTACATTAATGAACTAAATGAAGTCGGATTAAAGGCCTCATCTCATATGCATTTCCACAAATGAAAATGGAAGAGAGAAAAAAAAATCAAACTAATTAACTTGAAGAGCTTCCACAAATTCAAAGCAAATACTGCTATTCCAAACATCACAGCTGGAAAGACTAACAGAGCAGTTATCTTTGTTTGTCTTTTAAGCAGCTGCTTTCTAACATCTTAGTGCATCGTGGGAGTATCCTCACTGTGGATCTAAACAGCACAGCTTCACTCTGCCCATTACTGAGATCCATGTTTGGCACTTTGACCTCGAAAAATATCTAACAGCCAGCCACGATATCGTCTTACGTCAGCCAAAAGCTGGTCATCGCATCGGTTTGGTTTTGTTGACCAAATTGGTATTTACACATACGCATTTTGGTGTTTATACATGTCGAACCAACAGCTGAGTAACACTTAGTCAGAATTGGCAGTCATTCAAACGATGTCTCTTTTTAAATCATTTGAAAAAATGTTGTCCAGTCTTATTTGGTATTTTCCATGCGAGAGAGAGGGTTGAAATGTTTCAGGGGGAAAGAAAAAAAAAGCATACACACCCTATCACACCCAGGAGCCACAACACACACCGTGTTGAATTACATTTACTCATTCAGCAGACGCTCTTATCCAGAGTGACTTACAGCAAGTACAGGGACGTTCCCCCCTGAGGCAAGTAGGGTGAAGTGCCTTGCCCAAAGACACAACGTCACGTAGCCACAGCCGGGAATCAAACTCACAACCTTCCGATCACTAGCGCAACGTCTTAACCGCCGAGCCACATGACTTAGTGAAACAGCCAGTGCACCTCTGGATTATGAATGGAAACTATCTCCAGACTAGATGAGTGCAAATGGACAAACATGCTGCGGCTTTTAATGTGAGTCCATTAGCATGTACATGTGGACTAGTTTGCTGAATGTCTGTTTCATTCAGTCCTTCGGCAATTATAACAAAGAAGGAACGCGTCTTGAGACGCACTTTAAAGGGTCTTGGTGGCGCATTAGTGGCAGCGCGTCTGAGTAATTCGAAATTGAGGTTATGGATTCAGACATTATTGATTAAAGTTAAACAGCCTCCTGTCTCAAGTGTCAATGAAACAACTGATTAAAAGATCCGCTGGATGATACATAAAAATACAAACTACGTTCCCTTGGTTCTTTTTGACAAGTTAATGTCCTCGTCCGTCCGCTTGATTTACAAGCCGGTGGCTCCTCCGGTTCTCCCTATCTCCTTCCTAGACCCTGTCGTACGGAGTCACCGCACAAAAGATTTCCCTGCGATTTCCTCACTACTTTGATATATCGCTCGGTGCTGTAATGCACCACAACATGTCATGAATCAGGGAACCTTTGTGGGCTGTGCTTCGCCCCAGCACATTTATTTCCCCCCCCCAGCTTCCGTACGATGCACCGAGTGTTTATTATTTCACCTTGTAAAGTATGATACCTCAGAAAACCAGGCACAGCCACCAGCCATAGCTGAACCGTGCGCAAACTGAATCACCCAGCTCCCGAAACGAACGGGTTTATCCTTCAGAGGAACCTGTGTTTTTTCGCTGTGTCGTCGTCGGTACTTCGTGTGTCGGATGTTCTTCCAGAGTCGTCTCTGCTTACACGTTTCATCGTTTGTGATTGGCTAGGCAGCAGAGCTGAGAGTAGTTCTGGCTAATGACCTGTGTGTGTGTGTGTGTGTGTGTGTGTGTGTGTGTGTGTGTGTGTGTGTGTGTGTGTGTGTGTGTGTGTGTGTGTGTGTGTGTGTGTGTGTGTGTGTGTGTGTGTGTGTGTGTGTGTGTGTGTGTGTGTGTGTGTGTGTGTGTGTGTGTGTGTGTGTGTGAGTCCTGGGGATAATGCAACCAGGGGAGAGACAAATTGCACCAGCTCAGAGGAAAGACAAAAAAAAAAGGGCCATGCTCAGCAGTCGACCCTGACCTCCGAATAATGACCCCCAAAAATATGACATGAACAGCGGGGTGAGGGAAAGGCACGCTGCTAATCAACAGATACTCGCGCGTCATAATAGGTGATAGCGAGGCTGGCGTTGTTGCTCATCTTGCGTTCCCCAAACAGCGATGGCACGGGCAGATACCGCATTCCAACGCTCGAGCGCCGTACCCGTTGAAAACACCTCCGATTCATCAAACCTAGACGTGCGCAAACAAGCGACCCCCAAAAACGCAAATCTTCGACGAGTTCCCCTATTTTACCGGCGTCCGATTGTAGGCTGAATAAATCATACCCACAATGCATTTCTTTCCACCTCAGACTTCATCGAATCGGTTTGAAGCTAAAGGTTTTACCGTCGTGACAAAAAAAAAAAAAAACACGAGGTTGATTTGTGTCGTTGGAACGCATCCCAATCAACACAGCCGCTGAGCACAGTAGCAGCAGGTAAATGGGAATACTGGCAACCATGCTGCCAGCTAACGATATCCAGTCAGATGACCCTGCTGTGACTTCATCACAGGTTTAATATCCATTTCCTGCTTGCCAAGGAAGGTGCTAATTAAAACATGTTAGCTTAGGACACGTGATGCAGTGCAACCCCAACAAAACTGTTGGCCCTGGCTGTTGTGGACATATATATAGCCCCGGGGATTATATCAGTATCTTAAAAAATACAAAAAGATTAATAAATATGGCTCAAAAAGTGTTTTCACTGTTTTGTTTTTTCCATTGGAATTGGATTAAAGTCGTTGAGTTAAAGTAATAAAATAAAATAAACACCCACACATTTTTTCACTGCATTGATATTAAAATGGCATGAATTGAGATCAAGAAGGCGTTGGCAGCAAAATGTTGATTAGTCCCACGTGGCTCTCTTTGAAAAAGACATTTGCTGCAGATGGTGAAATTGTTTATTGTGTAAATGTATTCCACCACCTTCTCTGCCCTCAATGCGGTCCTATTGCAGTCAGCAGCACTACCCTTTCTCTCTTTCTCTCTCTCCCTCTCTATCTCTCTCTATGTATATCTCTCTCTTTCTCTATCTCTCTATGTATTTTTCTGTCTCTCTCTTTCTCTCTCTCTCTCTCTCTCTCTCTCTCTCTCTCTCACACACACACACACACACACACACACACAAACACTCCCACGTCGACAACCTCACACACACTCATTGAGTGATGAATCGATGGTTTGCTCTGCTCCACGCCCCTCCTGCAGGGCGCACCATCATCCTCTCCACGCACCACATGGACGAGGCGGACATCTTGGGAGACCGCATCGCCATCATCTCCCACGGGAAGATGTGCTGCTGTGGATCCTCCCTCTTCCTGAAGAAGTGCTTCGGCAGCGGCTACTACCTGACCCTGGTGAAGGGGGCAAAGGAGAAGTCCACAAAGGGGACACACAGCACCCACACCCAGGTCAAAGAGGTAAATACTGGGGGTCATGTGGCGCAGTCGGTTAGTGTGTCGGGCTAGTAATCGGAAGGTACCTGGTTTGAACCCTTGGCTGTGTCGATATGACACATATGTTGTATCCTTGGACATGGCACTTCACCCTACTTATCTCAGGAAGAATGTCCCTGTACTTGCTGTAAGTCGCTCTGGATAAGAGCGTCTGCTAGATGACTGTAAATACAGTCACAGTACAATGAAATGGAGAGACGGTAACAATCAGCCTAGTGTCTTTAACCGAAAGCCTTAAGCCTTTAGGATCTAACACGGCAAGGTAACTGCTGCGCGGAAAAAGTCAATATTTCACAGAAGTTACACAAGTTCCGCGTTCGGTTGCGTATCAACCACAACGCTAAAGACAACCTGTTGTCTTGTACGTACGGTAAATGTCAATACCAATGCCT
The DNA here is from genome assembly GCA_030340665.1 of Neosalanx taihuensis. Lineage (NCBI taxonomy): Eukaryota > Metazoa > Chordata > Actinopteri > Osmeriformes > Salangidae > Neosalanx > Neosalanx taihuensis. The sequence continues at coordinate 3,099,442 of CM059313.1, read as the reverse complement.
TAGTCTGTATTCAGCCGTGCGACTGCACACATGCAGAATGGCCATACGCTGTCCAGTGATCAGTTCAGTATTTTTTCTCTCTGCACCCAGAGGGAGACGCTTCACTAGTCCATTATCGACGCACTTCTCAGGACTGCTCTCCGACGCCTTGCCCTCCCCTGTAATGATCCGTGTTTAGTCTCCTCCCAGCATGGAAATTGGCAGACACCTCCGCGCTGGATGATACTAATTGTCGCGAGGAAGGGGGGGTGGGGGGTGGGGGAGGGGGTGGTGAGCACTCAATCTAGCCTCGCGCACTTAGTTTTAATCAATAAGAGCAAATGAACAGGATGCACCCATGCTAGTGGGGCTACGGCAATTAGCATTAGTCCGCTAGCTCTTTGCGGAGTGTCGTTCGTTCCGAATAAATAAGCGAGCGCGGCGAACGCAGCCGTCTGAGGGGTTCCACCCGCCCTCCAGCCTGCCCTCTCACCCCTGACGTTTCACAAAATGCTGTCGGCGTCTAGCAGGTCCATATCTTGCTCCGAAAGTGGATTTTGTTTTAATGAGAAGATTGACCGTTGAGTCAACTCAACAGTAAGGAAGGAAACCGACATTTGGTTCCCCCATTCGTGGCAAACCTTTAATGCGTAGGACTTTAATGCGGGCAGCAAACGGACTGGTCCCAAGCGGAGCAGCAAATGTTCTAACGCGGCTTGGAGCAAAACACCCGACCCTCGACTGTTCTTCGGTCATGAAAGGCGGGGGGCGCAGTGGTTCCTTGAAAAGTGTCATGAAACTGGACGAGCATGATTATGCAAATGCCTTGCGACATTACTGAACTACTTGGGGAAGAATGTAAAGGGGATAATGTCCAGGCTAAGGGGCACCCTGTAATGAAGGCCTAAAATGTGTCCCTGCTTTATGAACAGGAGGACGCTGCCCTCTCCAGGAAGAGCAGTGTGGATGAGGGGATTGGCAGCCAGACTTGGAACAACTCTTCGGAGCCCTCAGGTAGGCTAAACCCGCTCCCGATGCTAACGCTTATTTAAACAACATTTTGGTGAATGTAAGCAGTTTTCTTCCGTTTTCTACCAGGTCCCTATTTCATTGATTCACAAAACACCGCTCTAGCAGTATAACTGTCAATATCGCTGACATTTTTTCTACCTGTCTCCTTTCCTAACCTAAGCTTTGATAAGAAGTGGTGCTGACCGCCTGTTGATTGTTGTTAGCTGCCTGGCTGCCTTTTCCGGCTGGCATCGGCGGAAGGCTAAGAGGTCTGGACCTCCTCTCCCCAGAGGTCCGGGGCCGCAGTACGATTGGCCGACGATCCAAAGCTCTGATGAGACCACCAATCATCCCTCGAATGCATTAGCCCACCCACACACAGCAAAACCCAACGTACATCACCGCAGTCCCACTTATAATAGGAATTATAGCAGAAAATGGTTTCATGAAGTAAAAAGAAAAAAAAAAACACTCCTAATGCAAATGGTGACAGGTCGTTCCTCTCAATTACAATCAGGGGCTGGTATTTAAAGCCTACGTGTGAGACCGATCCATCTCCCTACCTCCTCATAAAGCAGCGAGGCTTTGCCTGGTTAAGCAGACTGTGATTATCCATAAGAGCGCCGGATCGATACCAGAGGCGGTGTTTGGCTCCACGTGGCTGCTGATTGATTCTAATGGAGATGTAGTTCCTCTAGATGAAGGAGAACGTGTCCACTTTCTAAACTCCGGGCCCCTCCGGTCAGAGAGGTCACCCTAATGGGGAGTGTCGCTTCTCACCGCTGCAATGTTCTTTTGTTGAATCTCTGCTGAAGTTGTAAGCCATGGTTGGTTTACTGTGTTCTTAAAATGCGGGAATTGCTGGGAGGCAGGTTGTTGAGTGGTTAGGGAGCCGGGTTAGCAATTAGGAGGTTCCTGGTTCGAAACCTGACTGTGTCAACATGACGTTGTGTCCTTGGGCAAGGCACTTCACTCTACTTACCTCAGGGGGTAATGTCCCTGTACTTGCTTAAAGTCACTCTGGTTAAGAGCGACTGCTAAATGACTCAATGGAAAATGTCAATGGAAATCGAGGAACCTGATGGCGCTAGGTTCGACTGGAATCCCGAGGTGTTCTGGTTTGTCGTCGCTAACACGGTTGCTTGCTTCCCCTCCAGATCTCGCAGCCATCCACAGGCTGGTGCACAGGCACGTACCCGAGGCCGTGTTCCTGGAGAGCATCGGCCAGGAGATCACCTACATCCTGCCCTACAGCGGGGCCCGCGACGGAACCTTCGCCTTGCTGTTTAAAGAGCTGGATCTGGAGATGGGCGACCTGGGGGTCACCACTTACGGAATCTCCGACACGACGTTAGAGGAGGTGGGGGGGACTTCATGAATCACAAGTCTCAGGCGTCAAAAAACATTTTACAATTTTTAACAGAAGATGGTTCCAGAAATAATGGAGGGGTTAAACATGCGCACGTTCATACTGAAGACACAAACACGGCAATTTTAGACAAGGGAGTCAGGTGGCTGAGCAGTGAGGGGGTCAGGCTAGTAATCAAAAGGTCCCTGGTTAGAACCCCTGGCTGTGCCAACATGACTTTGTGTCCTTGGGCAAGGCACTTCTCCCTACTTGCCTTGGGGGAATGTCCCTGTACTTGCTGTAAGTGTGTCTGCTAAGTGACTTAATGAAGTCCTACGATTTTTGCACAGTGCTGCACTCGCAGGCAAAGAGGACAATAACTCAATGCACAAATCCCTTTCATACAGCCACAGATAGACAAATCGCTCAAACTCCATTTTCTGTCTCTTAAACCACATGTTTAATATGCTAAAGGAGGTCCATGTAGGTACAGCCTAGAGACTGGTGGAAAACAAGCCTAATGTCTTTGAGTTTTGTCTGATCCACATGCCCTGTGGGCTGTTTGAGTAATTCTGGTTGAGAGTCTGACATTCAAGCACAACAAGGTTATTTTAAAAGTGTATGCCTCACACACACGATGTCAGTCTGGCCATTTAGTTTTCCATGCAGTATATTTATTAAAAATAATAAAGGCTGATTCCGGACAATAGTTGAATCAATCATGTATGTTTCCCATTGAAAAGTCACATGAACCCCACATAAATTGATATCATGACAACTGCGTGCCTTGTACCAGTCTTGTATTCATCTAACGCTCAGACAACCGCTTCCATTGTGTAGATTTTCCTGAAGGTGGCGGAGGACACGGGTGTTGATGTGGAGGAGCCAGGTGAGGACACAGGCTTCCTGTCGCTGACCTCACTTCCTGTTAAGTTCACCAACTTGCCCGTCAAGCTCTGCTGCTGGTTATCTCGTTTTTCCGTTCTTCTGGAAGCTTCTCGTTCAGATCGATAACCCTACCAGCTTTCAGCCTTCCCAACAGTGTCTGCTTAAGTCTTTGCATTCCCACTTCCGCCAATGGAGCCCCCCTTTTTTTTCATAATAAACAACCTTATAGTTTTGTCTTTCTGCCCTTTGTTATTAATAACCCTAAAATGGGTCAGGGCCAAACTACAAATCATATGTGAATTCCCACAGCTAAAAATGAAGCATTGGTTCGAGACTGGAAAAGGAGTTCCCGTGAATCCAAGCGGAACAGTGTGGCTAATGTCAGGACAGATTCAGACCAAGCCCCAGTGAAAAGTGGTAAGTCGTTTCTTAGTACCTTTGGAACTCGGGGGTAATCTAATGAACATCAATTTACCTTACACAACCATTGCCCTTAAATTAGTTTGTGAAGAATTTGTGTGTGAATAAATTACGGTCTGCAAAGCGTAGAAGACTATTCTGTTACTACTATTTTATTACTATTCTAAGCTACATTTGTAATGCCTTACAGCTGGAGATCAGTCTTAATTTATATTCTCTGCTGATTTCTTTGTCCCTTTTTGCTCTAACCGAAGCAGATTTTAAGGGGCGGTTTACAAGCAAAGTGGAAGGTAAGTTGCCAGGGCCAATGACTTATCTTTCTGAGGAAATAATTTGAATAACTGTGAATATTTCTTTAATTTACTTGTGATTTCACTTAGCTTTGACCTTGAATAGAACATGAATTGAGTCAGCCATTGTAGTAGCTTTATTACTTTATCCTCACGTGAAAGTAATTTTTCCGCCAGATTGAATAATTGTAGTCTTTTGACCTTGACGGCCATGTTGAAAACCTTAAACCATGAAGCTCACTGAATTAGTAATACTCGCAAAAAGAATTCATTAAATTCCCATAATAGAATATAAAAAATGGCTGCCACCTCCTCATTGTCTCTTAGAAGTGAAATTAAATACCTTCAATCTTTGTTTTCTTTTGATGGTTGATTAACTTCTGATCGTCCTCCGCTATGAGTCACATCGCACTTTCTTTTCAAGTGAATAGATCGTTCAAAGAATAAATCGTTGTTGTGAGTCGTCATGCCTCTGAATTGAGAGATGTCTTATCATAATGTCAGCC